>JAPVLO010000387.1:1915000-2481237 GCA_027257055.1 Cephalopachus bancanus | reverse complement strand
ATGTTTTTAGGGGGGGGAGAGACTGTGGGTGACATCTTTGGATTTATCTAGCCACCCACACTTGCAATTAGGGGGGCCCTTTGACTAGTTTTGGACAATGGACTGTGAAAAAAAGGACATACTTCACTTTCAGGCTAAAGAAAAAAAAAAAAAAAAGTCTGCAGAACTATTATCCCCTTCTGTAATCAGAAAGACTGATGATGAAATTATCTTGGAGAGTCACTCAGATTTCCCGCGGAGTTTGCCTAAGCAAGCAATAAATTTCTGTGTGTTGAGCCAGTGGAGTTATGAAGTTGTCTGTTAGGGTAGCATAACCAAGCTTGTCTTAATGAAAACACATGACTAATGTACTTATCGTACCTCAAAACCCTGACACTGAAGCTGCCTCTAACCTCTGACTTCTGGCTCCCTGCATCTATTGAACAACTTGCTCCTTCACGCATTGCTTTTGACTTCTCTAGGCAAATTTTTGGGCCCAGGTGTGGTGGCTCATGCCTGTAATCCCAGCACTTTTGGATTTCAAGGCAGGAAGATCATTTGAACCCAGGGGTTTGAGAGCATTGGGACAACACAGGGAGACCTTGTCTCTACAAAAAAAAAAAAAAAAAATTAGTCGGGCATCATGGTGTATGCCTCTAGTCTCAACTACTTGAGAGGCTTAGGCGAAGGATTGCCTGAGCCCAGGAGGTTGAGGCACTGATTTTTGGGGAGCCGGCCACGGAGGCCCACTGAGCATTAGGGATCAGGAAGGGCCTTTGACCCTGAGACCACTAGGATGCGTTCGGGAGCTTTTGGGCCCCATTTCCCCCCTTTCTACTCACATTATATCAGAGTAAGCTCCTGTAAGCTCAAAACATAAAAATCTAGACCGGGATGAACACAAGCTAACTTTAGAAGTTCATTGCTCCCCTTCTTCCACAAACTGCAGTTTTGGCTTTCACACAACTTATAATTCAAACTCGGTCTAAGAGCCTTAGTATTGGTCACAGGCTTCTGGATCGTGATCTTAGGATTTATTGAAGTTGAATAAGATGTAAATTGTAGAAATAGTTTTAGAAGACAGCCATTTTGTTGAAAGAATGTGACTAGGTTACTTGCAGGTAGCCCACTGTGAACTTTGGACTGGGGCCCCATTCCAAACATTCTGGGATGGGGCCCCTTTAGGTTGTAAGTAAGTACTTAAGTTTCTATAGAATTGTTAACTTGGTTTTGTATAAATTAGCTTGGATGAAAAGGGTTTATAGGCAGTCATGGATTCTGTTATGGGGTTTTCTTCCTCATACCCGAAAGAATATTGGTGGGTGGGGGACACCCTCAACACCTGGCTTTGTGTTCACATGAAAGACATAGTATAAAAGCCCACTGTTGACACTCAATAAAGGTCTTCTGCTCAAATCTAAGCAGTTGTCCAAGCCTCTCTCTCTCTCTCTCTCTCTCTCTCCTTTCTCTCTCTCTTTCTCCCCCCCCCCTTTCTCTTTCCCTCTTTCTCTCATTCTCACAATTGCCAACGCCATCTCCCCCTTTGGGGTACCCTGAACCCAGCAGGAGCTGGACTCCCGCAACTGATGAGCCATGATCATGCCACTGCACTTCAGCCTGGAAAAGTGAGATTCTGACTTAAAAAAAAAAACAAAGCAAAAAAAAAAAAAAGAAAAAAACCTTTTCTCAGTAAGGCTTGACCCTGGGACCTTCCACTCCTGGTGGCTGATGGACCTACCACATTGGCCTTTGATTTTTTTCTCAGGACCTGTCATGGAAACAGACAGAATTTGCAGCAAGACAGCTAAAGGTGCTTGTGGCTGAGCAGGTAAAAGGGGGTGCCAAAGATTTTCATCTGCAGAGTGATTTGAAAAAAAAGTGTTTGAAGAATAATTACTGATGAGAGCAGAGTATATTACAGAGGGGCAATGTTGAAGACAGCTATTAGCTATTTTTTTTTATTGTAGAGACAAGGTCTCAAACCCCTGGACTCAGGTGATCCTCTCACTTCAGCCTCCCAAAGTGCTGGGATTACAGGCAGAAGTCTCTGCGTCCAGTCGCACTGTAGTAGGATCCTTTATAGAGAGATGAGACATCGGGGCTTCTTTGCCAGGAAGCAGCGTTTATTGTGCCGGCACTGGCTCAGTGGATTCACATTCAAAGGCTGAGCCCCGAACACAATGGGGGCATTGCCTTATATACTTTTTGCTAACTTTTCTTCATATTCTACCCCCTTTGTCTCCCTTATATGACAACATACATTTCGACTGGGTATTTCATGGCACACGGTTGTAACAGCGTTACCCATACACACCTAGACTTTGATTGCACCACATTACTTTCTCTTTGTTCTGGGAAGGTCATTACCACACCTATCCTGCTTTTGAATCCTTCTAGACTAGTACTTCCAAACCTTTTCATCATGATAGACACTGAAAATAATAATCTTTGCCTGATATTTCTGGGGAAATGCTCCTTGGGTAGCCAATAGAGACTACTCTCTGTAGTGAATGTTGTGCCTAAAGCCTTTGTCAAGATAATGAGAACCGAATTTAGGAAGAAGACATAGGGGGCCGTAAAAGTAATGTTTAAATATAATTTTAACTGAAGTAAAATTTAAATCATTTTTAAAACACAGCCGGCTCGGTGGCTCAGCCTGTAATCCCAGCACTTTGGGAGGCTGAGGTGAGAGGATTGCCTGAGCCCGGGGTTCGAGACCCGCCTGGGTAACTTGGCAAGACCTCATCTCTACAATAAATCAAAAATGAGCCGGGGGTGGTAGCGCACGCCTGTAGTTCCAGCTAATTGGAAGGCTGAGGGGAAGGATCACCCGGAGCCCAGCAGGTCGAGGATGTGGTGGCCGGAAGCAGCCACTGCGTTCCAGTCTGGGTGACAGAGTGAGACTCCAACTCAAAAAAAAAAGAAAACACAATTTTGGGTTTTGTATCACTACAAAAAAATTACAGTCATCAGAATCTCCTGAGATACCTGTAACCTGTTTATAATGTTCCAGGGTGCTGGGATTATAGGCATGAGCCACTGCACCCAGCAGTCCATGGAATTAACTTTTATTCTGCTCTGTATTGGGTCAGCAATCCTCATAAGCAAATGAGTTCTCTAATAAGAGTCCTTGAAGTGTTTTCTGAGTGTTAGGTCAGTGTCACGGGTAAAGCAAAGATTTGACAAGAAAGATTAGAAAAAATTATTTAGGCCGGGCGCAGTGGCTCAAGCCTGTAATCCCAGCATTTTGGGAGGCCAAGGTGAGAAGAATGCCTGAACTCAGGGTTCAAGACCAGTCTAGGTGACCTGGTGAGGCCTCGTCTCTGCAATACATCAAAAAGTAAACTGAGTATGGTAGCTTGCACCTGTAGTTCCACCTACTTGGAAGGCCAGTGCGGAAGGATTGCCTGAGCCCAGCAGGTCAGGGCTGAGGTGGCCAGGAGCGTGTTATTGCACTCCAGTCTGGAAGACAGAGTGAGACCCCAACTCAAAAAAAGAAAAACTTATTTAATTCTTAAGGGAGAGAAGGGGCCAGAAACCAAGAGAACAGCACATCCCAAATGTTTGAGGCTGAGGATCTTTATTTATTTTAATTTATTTTATTTTATCTTAATATTTTTAAGTCAGAGTCTCTGTTGCTCAGGCTGGAAAGCAGTGACATGCTCTTGGCTACCTCAGGTGATCCTTCAGACTCAGCCTTCCAATTGACTAGGACTACAGGTGTGCGCCACCACACTTGGCTAATTTTTATTTATTTATTGTAGAAATAAGATCTCGCCAAGTTACCCAGGCTGGCCTCAAACCTCTAGGCTTAGACAATCCTCTCACCTCTGCTTCCCAAAGTGTTGTGATTACAGGCGTGAGCCACCATGCCTGTTTAAGGCTGAGGGTTTATAAAATTATTCTTTTTTTTTTCTGAGTCAGAGTCTCACTCTGTCACCCAGGCTGGAGTGCAGTGGCAGGCTCATGGCCACCACAACCTCAATCTTCTGGGCTCAGGTCATCCTTCCGCTTCAGCCTTCCAAGTAGCTGAAACTTTAGGCATGAGCCACCACATCCAGTAACTTTTTGATTTATTGTAGAGACAAGATCTTGTCATGTTGCCTAGGCTAGTCTCAAACCCGTGGGCTCAGGCAATCCTCTTGCCTCTGCCTCCCAAATTTCTGGGATTACTGGTGTGAGCCACCACTCCCAGCTTTATAAAGTTATTCTTCAGGGGTGCAGGCAAACATTCTTGGGTGTTGACATGGTGGTCTGTTTCTTATATCTCTCACAGCAGATGAATGAGCAGGTTCAGTCCTGGGTGGTTAATCACATAGACCAAGCCTGGGCCAGTAGCTGGAAGGCAAATTCTTGGAACAAAGATATGAATCTTAAAGTCTTGTGACCAAGTAGAATGAGACTCAGGGTTCTGGGAAACTGATTGTTCTTCAAGTAAATGATTATTATCATGTGTGCACTCAACTAAGCCTACTCAAGGTCACCAGAGAAACTTCATTTTGTCCTTTTACCTAGTCCAATGACACAGTCTCCAAAGTTGTTAGAAACTGGCATTGAGACCAGGCACTGTGACTCCATCAGCATTTTGGGTGGTGAAGGTGAGGGAATTGCCTGAGTCCATGGGTTTGAGACCAGCCTGGGAAACTTGGTAAGACCTCATTTCTACAATAAATCAAAAAATTAGCTGGGCATGGTGGTGTGCGTCCGTAGTTCCAGCTACTTGGAAGACTGAGGCAGAAGGATCGCCTGAGTCCAGCAGGTTGATACTGTGGTGGCTGTGGGCATGCTACTGCACTCCAGCCTGGGTGACAAGAGTGAGACTCCAACTCAAAAAATAAAAATAAAAAAATTAGCCAGGCGTGGTGGTGTGTGCCTGTAGTTCCAGCTACTTGGAAGGCTGAGGTAGAAGGATTGCCCAAACTCAGCAGGTTGAGGCTGCAGTGGCTGTGAGTATGCCACTGCACTTCAGCCTGGATAACAGAGTGAGACTTCAACTCAAAAAAAAAAAAAAAAAAAAAGAGCTGGTCGAGGTGGCTCAGGCCTGTGATCCCGGCTCTTTGGAGGCGAGAGGATTGATTGAGCCCACAGGTTCGAGACCAACCTGGGCAACTTGGTGACACCTTGTCTTTATAATAAATCAAAAAATTAGGCTGGGCATAGTTGCTCAGCCTGTAAACCCAGCACTTTGGGAGGCCAAGGCAAGAGGGTTGCCCGAGGCTTGGGGTTCAAGATCAGCCCGGGCAACTTGGTGACACCTCGTCTCTACAATAAATCACACACAAAAAAATTAGATGGGTGTGGTGGCACTTGTCTATAGTTCCAGTTATTTGGAAGACTGAGGTGGAAGGATTGCTTAAGCCCAGCAGGTCGAGGCTGCAGTGGCTGTGAGCGTGCCACTGCACTCCAGCCTGGGTGACAATAGTGAGATTCCAACTCAAAATATAAAAAAATAATAAATTAGCCGCTGGCCAGTCGCGGTGGCTCACACTTATAATTCCAGCTCTTTAGGAGGCTGAGGTGAGAGGACTGCATGAGCTCACGGGTTCAAGACCAGCCCGGGCAACTTGGCGAGACATCTTCTCTACAATACATCAAAACATTAGCTGGGTGTGGTGGCACATGCCTGTAGTTCCAGCTACTTGGAAGGCTGGGGTGGAAGGATCACCTGAACCCAGCAGGTCGAGGTTGCGGTGGCCATGGGCTTGCCACTGCACTGCAGCCTGGGTGACAGAATGTAGCTCCAACCACACCCCCACCAAAATTAGCCGGGCATGGTAGTACGTGCCTGTGATTCCAGCTACTAGGAATGCTGAGGCGGAAGGATCACCTGAGTTCAGCAGATAGAAACTTCGGCGGCCATAAGAGTGCTACTGCACTCAGGCTGGGTGACAAGAGTGAGACTCCAACTCAAAAATAAATAAATAAGCCAGGCGTGGTGGTGTGTGCCTGTAGTTTCAGTTACCTGGAAGGCTGAGGCAGAAGGATTGCCTGAGCTCAGCAGGTGGAAGCTGCAGTGGCTGTGGGTGTGCCACTGCATTGCAGCCTGGGTAGCAGAGTGAGACTGCGAGTCAAAAAAAAAAAAAAAGTTGGGTGGGGGGCCTCAGGCCTGTAATTCCAGCTCTTTGGGAGGCGGAGGAAAGAAGATTGACTGAGTCCATGTGTTCGAGACCAGCCTGGCAATTTGGTGACACCTTGTCTCTACAATAATTCAAAAAATTAGTCTGGGTGCAGTGACTCAGCCTATAATCCCAGCAATTTGGGAAGCCGAGGAGAGAGGAATTCCTGAGCTGGGGTGTTCGAGACCAGCCTGGGCAACTTGAAGACACCTTGTCTCTACAATAAATCACAAACAAAATTAGCCGGGTGTGGTGGTGTGTGCCTGTACTTCCAGCTACTTGGAAGGCTGAGGCAGAAGGATCGTCTAAACCCAGTAGGTTGAGGCTGTGGTGGCAGTGAGCATGCCACTGCACTCCATCCTGGGTGACAAGAGTTAGATTCCAACTCAAAAAATAAAAAAATAAAAATAAATCAAAACATTAGCCAGGCATGGTGGTGCGTGCCTGTGGTTCCAGCCATGGAAGGCTAAGGTAGAAGGCTTGCCTTAGCCCAGTAGGTCGAGGCTGTGGTGGCCATGAGCATACCACTGCACTGCAGCCTGGGCAACAGTGAAACTCAAAAAGAAGGAAGGAAGGAAGGAAGGAAGGAAGGAAGAAAGGAAGGAAGGAAGGAAGGAAGAAACTGGCAGTGAAGATAACCAGAGTCCTTCCATCAGTTTTGGATGGTGCCATATTGTCTTAACTTGGATTCTGGGATTGCCTTGAAGACAATACAAGCCAGGGACCTCAACTTGGGGTCCTACCAGAGTAACCAAGGAAAATGATGTGGGTGAACCTCAGAATTGAGATTTGGCCCAAGAGGCCAACTGGGTTCTTGGCTTTGTGCAGGAAAGAATTCAAGCATGAGCCATATGTAGGAGATGAAAAGTAAGTTTATTGAGGTCAGCCTTGGTGGGTCAGCCTATAATCCCAGAATTTTGGGAGGCCGAGGTGAGTGGATTGCTTGAGTCTGCAGGTTCAGGACCAGCCTGGGCAACTTGGCAAGACCTTGTCTCTACAATAAAAAATTAAAGCTGGGCTCAGTGGCTCAGCCTGTAATCCCACACCTTTGGGAGGCTGAGGTGAGCAGATTGCCTGAGCCCGCGGGTTCGAGACCCACCTGGGCAGCGAGACCTCATCTCTATAATAAATAAAAAAATCAGCCGAGTGTGGTAGCGCATGCCTGTAATTCCAGCTACTCGGAAGGCTGAGGCGGAAGGATCACCGGAGCCCAGCAGGTGAGGCTGCAGTGGCTGGGAGCAGCCACTGCACTCCAGTCTGGGCGATAGAGTGAGACTCCAACTCAAAAAAAAAAAATTAAAGATAGCTGGGCTTGGTGGCGCGTGTCTGTAGTTCCAGCTACTCGGAAGGCTGAGGCGGAAGGATCTCTAGAGCCCAGAAGTTTGACGCTGGGGTGACCATGAGCATGCGTGTCACTGTACTCCAGCCTGGGTGAAAGAGTAAGACTCCAACTAAAAAAAAAAGAAAAAAGAAAAAGAAAATTAAGTTTATGGAAATGACAGAGAACAGAACAGGTTATTTCATAGACAGAGCAAGTGGGCTGGTCTATAGGAAGAACAGTTGACTTCATTTCAGTGCAGACAGAAATCTGGGTCGTGGAAGCTAGATAATGAGATTAGGAAGATATAACTGAGCTCCTTTAATACAGAAAACATTTTTTATTTATCTTTATGTCCTGGCACTTATTGTGGCATCTGACTCATAGAAGATAGTAAATGCTCTTGCACAGAGCTTGGCCTGGAAGGGGAGGTGCAAACATTTAGATTAGGAAAAACATCTAAATAGGCATGTTTGGTTGTGAAGGCAGGAGACATTTTAACAAAGAAGAGTTAGGCTTCATCAGATAAGACAACATTGGGAAATGGGTAGAGAAAGGGTCAACTGAGGCAAGGTGGGCCGGTGCCAGTGCCAAGTCAAATAATTCAAGATTGCAACCAAGTAAGGAAGTAGAAAGAAGTTTTATTATTCACCTTTCACAGATTGGAAAGGGAGACAAGTGTAGCATCGAGTGGCCAAGGTTAGGTATATTTAAGAGCCTTTGAGGAAGGGGGTTTGACTAGGAGGGATCTGGTTCAAAGGCATATACAGGGCTGTAGATATTTCAGTCTCTATAGTAGTCACATGAATCGCGTTTCTTGACATTCCCAGGTGTTGGGAGCCGGCCACGGAGGCCCACTGAGTGTTAGGGATCAGGAAGGGCCGTTGACCCTGAGACCACGAGGATGTGTTCAGGAGCTATTGACCCCATTTCCTCCCCCTTTCTACTCAGCACTAACCAGATTAAGCTCCTGTGAGCTCAAAACATAAAAACTCTGAGACCGGGATGAACACAAGATAACTTTAGAAGCTCATTGCTCCCATTCTTCCACAAACTGCAGTTATGGCTTTCACACAACTTACAGTTCAAACTCGGGTCACATCTAAGAGCCTTAGTATTGGTCACAGGCTTCTGGGTCATGATCTTAGGATTTATTGAAGTTGAATAAGGTATAAAGTATAGAATATAGTTTTAGAAGACAGCCATTTTGTTGAAAGAATGCGGCTGGGTTACTTGCAGGTAGCCTACTGTGAACTTTGGACTGAGCCACATTCCAAACACTCTGGGATGGGCCACTTTCGTTTGTAAAGTAAGTACTTAAGTCTCTATAGAATTGTTTAACTTGGTATTAGTGCAAAAAAGGGTTTATAGGCAGTATGAAAAGGGTTTAAAGGCAGTCATGGATTAAGGTTTCATGGATTAGGTTTACCATCTGTTATGGGATTATACCTGAAAGAACATCTGGTGGGTGGGGAATGTGTATATACCTGACTGTGTATAAAAGACCCACTGTAATTCCCAATAAACAGCTTCTGCACTAGACAGGAGTCCAGTCTCTCTCTCTCTCTCTCTCTCTCTCTCTCTCTCTCTCTCTCTCTCTCTCTCTCTCTCTTCTCCTCTCTCTCTCTCCTCCCTCCCTCCCTCCCTCCCCCCCCCTCCCCCCTTCCCCCCCAATCGCTGACACCGTCTCCACCTTTGAGGTACCCTGAACCCAGCTGGAGCTGGACTCTCGCAAGTGGCGCCTGAACGTGGGGCCTCAAGGTAAGCTTTTTTTTTCTTTTTCGGGATGGATAGGACCTCATCCAGGGTGCTGTGGACCCCTCTGTAGAGAGAGGCAGAGCAAGGAAGGGTGAGCAGTTTAAGAGCCGTGATAGAATCATGGACCAGAGTGAATCTAAAGAAACGAACATATCTACTAGTATTTTGAACATATTGTCCGATAGAGGAACCGATTAGCTTGCCTTTTGCATTTTGTATGACTTAGCTTTATGGAATATTATCTGAGATGCTTTAAATCCACAGCACGATTTCTCTAAAATTCCGGCCAAAAATAAAGACACTCCCCTGCGGCCATAGCCTCGGCACCTCCTTTAGATGATGAATTTTTCCCTGAGGAGGAAATGGAGTTGGAGGAGGAAGTGACTGGGTATCATAAGCGAAAAAATCCTGGTAATGTTGACAAGGTACTTCCTCCCATACGCTTTACTAGAAATAAGGTGAAAACACCAAAATTCACACCTGGGTATGTGTCTCCGGCTAATGTAGGTATGCAGGGAGCCAGAACAAAGGCTGAGAAAGAGGGAGATTTTAACTTGTCTTCTTGCTTTCCAGTAATTTATATGGAAGAAAGCATAGAAAATGAGGCACCTCACTGGGAGCCGCTACCATATAAATTAATTGGAACTTAAAGAGGCTTGTACTAAGCATGGTCCTACGGCTCCTTATACTATTACTATTATGGAACAATTTACCACTTGGTGGATGACACCACAAGATTGGTGACAACTTGCTAAAAGCTGTTTGTCAGGAGGAGCCTATTTACTGTGGAAAACTGAATTTGAAGATAAGGTAAGGATCCAGAGGGCTGTTAACCAGTAAAGGGACCCAAATCAGTTTCATATTTCTAGCAATATGTTGTTAGGAAAAGGATTATATGAGTCAGTTGACAGTCAACTAATCTTACCCAAGGAAGTTTTACTCCAGGTAAATTCTTGTGCAAGTGAGGCTTGGAAGAAGTTACCTATTAATTCTACTCAGACTGCCTCACTATCTGATCTTAAGCAGAAAACAGATGAAACTTACGAGGAGTTTCTCTCTAGACTTACAACAGCAGTAAATAGAGTAATCTCTAATGCAGAAGCGGCAGATATCCTTATTAAACAGTTGACTTTCAAGAATGCTAACAGTACTTGCCAAGCTTTGATTAGACCGATTAGAAGAACAGGACAATTAACTGATTATATCAGTCAGTGTGCTGATATTAACCCTGCCGTTATGCAGGGTTTGGCAATAGCTGCCGCCTTGAAGGGAGAAACTTGTGCACAATTTGTGCAGGGAATGCAAAATGGTAACGATAAATCAAAAAACAGCTCAGTTTTAACTTGTTATAACTGTGGGCAGCCTGGCCATATTAGTAGGGACTGCCCAGCTAAACAAGGGTTGCAGTAAGCATCATTACATGCTGAACAGGATTTGCAACACTCGGCTAAACAAGAATTGCACCATCCACCCTGCCAGCCAGAGGAAGGAGGAACACTGACACACCAGATGAGAGAACTTTCATTGCAGAACAAAAACTTCCCTCTCAGATTATCCCCAAATCAAGACAACACACTATCAGATGCTGTCTAAAAACTATAACAACGTCTTCAGCATCCGTTGTTCCCAATTATCAGCATGGGAGCAAATAGAATTTCTGGCAGCTGTTCTGTGAGTCCCTTCACCTTTATCTGGGAAGGAAGGGCAGGCGTCTACGGCCGTGGCGCCTAGCTCTGACTTCCAGTCTTTCTCTTTTACCTTTGGAGAAGGGGCGGATGCCAAAGGCCACGGCACCTAATCCCAGCCTCCAGACTTCTCACCGCCCTTTTCCACCCACATGTCTCTTCTCAAGGGGATGGCTCGGTCAAAGGGCTTATGAAGGAAGCTCTTGTTCACCTCCCATTTGTTTTCTAACAACACTGAGAAGGACTGGCTGATCATTTCACGAGATTCAGGATATTCAATATGGAGAGACTGTATTTATGACTCTAAAGTGGACTATTTTTTACCCTGTGTAAAACTTGACTTTATACTTCAAGGTTAGATGGTGAAAAAAACCCATCTCTGCTAGATAGCATATTAATGAATGGGTACCTCCAGTGTTAACATTGACCATAAAACATCAAAATGATGTTTATAATTTGTCTTGTAAACAAGTGTATTAACTAATTATTTAACTGATGTTTCTTATAAGGGATTTGTTGTTCTCAGACAGCCTCCTGTGAATATGGTTTAAAAACACTGTCGGAAAAGATTTTTGGAGTTACAGCCTTAATAGCTACTTTTCAGCTGTAGCATTACCTAAGGAAGTTCATACAGCCACGTTTGCTGATCGGTCATCTAAAAAACATTTCTATTGCCATAGCTATTCAGGAAATCATATTTGGAGGAAGCAGTTTTAGCAGTAGGGCAAGAACTTGTGACCTTAAAAATAAAATTGGCTCTCCAATGTCACTCTGAGTTTAAATATGTCCATACTTGGGACAAAGTAACTTGGAATTTGGAACCATTCAGACCTGAGTATAGACCTTACTAAATTACATCAAGAAATTCAGGCATCATTTGCTAACCAAAAATCATGAATGTCTATACTCATCAATGTGGGCATTTGCGGAGCAGTGATTCTTTTGTTGCTGTGTCTACCCCCAATCATCTTCAGAGTCAGCTCAATATGGAGTTTCATGGTTTAGTGCCAAAAAAATAAAAGGGGAGATGTTGGGAGCTGGCCACAGATGTTGGGAGCCGGCCACAGATGTTGGGAGCCAGCCACAGAGGCCCACTGAGTGTTAGGGATCAGGAAGGGCCGTTGACCCCGAGACCACTAGGATGCGTTCGGGAGCTATTGACCCCATTTCCTCCCCCTTTCTACTCAGCACTAACCAGATTAAGCTCCTGTGAGCTCAAAACATAAAAACTCTGAGACCGGGACGAACACAAGCTAACTTTAGAAGCTCATTGCTCCCATTCTTCCACAAACTGCAGTTTTGGCTTTCACACAACTTACAGTTTAAACTCGGGTCACATCTAAGAGACTTAGTATTGGTCACAGGCTTCTGGGTCATGATCTTAGGATTTATTGAAGTTGAATAAGGTATAAAGTGTAGAATATAGTTTTAGAAGACAGCCATTTTGTTGAAAGAATGCGGCTGGGTTACTTGCAGGTAGCCCACTGTGAACTTTGGACTGGGCCACATTCCAAACATTCTGGGATGGGCCACTTTCGTTTGTAAAGTAAGTACTTAAGTCTCTATAGAATTGTTTAACTTGGTATTAGTACGAAAAGGGTTTATAGGCAGTACGAAAAGGGTTTAAAGGCAGTCATGGATTAAGGTTTCATGGATTAGGTTTACCATCTGTTATGGGATTATACTTGAAAGAACATCTGGTGGGTGGGGAACGCCCCTCACACACCTGACTGTGTATAAAAGACCCGTTGTAATTCCCAATAAACGGCTTCTGCACTAGACAGGAGTCCAGTCTCTCTCTCTCTCTCTCTCTCTCTCTCTCTCTCTCTCTCTCTCTCTCTCTCTCTCTCTCTCTCTCTCTCTCTTCCCCCAATCACTGACGCTGTCTCCACCTTTGAGGTACCCTGAACCCGGCTGGAGCTGGACCCCTGCACCCAGGCACCAGCCGTCTGTGTCCTTGAGGTGGTAAGCTGAGTGAAGTCATGGTTGGGTGTATGTAAGCATGCCTCCCAGTGATATATTGGAGGTCCTCACTAGTGACTGATAACAAAGTATCAATGCAAGCAGCTGAAAGACAAACTGTTAGCAAGCCAGACATGCTCAAGGGATTTTGTATAATTGCTTGCTTCTAAACTAATGAATTCCTCTCATTAGTGATTAAGAAGAGGGATGGTGGCCATTGCTTTGTTAAACTTTGGTGTAGGCTGGGCGAGGTGGCTCAAGCTTGTAATTTCAGCACTTTGGGAGGCCGAGGTGAGAGGATTGCCTGAGCCCATGGGTTTGAAACCAACCTGGGCAACTTCACGAGACCTCATCTCTACAATAAATCAAAAAATTAACAGGTCATGGTGGTGTGTCCTTGTAGTTCCAGCTACTTGGAAGGCCGAAGTGGAAGGATTGCCTGAGCCCAGTAGGCTGATGCTGGGGTGACTGTGAGCATGCCACTGCACTCCAGCCTGGGTGGCACAGTGAGTCTCCTATTCTAAAAAAAAAAAAACAACAAAAAAAACGCCCCCAAGAATGTTGGTGGATTTGGATTTGGAGACATCTTAGCTAGAAACATTTGGCTTACACACTCATATGTTAAACTGTTCGTTTAACACATTTTATTAAATGCCTATCATGAGCAACCTTCTCAGGGCCCCTCCCACTCTGGGAGTTTTTCTGTGCTCTCAATAGATCCTACTCTCTCACCAAAAAAAGAAAAGAAAAGAAAAGAAAAATGCCTATCATGAGGCAGTCACTGACTAGGCATTGAGGATAAAGTAGTGAATAAAAACCAGTGAATAAAAGCCGGGCTCGGTGGCTCAGCCTGTAATCCCACAACTTGGGAGGCTGAGGTGAGTGGATTGCCTGAGCCCGTGGGTTCGAGACCTGCTTGGGCAACTTGGCGAGACCTCATCTCTACAGTAAATAAAAAAAACAACAACTAGCTGGGCGTGGTAGCGCGCGCCTGTAGTTCCAGCTACTTCAAAGGCTGAGGCAGAAGGATCACCAGAGCCCAGCAGGTCCAGGCTGCAGTGGCCGGGAGCGGCCACTGCACTCCAGTCTGGGCGACGGAGTGAGACTCCAACTCAAAAAAAACAACAAAAAAAAGCAAACAAAAAAAAAACTAGTGAATAAAGCCACAGTTTCAGCTACTAATAGTGTTCCTTAATACATGACTATATAGAAATGTCTGGTCGGGCTCGGTGGCTCAGCCTGTAATCCCAACACTCTGGGAGGCCCAGGCGAGTGGATTGTCTGAGCCCGCAGTTTCGAGAACCACCCAGGCAACTTGGTGAGACCTCATCTCTATAATAAATAAAAAATTATCCGGGCGTGGTAGTGCATGCCTGTAGTTCTGGCTACTTGGAAGGCTGAGGCGGAATGATCGCTAGAGCCCAGCAGGTCGAGGCTGCGGTGGCCGGGAGCGGCCACTGCACTCCAGTCTGGGCGACAGAGTGAGACTCCAACTCAAAAAAAAAAAAAAAAAAAAAAAAAGAAAGAAAGAAAATGTCAAAGGGACCGATTTAATGAGACTGACTGGAATAGCACTCTTGAGAGAGAACCATGGCTTGTGATTCAGATTTATAGACAAAGAGCCATAAAAGGTATATCATGGTGTCTTGAAATGACCTAAGTAAAACTGGCTGTTCAGCCGGGCTCGGTGGCTCAGCCTGTAATCCCGCGCCTTTGGGAGGCTGAGGTGAGTGGATTGCCTGAGCCCGTGGGTTCGAGACCCGCCTGGGCAGCGAGACCTCAACTCTACAATAAATCAAAAAATCAGCCGGGCGTGGTAGCGCATGCCTGTAATTCCGGCTACTTGGTAGGCTGAGGCGGAAGGATCGCCGGAGCCCAGCAGGTCGAGGCTGCGGTGGCCGGGAGCGGCCACTGCACTCCAGTCTGGGCAACAGAGTGAGACTCCAACTCAAAAAAAAAAAAAACTGACTGTTCACAATTGTCAGGTTGTTTTGGTAGATATAGGTTGTGGTAACTATAGGTTGTTAGGGTCACACTCTCCCAGCGGGGCCTCCAGTATGTTAGGTCAGGCTCTCTGGGGCTGTGTCTGTGGTGCAATCTGATGTAGCATGAAAGATGCAAAGAATTGTACAGAAGTTAGATTAGAAAACCGGTTTATTTAAAAGTAAATTAGAAAGAGCAAGAGCGAGAGAGAGAAAGAAGATTCACCTTCCCAAGGCAAGGTAGGGGAGGGGGCCAAAGCCAGGAAGCATGGCAGCAGTCATAGTTCAAAAAGCACATGGCCACACCAGAGTCTAGCAAGGCAATAGCAAAATGGTTGCTTGTGGTTGAGCATCTTAACCATTTCCCTTGGATAGGGGAAGGTCATTAAGGTGATTGGGAGGTGGTCTGTTGCACATCATTAAGAAGGGGCAGGTAAGGGCAGGTACTGACGTCAGGTGATGGACAGCAGGCAGATGGGTAGGCTAGTCACATGAGTCTTAGATCTTGAGGTCACCAGACATTAGGCACCTCATGCCCTCAAGTGGTGGGCTAGATGGGAGGAGACAAGGGGAGGGGGCTTTCCTGCAAGAGACCTGGCAGACATTTGCAATTCACAAACTCCTTGGCAAAAGGTGGTCCACTATCATTTCTATGGCTTTGTCCCAGTCTTCCATGTGATGGAGATTTGCTGAGGGGTGGGATAGGCTGCCGTCTTGGCCTCCAGTAAAATGTCTGAACACTTCCTAAAACCTGCATATTGGAAATTTATCTTATGTCTAACCTGTGCTAGATTCAAAGCGTGTCAGTCTATGCTGAGGCAAAATGTGAACTAAGTTTATTTTAAATTTCTGTAGGTACCTCCTTTCTTTTTTTTGTTTTGAGTTGGAGTCTCACTCTGTCGCCCAGGCTGGAGTGCAGTGGCACACTCTTGACCACCGCAGCCTCGACCTGCTGGGTCTAGCGATCCTTCCACCTCAGCTTTCTAAGTAGCCGGAACTACAGGTGAGTGCTACCACGCCCAGATAATTTTTTGATTTATTGTAGAGACAAGGTCTCACCTTTTTGCCCAGGCTGGTCTAGAACCTGCAGGCTCAGGCAATCCTTTTGCCTCGGCTTCCCAAAATGTTGGGATTACAGGCTTGAGCTACCGCACCCAGCCAGGTACCTCCTTTCATAAGTGGTTTCCAATTACCTGAGGTAAGTGAAGGCTCTGGGTCTCTTTTCTCATCCTTCTCATCAAATAATATATTACAACGAAAGCCAAGTCTCGGACAGAAATCTATCATAAAAATGTATTCATGTCGGGCTGGGTGACTCAGCCTGTAATCCCAGCAGCACTTTAGTTTGCCTGAGCGCGCGGATTCGAGACCCACCCAGGCAACTTGGCGAGATCTCGTCTCTACAATAAGTCAAGTAGTTCCAGCTACTTGGAAGGCTGAGGCGGAAGGATCGCAGGAACCAAGCAGGTCAAGGCTGCAGTGAGTGGGAGCGTGCTACTGCCCTCCAGCCTGGGTGACAGAGTGAGACGCCAACTCAAAAAAGAAAAAAAATGTATTCATGAGAGGGTATAAACAATTACATGACTTGAAACACTAATGTCCCTCTGATACAGAGACTCGCTAGTCTGTCCATATTGTCACAGCCCCTAGAGAAGGACATGGCAAGGGCGCAAGCACTCCTGTACATTCCTGAACAGTATTCCAAAGAGCTAATAAAAGGTGCCCTTCCCTTTTTCTCCTATACATTCCCAGTAAATAGCTTCAGGGGATCCTTGACTTCCCTGTAGTCATGCCCCATCAACTGAAAGACGCAAATCTCCTTTTATATCCTTTTTCTGAGTGGTTATAAGTTTGAATAATATAGTATCAATGTAGTCATAAGCCTTGTGAGTTCTATAACTTTTGTACCAATGTTACTGTAAGTTTTGTGATTTGTATAACTTTTGTGTATGCATGATGTCTTAGAACCTTTACTCTATGGAAGGCTTGCTTACCGCTTCTGCCAGGCCCTACTGATAAAAGCTATGAGATACCTCTGATACCTGGCATCAGGAAGTCTGGACTGAAAAATGTCACTGTCAATAAATGTGGCTGAAACTATACTGGACTTGGTGGCTCAGTCTATAATCCCAGCACTTTTTGAGGCTGAGGCAAGTGGATTGCCTGAGCCTGTGGGTTTGAGACCAGCCTGGGCAACCTGGCAAGACCTCATGTCTACAATAAATCAAAAAATTAGCCGGGCATGGTGGCGCGTGCCTGTAGTTCCAGTTACTTGGAAGGCTGAAGCGGAATAATCACCTGAGCCCAGTAGGTCGAAGCTGCAGTGGCCTTGAGCATGCCACTGCACTTCAACATGGGTGACAGAGTGAGACTCCAAATCAAAAAATAAAAAAAAATTTTAAAAAGACTCCAATTAAAAAAAAAATGTGGCTGAAACTCAAGTTCTATGCAATGCTCTGCTGGTCATGTGGCTAATGTATAGGTACTAACTGAAAGGGTCTATGGGGGATAAGAGAGGAGGTTGTAGTTAAAACAACGCATATAAACCGCAAATGGAGCACAGCGTTCAACAGCCCAAAAAGCTAACACTGTGCTCTAACAGTGTCCTGTTACTAATTGCTTTACTGCTAATATCTGCTTTCCCCAAGACCCGCATCCCAAAGCTATGTGACTGATAATGTCCTAGTACTGACTGTCAGTGTTTGCTTTCCTAAGGCTGTATTTCAGAGACAAGTGATTAATAACGTTCCTGATAATGACTGGTTTTAGTGCGGACATCTGCACTTCAAGGCTGTGGGACCAGCCTCAACTGTGCCGACATCTGCATTTCAAGGCCAGGTCACCAACAGATCAGACTCCCTAAATTGCTTCTTGACACCCAACCCAAACTCCCTAAACTGCTTCTCCACGCTCAATTAACCTGCACTGGGGTTTATAAGTGGCCTGCAAGAAAACAAAGGCCGATGGTTTCTCTCTATAGAGCCAGCCACTCCCTCCTTCTTTTCTTTAATAAACGTTTTATTTTTAATTTTTTTTGAGTTGGAGTCTCATTCTGTCACCCCGACTGGAGTGTAGTCTGGGCTCCAGCGATCCTTCCGCCTCAGCCTTCCGAGTAGCCGGAATTACAGGCGTGCGCTATCATCACGGCTAATTTTTTGATTTATTGTAGAGATGAGGTCTTGCCTGCCCAGGCGGGTCTCGAACCCGCGGGCTCAGACAATCCACTCACCTCAGCCTCCCAAAGGTGCGGGATTACAGGCTGAGCCACCGAACCCGGCTTAATAAACATTTTAAACCACCAGTGATTCATCTCTTCCTTCTCGGCATACATTACACTAACTACTCTAGACTTATAAAAGTGAACTGTAGAAGACGCCTGGAGGGGAAACAGAACTATTTTAGCAACACCTTGAGTCTGGCTCTTCTCCCTGGATGTGAAATCAGAAATAAACTTCTTTCGACCAGTTCCCTGTCCCTTTGATTTATTGGCATCAAGGGAGCAGCCGAGAACGTTACTTGGACCATGACAACCTGTCACTTCCGGTAAGTAGCCTCAGGGGATCCTTGACTTCCCTGTAGACTACACCCAAGATGTAAATCCCTATTTACTCTCTTTGAACTATATAATATCAATGTAATGGTAAGTCTTGTGATCTGCATAACTTTTGCAATGCGTGATGTCTTAGGCCTTGTAAACTTTTCTTTCTTTCTTTCTTTTTTTTTTTTTAGTTGGAGTCTCACTCTGTCACCCAGGCTGGCATACAGTGGCATGCTTACGGCCCCCACAGCCTCAACCTACTGGGCTCAGGTGATCCTTCCACCTCAGGCTTCCAAGTGTCTGGAACTACAGTAAACTTTCTTTACTCTAAACGTCACTAAATGTAAAATGCAGTCATAACTTAAGTTCTGTATAATGTTCTGCTGGTCATGTGGCTAATATATAGGTACCAATAACTCTGGACTATAAAGGTGAACTGTAAAAGCCTGGAGGGTAAGCAGAGCCATTTTAGAAAGACCTTGAGTCTGGCTCTGCTCCCTGGATTTGAACTCAGAAATAAACTTCTTTCTACCAGTTCCCTGTCCCTTTGATTTATTGGTATCAAGGGGAGCAGCCTAGCGTTACTCGGACCATAACACTTTGAAGTTTTTTTTGTTGTTGTTGAATTGGAGGTCAGTGGCACACTCACAGTCACTGTAATCTCAACTGCTGGGCTCCGGCGAACCCTCTGCCTCAGCCTTCTAAGTAGCTGGAACTACAGGCATGAGCCACCACGCCCAGCTAATTTTATTTTATTTTATTGTAGAGGTAAGGTCTCACCAAGTTGCCCAGGCTGGTCTCGAACCTGTGAGCTCAGGCATCCTCTCACCTCCTTCCAAAATGCTGGATTATAGGTGTGAGCCACTGCAGGGCTTAGTAAGGTATAAGCCCTCTGCATTCAGGAAGTCCATCCCAAACCTTGCATATGACAATTCTATTGCAGGACTAAGCATTATTTTTTAGCTGAATCAGAATCAGAACTCCTCTTTAAGTGGCAGAATTCAGAGTTCCAGAGTGAGGATGCACTGCCAAGTGTCAGGCCTGTAAGCTTACCAGATTGTCATATCCAGGACAGGGGCCTATATAGAATAACCAATCCTTCCCCTAGTTGGAACACCACTTGGTATGTTCTTCACCAAAGAAGAAATTATGTCTATTATCTCATATGCTAGCTAAAGACTTCTCTGGGGTAGATCCGGAGAAGGATAGTTGAAGCGTGATTTGAAGCCCTTGTGCAGCTCTAAAGTATGGACCTGTGAGTAAGGTCTTTCTAATACTAACTTACTACCTTTGATTAGGGAAATTTCAGTGTTAACCAATTACCTTTAGAAAGTAGATTTAACTGAGGTGAGAGGATTGCCTGAGCCTACAGTTTTGAGATCGGCATGGGTAACTTGGTGAGACCTCATCTTGATGCAGAGACCTGCTAATGTCCGTTCATGTTGCTGCAGCCCCTAGAGAAGGGCACCCCCACCACCGCCCCGGTGGGTAACTTCAGGGGATCCTTGACTGCCTTGCAGATTACACCCAAAGGTGTAATCCCTATTTACTTCCCTTTTGAGTAATCATAGGTTTAAACAATACAGTATCAATGTAATCGTAAATCTTGTGGTTTGCATAACTTGTGCATCATTGTGACTGCAAGTCTTGTGATTTGTATCACTTTTGTATCAGTGTAATCGTGAGTCTTGTGACTTGGGTAATTTTTGTAATGCATGATAAATGTCCTTTTCTTGTTTTTTTTTTTTTTTTTTTGAGTCGGAGTCTCACTGGAGTGCAGTGGCATGCTCACAGCCACTGCAGCCTTGACTTGCTAGGCTCCGGCAATCCTTCCGCCTCAACCTTACAAGGAGCTGGAACTATACAGGTATGCGCTACCACCACCCGGCTAATTTTTGATTTTATTGTAGAGATGAGTTCTCACCAAGTTGCCCAGGTGGGTCTTGAACTCGCAGGCTCAGGCAATCCACTTGCCTCGACCTCCCAAAGTGCTGGGATTACAGTCTGAGCCACTGAGCCCGGCAAAATGTCCTTTTCTCTATATGTCATTAATCTAAATGTAAAATGCAGTTGAAACTGTTAGGGCTAGGAGGGGTTTGGAGGCGGCACAGCACCTCTGGAGCCAGAGTGCTGGATGTGCACACTGGTATAACCAGAGATCCAAGTAACACAAAGATTTTCTACACAGTAAGAGATGAAGAAAGAAAAGATTTATTTAAGAAAAGATCACTTTCCACAGACAGGAAGAGGGCCTGCACTCTAAGATGAGTGTGGCATTGAAGGCTGGGGAATTGGATATATTTAAAGCTCTTAGAGAGGGGTTTGGGTCAAGGAGAATGTTTAAAGTTGCACTTTTTGATGTAGATAACAGAAATCACATGTCTTGTGTCTTGGCATCACCAGGCCCTGGTATCTCATGATTCCAGACAGTAGACTGGAGACCAGTAAACTTATTAACAATACATCAAGGCCAGAAGCACAGATGCCTCACAGGGTGGATGATTTGTAGACCCTTGAGGAAGAAAGGGGTCTGCTTTATGATTATGGTCAGATACTGGTCATGTTTGAGGGATCTGGGTTTCTGAAAAGATTAAGTCAGCAAAGTTAATCTTTATCTAAAGTATGCATTCCTCCAGGACACAGCTTTTACTTTCTCATTATTATGTTAAGATTTAGGAACAAAACAAGGTGGCTTCTCACTTTCAGTCCATCCTTTCAGTAACTTAAGTCCTATACAATGCTCTGCTGGTTACATGGCTAATAAATAGGTGCTGACAACTCTGGACTATATATAAGTGAACTATACAAGCCTGGAGGGCGAGCAGAACCATTTTAGAAAGACCTCAAGTCCGGCTCTGCTAGCTGGATTCGGACTCAGAAATAAACTTCTTTTTTTTGTTGCTTTTGTTTTTTGTTTTTTTTTTGAGTTGGAGTCTCACTGTCGCCCAGACTGGAGCGCAGTGGCCGCTCCCGGCCACCGCAGCCTCGACCTGCTGGGCTCCGGCGATCCTTCCGCCTCAGCCTTCCAAGTAGCTGGAACTACAGGCGCGTACTACCACGCCCGGCTAATTTTTTGATTTATTGTAGAGATGAGGTCTCGCCTGCCCAGGCGGGTCTCGAACCCACAGGCTCAGGCAATTCACTCACCTCAGCCTCCCAAAGGCGTGGGATTACAGGCTGAGCCACCGAGCCCGGCTAGAAATAAACTTCTTTATACCAGTTCCCTGCCTGTTTGATTTATTGGTTTCAAGGGGAGCAGCCGAGCATTACTTGGACCATAACAATCTCTACAATGAATCAAAAACATTAGTTGGGCATGGTGGTATGCGCCTGTAGGTTCCGGCTACTTGGAAGGCTGAGGCGGAAGGATCACCTGAGTCCAGAGGTGGAGGCTGAGGTGGCCATGGGCATGCCAATGCCCTCCAACCTGGACGACAGAGTGAGAGACTCCAACTCAAAAAAAAAAAAAAAAAAGTAAGTAAATTTAAGCTGGACTTGGAAGTTCACGCCTGTAATTCCACCACTTTTGGAGGTGAGAGGATTACCTGAGCTCAGGGGTTCAAGACCAGCCTGAGCAACATGGCAGGACCTCGTTTCTACAATACATCAAAAAAAATCAGCCAGGCATGGTTGGTGCATGCCTGTGGTTCCAGTTACTTGGAAGACTGAGACAAGGATCACCTGAGCCCAGGAGGTCAAGGTTGTCGTAAGCCATGATTGTGCTGTGGAACTCCAGCCTGGTCACAGAATGAGACTCTGACTAAAAAAAAAAAAAAAAAAAAAAGTTAGCACATATCATACTGTCTATGGTGAAGTAAGCTAAATAGTACAGCGAGTGGGTCCTGGTATTGACGCCAGTTGGGGTGCAGTGCAAAACTCTTCCTTGGCTCATTTCCAAAATGAATTTTAGAGTGGCCAGTGAAGTTTTCAAACAAGGTTTATTAGAAAAAGAAAGGGAGGCCGGGTGTGGTGACTCAAGTCTGTAAGCCTGAGATAGAAAAAACAGGAATTAAGCAGGGAACTTGACCTCAAGTGTCTTGTCTTAAGTAAGCAACAGCTTGCCATCTCTGCTTCTGTAAACACGCTGTAAGTAAGCAGCTTCATGCCATTTTTCTTAACTGCAATCTCTGTTTTTGTAAACATGCTTTATTACACCGCATATGGAAATGTCCATAAAAATGTCTGCTTCAATTCTTGTTGTAGAAGTAACTGTTCTTGGTCCTAAGTTTAAAATTGTGAACCCACCAATGGCAAACCCATGTATGTTGTAACCAAAAAGCTCTATAAAAGTAGCTTGAAACTGAGGGTCGGGGCTCAGGTTTTGGGAGGCTACTCCACCTGAGACTTCTGGAATAAACACCTTCGATTCTCCTTTCAGTCTCTGGTGCAATCATTCCTGTTCCTGGTGAGTTGCTGCAGTTGTTGTAACAATCCCAGCACTTTGGGAGGCCGAGGTGAGAGGATTGCTACTTGGAAGGCTCAGGGGTTTGAGACTAGCCTGGGCAACTGAGTGAGACCTCATCTCTAAAATTGATCAAAAAGGAAGCCGGGTGTGGTAGTGCACACCTGTAGTTCCAGCTACTTGGAAGGCTGAGGCAGCAGGATCACCTGAGCCCAGTAGATCAAGGCTTCGGTGGCCGTGAGCATGCCACTGCACTCCAACCTGGGTGACGGAGTGAGACTCCAACTCAAAAAAAAAAAAAAAAAAGAAAGAAAGAAAGAAAGAAAAAGAAGGGGAGACAGGCCAGAGTTGGTAAGGATGAGAGAAACAATACCTTTTGCTCTTTACAATAGACCTGATATTCCTTCACAATGATATGCTAAAGAGGGTGGAGTCCAGGTAACCACCACTCTGGAGACGGAGATCTCTGGGCTCCTGATGGGAGGGGAGAAAGCGGAGATGAGAGGTGGGTGGGGGGTGGGAGAGGGTCTTTTCCTGAGAGCACATTGTCTTCTGCAGACTTGCCAGATGTTTCCAGTTCACAAGTTCCTTAGCTAAAAGGTAGTCTTATGATCATTTCTATGACTTTGGTCAGTTAAGGGGTGGTATTCGGCCTTCCATTTGACAGGAAATGTGAAAGATTCTTAGTGATTATTGTGCTAAACCATGAACTGAAAGATTGGACTGTCCTATTCTTACATCTGATGGGGATTTCTTTTGATTTGCAGAAGGGGTGAGGTAGGCTGCAGCTTGGCCTGCAGTAAAATGTCATTTTTTTTTTTTGAGTCGGAGTCCTCTGTCCTCCAGGCTGGAGTGCAGTGGCACTCTCAGCCACTGCAGTGTTGATCTGCTGGGCTCAGGTGATCCTTTCCCCTTAGCTTTCCAAGTAGCTGGAACCACAGGTACTTGCCACCACACCCAGCTAATTTTTTTGATTTATTGTGGAGATGAGGTCTCACCAAGTTGCCCAGGCTGGTCTTGAATCCCTGAACTCAGGCAATCTTCCTGCCTCCACCAAAATGTAATTTTATTATTTTTATTATGTTTTTTAGTTGGAGTCTCACTCTTGTTGCCCAGGCTGCAGTGCAGTGGCACGCTCACCGCCACTGCAGCCTTGACCTGCTGGGCTCAGATGATCCTTCCACCTCAGCCTTCCAAGCAACTGGAACCACAGGTGTGTGCAACCATGCCCAGCTAAGTTTTTTATTTATTGTAGAGGTGAGGTCTCACCATGTTGTCCAGACTGGTCTTGAACCTGTGGGCTCAGTCCATCCTCTCGCCCAGCCTCCCAAAATGCTGGAATTACAGGCATGAGCCACTATGCGTGGCATTTGATATATTCTTTTTTTTTTTTTTTTTTTGAGTTGAAGTTTCACTCTTGTCGCCCAGGCTGGAGAGCAGTGGCAAGCTGCTCACGGCCACTGCAGCCTTGACCAGCACGGCCGCCTCAGCCATTCAAGTAACTGGAACTACAGATGCACGCCACCATGCCCGGCTATGATATATTCTTAATATCTAAGCTGAAAAGTGTAAACTAAGCCGGGCTCAGTGGCTCAGCCTGTAATCCCGCGCCTTTGGGAGGCTGAGGTGAGTGGATTGCCTGAGCCCGCGGGTTCAAGACCCACATGGGCAACTTGGCGAGACCTCATCTCTACAACAAATCAAAAATTAGCCGGGCATGGTAGCGCGTGCCTGTAATTCCGGCTACTCGGAAGGCTGAGGCGGAAGGATCACCAGAGCCTAGCAGGTCGAGGCTGCGGTGGCCGGGAGCGGCCACTGCACTCCAGTCTGGATGACAGAGTGAGACGCCAACTCAAAAACAACAACAACAACAAAACAACAACAACAACAACAACAAAAGAAAAGTGTAAACTATTGGGGTAATAATAGCAATTACTTTGTGCCGGGCATTGTTCTTACTGCTTCATGTGTTTGCTCTTTACATTTGATGCTTACAGTGGTCTATGAGGCGAGTCATGTTAGATAGATTCCTCTTTACACTTGAAGTAGAGAGGTTAAGTGAGTTATCCAAGGACACTCAGGTGGCAAGGGATGTGAGCCAGGGTTCACCACCAGGAGCCTGGCTCCAGATCTGGCACTCCTAACTGGGGGGTTGTGCTGATCGCCTCTTGTTTCAGGCTCCTGATGACTGAGGCTTAGTCTGTGCTGTGTGTTTGCTCAGCCTTCATTCATGATCTTGGGTTTTCTCATTTTCTTACCACATAGGAAACGGTGTGTGGTGCCTTCATTCCAGCTCTCTGACCTGAAGTTCTGGGCCTTCATACCGTTACTGAACTGAACTGTGTTCCACTGTCCCAGTGCAGCAAAGCCAAACACTGACATTGGGATTTGCAGTGAAAGAAAGTGGGGCATTTATCACAGGGCACCAAGCAAGGAGAATCAGGCAGTCACGCTTAAGACCTGAACGCCCTGCTGGCTCACAGGTAAGGGGTTTTAAAGGTGTGGAGGCAGAAGTTACAGGCAAAGTTATAAATCAGCACATGGAGGTTATACATTGGCTTGACCAAACAAGGCAGGACAGGTCTGAACAGGGAGGGTACAAACAGATTCAAAGATTTTCTGATTTGCAATTGGTTAAGGAGGTAAAGCTTTGTCTAAATATTTGGGTCAGCAGAAAATAACCGTTAGCTCTGGCTTGTGGGAGTGACCTCCTCCAGGCCCCTCAGGAAGAAATTTACAACAAAGAAGAGAGATCAGAGTTTAGTCTTCAGTTCCTCCATTTGATGGGAATTTGGGCTTCTGAAAAACAACTCAGGGACATATGTTAAGGATGTTATCTTTCATTTCTATAGGGAATAAAATGTTTCCTGATTCTAACTTCCTTGGCTATTGTTTTTAGCTACTATTACCTTCTTGCTTATCTACTTCGCAAGGCTAACTAGGTGCCTGGAATTTCCCTTGAAGAAACTAAACATTTTTCTTTATTTCCATGCTTGCGAGGACCCAGAGTCTCCCAAGAGGGGTCATAACTGTAGAGGCGAGAGGACTGCTTGAACCCAGGAGTTATAGAGCAGCTTAGGTGGGAGGTAAATGTCTGGACATAGACTCTTTCCCCCATATACCTGGCTTCTTTCTGTCCCCTCCTTCGAAGAGCAGCCTCTGGCCAAGTCTGGTCTCTGAAGAATATGGTCAGAAGGGTATGCATATTCCCAGTAATAAGACACTGGACGCAGGATGCAGGTGATTGAGCTGAGGTGAGAACAATGTAGGCAGCACCCTAAATCGCTATAATTGTAAACACCCTATAGTAATTTGAATAATTAACTTGCTTGATTATAAAACTTTGCTGTACTGTCCTCAGGTGTGAATTCTTTCTTCATCAACCAGCCACCCTCTGTGGCTCTGTAAGTTCTTTTTTTTTATTGAGTTGGAGTCTCACTCTGTCACCCAGGCTGGAGGGCAGTGGCACACTACCGGCCACCGCAGCCTCGACTTGCTGTGCTCCGGTGATCCTTCCGCCTCAGCCTTCCAGGTAGCTGAAACTACAGGCATGTGCCACCATCCCTGGCTAATTTTTTTTTTTTTTTTGAGTTGGAGTCTCACTCTGCCCAGACTGGAGTGCAGTGGCACACTCGTGGCCACCTCAGCCTCGACCTGCTGGGCTCCGGTGATCCTTCCGCCTCATCCTTCCAAGTAGCTGGAATTACAGACGTGTACTACCACACCCGGCTAATTTTTTGATTTTATTGTAGAGATGAGGTCTCGCCAAGTTGCCCAGGTGGGTCTCGAACCTGCGAGCTCAGGCAATTCACTCACCTCGGCCTCCTAAAGCGTGGGATTACAGGCTGAGCCTCCGAGCCTGGCCTTGTAAATTCTATAAAGCAATGCCTTTCACTGCTGGACCTCTGCATGTCTTCTTTAGAATAGGTAAAGAACATCATCATGCACAAGCCCTCTCAGATTTGGAGTTACCACATTACAATTGACAGTTGGGCAGGATATTCCAGAGAAACCCCCACTGTAGTGGCCACAGGAAAGAAAAAGAGAGGAGGAATGTCACTGGGGGAATACAGGGTGGACCACTGGTATAATTTGGTTAGAAGTTGCCAGCTTGGTAAATAACTGGGGGTTAATCTATGAGTATGGAGATGCTCCAAAGATGCTGGTTGGACTGTGGAATGATTGAAAGCAGTTGATGTATGAAATAGAGTGTTTCAGCCAGGCTCGGCAGCTCAGCCTATAATCCCGTGCCTTTGGGAAGCTGAGGTGAGTGGATTGCCTGAACCCGCGGGTTTGAGACCCGCCTGGGCAGCGAGACCTCATCTTTACAATAAATCAAAAAATCAGCCGGGCGTGGTAGCACATGCCTATAATTCCAGCTACTTGGAAGGCTGAGGCAGAAGGATCGCCGGAGCCCAGCAGGTCGAGGCTGAGGTGGCCGGGAGCGGCCACTGCACTCCAGTCTGGGGGACAGAGTGAGACTCCAACTCAAAAAAAAAAAGTAAGAAATAGAGTGTTTCTTGGCTGGATTTGGTGTCTCATGCCTGTAATCCCAGCATTTTGGGAGGCCGAGGTGAGAGGATTGCCTCAGCCCACGGGTTCAAGACTAGCGTGGGCAACTTGGCGAGACCTTATTTCTACAGTAAATAAAAAAAATTAGCCGGGGGTGGCGGTGCGTGCCTGTAGTTCCAGCTACTTGGAAGACTGAGGCGGAAGGATCGCCTCAGCCCAGCAAGTCAAGAATGCAGTGACCGGGAGCATGCCCTCCAGCCTGGGTGACAGAGTAAGACTCCAATTCAAAAGAAAAAAAAAAAAAGAAGGAAAAATGACATGGAGGCTCGGAGGTCGATGGAATGAAGCAACTCTTTTATATAATGCTCTTGTAAGAACGGGTGTCTCTCAAATGAGCAGGCACACTAGAACAGTTACAACCATCATATTTATGTCCTAAGATGCAAATTCCTCCCGTTTCCCCATTTGTTGAGTATTCCAGAGGTTACATCATTCTCTCGGATGTCGCCTTCATGGTACATACTGATTGATTTATAGAATTATTACAAAGTTTCCTCACTTATGTGTCCTATTTGCCCATTAGCTCATAAGACCTTTATTTAGATTGGATCCTGCCAGAATTCATAGCCTGCCAAAGTAAAAGCTCTGTGAAAAGAGAACAAAGAAACCAGAAGTGAGTCAGTACAGTATAAGGGAGTGCAAGACACCTAAACATTAAACCCGTGAAAAAAGAACAAAGAAGTCAGAAGCAGATTAGTAAAAGGGAGTCAGAAGGGTATACATTAGTCAGATTCAAGTTTTGAAAATAAATCATTCTATTTCTTTCTTTCTTTCTTTTTTTTTGAGTTGGAGTCTCACTCTTGTTGCCCAGGCTGGAGTGCAGTGGCATGCTACTCATGGCCACCGCAGTGTCGAGCTCAGGCGAGCCTTCCATCTCAGCCTTCCAAGTAGCTGGAACTACAGACACACACCACCATGCCCGGCTAATTTTTTGACTTATTGTAGGGTTGAAGTCTAACCAAGTTGCCCAGGCTGATCCCAAACCTATGGGCTCAGGCAATCCTCTCACTTCCATGTCCCAAAGGGCTGGGATTACAGTGTGAGCCACCAAACCTGGACTTTTTCGCCCTTTGAACTACCTGTTTCTGCCTAATCCAATCCATCTCTCCCAGGTCTGTTATCTGGAGATAGCACAGATATCAGAGCTCTATAAGAGGAGGATGGGACTGACATGGTACCTTCTCAATCATTCCAACTGTAAAGGGTACTGCATCTGGCCCTTCGAAGGAGTCTACCTATATGGCATAATGTATCCTCAGTTGTAAACCATCAACTTCAGAAGAGGGGTTTTGGGTAAGTCTGTGAATTAGTTACTCTTTTGCATTTCTATGAAATGGCCAGTCTCTGGCCATTTAACCTTTCTTAAATAAAACCTGCCTGGCACCTGGCGGGTCTTTAAAACTTGCAGCTTGCCTTTCAAAAGGAAATACCTTTAACTGCTACCAACCCTTCTCCTGCCACGTCACACCAAGAAGCCCTCATCTCTGGAGGCTCTTCTACCACCTGCATCACCTCCATTTCATCCTCCTCTCCTGAGGAGTCTAATTTCCAATGTTGTCCCACGTTTTTGGGTCCCATTCCCTGTGGGCTACCACAGTGCAGATAAATGCCATAAACAACCGTTTTCCTTTCTCTTTTGCAAAGTGGCATGCTAAGTTGTGTAGCTGGATACTAGTCTACTCCAGCTGGCAATTTATTTATTTATTTATTTTTTGAGTTAGAGTCTCACTCAGTCGCCCAGACTGGAGTGCAGTGGCCACTCCCGGCGACCGCAGCGTGGACCTGCTGGGCTCCGGCGATCCTTCTGCCTCGGCCTTCCAAGTAGCTGGAATTACAGGTGCGCGCTACCACGCCTGGCTAATTTTTTGATTTATTGTAGAGATGAAGTCTCGCCAAGTTGCCCAGGCGGGTCTCTAACCCGTGGGCTCAGGTAATCCACTCACCTCAGCCTCCCAAAGAGCGGGATTACAGGCTGAGCCGCCGAGCCCAGCTCCAGCTGGCAATTTAATACGCCCTTGCTTTTTGCCTGAATCAGCCAAGTGTCTCTTTCTTCCTTTTTTTTTTTTTTTTTTTGAGTGGGAGTCTCACTCTGTCACCCAGACTGGAGTGCAGTGGCACATTCCCGGCCACCGCAGCCTCAACCTGCTGGTCTCCAGTGATACTTCTGCCTCAGTCTTCCAAGTAGCTGGAACTACAGACACGTGCTACCACACTGGCTAATTTTTTGATTTATTGTAGAGATGAGGTCTTGCCAAGTTGCCCAGGCGGGTCTTGAACCCGTAGGCTCAGGCAATCCACTCACCTCAGCCTCCCAAAGCGCGGGATTACAGGCTGAGCCACCGAGCCCGGCTCCAAGTGTCTCTTGGGTAAGGAAGGGGTCGGGTTGTATGGCTATACATTTTTCTTTGGAATTTGCAAGGTGGTATTTAGCAAAACCAGATTTTCAAAGAACAGA
Organism: Cephalopachus bancanus; assembly: GCA_027257055.1. Lineage (NCBI taxonomy): Eukaryota > Metazoa > Chordata > Mammalia > Primates > Tarsiidae > Cephalopachus > Cephalopachus bancanus. The sequence continues at coordinate 2,451,470 of JAPVLO010000387.1, read as the reverse complement.
TTGTTTCCAGGGTATACATGACAAGCAGGGGTTGTAAATTGGTAACTTCACAAAGAGAGGATGCAGGGGTATGCTTGTAGGTTGATTTTTAAAAGGAATAATTTTAACTGTTTTTGGTCCCTCTCTGCCACATTCTGAAATCTTCCCTTTTCATTGTTGGAGACGACTGTGTCCTCTTCCCAATTTCGCTGTTAAGAAATAACATGGAGTCTCACATCTATAATCCCAGCACTTTGGGATGTGGAGGTGAGGCAATTGCCTGAGCCCATGGGTTCAAGACCAGCCTGGGCAACTTGGTGAGACCTCATCTCTACAATAAATAATAATTTTTAAAAATAGCCAAGCGTGGTCGTGCATGCCTGTAGTTCCAGCCACTTGGAAGACTGAGGCAGAAGGATTGCCTGAGCCCAGCAGGCTGAAGCTCTGGTGGCTGTGAGTGTGTCACTGCACTCCAGTCTGGGTGACAAAGTTAGACTCTGACTAAAAAACAAAGGTAGGTCAGGCACAGTGGCTCATGCCTATAATCCCAGCACTTTGGGACGCTGAGGTGAGAGGATTGCCTGAGCCCATGGGTTTGAGACCAGCCCGGGCAACTTGGTGAGAGACATCATCTCTACAATAAATAAAAAATTAGCTGGGTGTAGTGGCACATGCCTGTAGTTCCAGCTGTTTGGAAGGCTGATGCGGAAGGATCACCTGAGCCCAGCAGATCAAGGCTGTGGTGGCCGTGAGTGTGCCACTGCACTCCAGCCTAGGTGACAGAGTGAGACTCTGACTAAAAAAAAAAAAAAAAAAGTTGAACAAGAACCCAAAATGAAAAAAGGGTTTGGAGGGCCTCGTAAAAGTGAACTGCCAGCATATGTGGATAGATTTAATTAAGGCAGGGGGTGAATCCTAACAAGATAAATTTAAATGAGAAACCCAATCTGGTGTTGTCGGGACTGTGGTAGCAACTTGCCAAGGAAAAGTGCTTCCAACAAATCCCAGAAAAGAGGGCCGAGGTCCAGGTACTAGAGCGGCTCCCCAGTAAAAGGGAGGTTCCCCCATAATGAAAGAGCGAGCAGGCAGTTGTGGGGCAGAACTAGAGTGTGCAAGGTCCTTAGAGGCCAGTGCTGGTTGGCTGCTGTCCTTGTGGCCGTGGTGCAGCTGAGCTCAGAGTGAGCCTTGGTTGGAATCTACACCAAGGCTTGGTTTATTGCTGGAATCTTTTTGCGATTGGCTAATGCTTCCTTTAGTATTGACATTATGCAGAATGTGGAGGCCAGTTTGCATTCACCTGGGAAGGAAGACCATAGTCGGTGGTGTCAGGTAGTGTCGGTTGTGATGCTGCTGACAGGGTATCTGCATAGCCCTAGAATATGTCATGGCATGGTAACTCAAGATTTGGAAAGTTGGCAGGACGTGGTGGCTTATGTGTATAATCCCAGCACTTTGGGAGGCTGAGGTGAGAGGATTACCTGAGCCCATGGGTTCAAGACCAGCCTGGACAACTTGCCGAGACCTCATCTCTACAATAAATCAAAAAATTAGCTGGGCGTGGTGGCACGTGCCTGTAGTTCCAGCTACTTGGAAGGCCGAGGCAGAAGGATAGCCTGAGCTCAGCAGGTTGAGGCTACGGTAGCCATGAGCATGCCACTGCCCTCCAGCCTGGGCGACAGAGTGAGACTCCAACTCAAAAAAAAAAAAAGTTTTGGAGAGTTGGAGGTGACCTGCATCTGTGTCTCTATTTCATTCTATAGATGATATTATGCTAACCTCTGGTTCTCTTACAGACATGAGCAGGCTGCACCACAGCTGAATGAACATTTGCAGGAGAAAGGATAATTAGCTGTTATTGAAAAGATCCAGGCTGGCTAGCTGCAGTGGCTCACACCTGTAATATCAGCCCTTTGGGAGGGAAAGGTGAGATGATTGCCTGAGCCCAGGGCAAGATCATCCTGGGAAACTTGGCAACACCTGGTTTCTATAAGACATTAGCTGGCATAGTGACATGTGCCTGTTTTTCCAGCTACTTGGAAGGCTGAGGTGGAAGGACTGCCTGAGTCTAGCAGGTTAAGACTGTGGTAGCCGTGAGTATGCCTCTGTACTCCAACCTGGGCAACAGAGTGAGACTCAGATTTGAAAAAAAAAAAAGATTCAGCCTTTTCCCCAGCAAATACTGCCCAAACAACTGCAGGAATTTTGGGGCTTTCACGTGTATTGGAAGGCATTTAGAGCAGATAATACGGCCCTCGTATAGACTGACCAAGGGAGATGCCACTGGGACTGGACTGGAGAGTGCCAACAGGCATTCAGTACGGCCAAAAGTGCTGTGGGCACTGTCCAGGCATGGACAGCCATCCTTCCCTGTGAATCGGATGTGAATGCTACCCAGGAGGGATATACTTGGGGCTTTGGCAGAGGCAGGGGAAAGCTCAACTTCCCATTGACTTTTGGTCACAGACCGACCTGGAAAGGTACCAGAACCTGTTACAGCCCTATTAAACAGCAGATCAGTGCAGTATTTCAATCTCTCTTGGCAGTGAAGCCAATCACTGGGCAAGCCCTTGTAACTGTGTGCACCTCCCTGCCCATAGTGAGATGGATCCATGACATCGCTCATAGGCCCCACAGCTTGGCCATGCAGATGACAATCCTGACTAAATCATGAGCATATCTACAGCAGCAAGGCCAGCTCTCCATAAGCCCTCTAAGCCAGGAACTGCAGCAGCTCCTAGGGCCCATCATGTTCATCGATGCAGGTGAGCAACTGAGGGAGCAGTTATTATCCTGGTGCCCGTTAGGGAGGGAATAGCGTTGGTCCCAGAAGAGGTTTGGTACACAACAGATCATGTTGGGGCAACCCCCTCGATGGTGAGCCATTGCATACCAGCCCAAAACAGAGACCATCTGAAAGAAAGACAGGACTAGGCAGAGCAGTCAGTGGGCAGAGTGGTGGGCAGTGTGGCTGGTGATGTTCACAGACCAAGGTTCACTGACAATTTGCAGAGACAGCTGGGTGGAGCTGAAAGGACATGGTGTGAGCTGGGCGTAGTGCCTCATGCCTTTGATCCCAGCACTTTGGGAGACTGAGGCAAGAGTATTGCTTGAGCCCAGGGGTTTGAGACCAGCCTGGGCAACTTCTCTACATAAATTTTAAAAAATTAGCCAGGTATGGTGGTGCACGCCTGTAGTTCCAGCTACTTGGAAGGCTGAAGAGGAAGGATCACCTAATCCCAGCAGGTCAAGGCTGTAGTAGCCATGCCACAGCACTCCAGCCTGGGCTACAGAGTGAGACTGCAACTAAAAAAAAAAAAAAAGAAAGAAAGGACATGCTGTGGATGCCACAACAACACCAGCAGCAATGGACAATCATGAACAAGCCACTGTGGGACCAAGATATGTGGCATCACTCATTGCAGGAGTGTATGACTAGACTGCATGAGGCAATCCACACTCTCAGTGAGAGACCCCATGCTGGCCGTCCAGCACCCTTAGATGTGCTGACACAACTGTGGGCAATGCCCCTGAGGATGCAAATCTGGATGTAACAATTAGTGCAACCAGGTTGGGGAAGCAAGAATAACTTGTTACTGATCGCCCCCTCCCAAGACATAGTACCCAAATGAGACAGGAGATAGCTAGAAAAAGGTTAGGCAGACAGACAGCTCCCTCCTCTGATAACAATGTAGTGAACTCCCAGCAGGCCTCTCAGGCTCAGCTTGGTAAACAACTCCTTGCAAGCCTCTCAAGCTAGAGCTAAGATACTCACTGCTGGGATCAAAAGGCAACCAATCAGCTCACCATTAGGTCCCTACCTTAATACTGGCCAATCAGGACAGCTACAGCTCATAGCTAGTGCTAGCCAATCAGCTTGGACTTAGGGCTATATAAGCACCAGGTTTTCAGCCCCAGATGGGCAATCCTTTTAGGCCCTCTCCTTCTGTGGGAGCTTTTCTGTCCTCAATAAATCCTGCTTTCTCACCTTCTGGCTGTTGTCCCTCATTCTTCCTGGACATGAGACAAGAACCTTGACCCTGAAGATCTTCAACCTGAAGAGCTGCAGAAGATCATGGGAGTCGAAAAGTCATGCACCCCAGAGGCTGGCTTGCTAACCAGGAAAGCTGCTGGCGGAATGCGAGACTCCGAAGTTGAGACTCTCAGGGGCCTAGACTTGCCAGCCCACCGAATCAGCAACACTCTCAGGGCTTGGCCTGCCAGCCCATTAGAGCCAACACCCTGGGGCCTAGGCTTGCCACCCCCCCCCCACAACACTCAGGGCTTGGTTTGCCAGCCCATTAGAGCTGACACTGCGGGGCTAGGCTTACCAGCCCCTCCATGACCCTCTCTGGGGCTTGGCTGGCTGACCCATTGAGCAGACACTCAAAGCCCAGGCTGACTTGGAAAATCCACACCACAGAGAGAATGCTCTTCATTGCCCCTGGGAGATTCAGTCTGCACCCTGTTGGTGTTCCCTGCTTTTTCCCTGTGGAGAGGGGATAGATGATAATTTAGATATTCATTCTATTGTTATGGGAAAGTGGGCAAATACTGCTTTTTTTTTTTGAGTTGGAGTCTCGCTCTGTCGCCCAAGCTGGAGTGCGGTGGCCTGCTCACGGCCACCACAGCCTTGATCTGCTGGGCTCAGGTGATCCTTCTGCCTCAGCCATCCAAGTAGCTGGAACTGCAGGCACGTGCCACCACACCCGGCAAATTTTTTGGATTATTATAGAGATGAGGTCTCATCAACTTGCCTAGGCTGGTCTCGAACCTGTGAACTCAAGCAATCCTCTTACTTCAGTCTCCCAAAGTGCTGGGATTATAGGCATGAGCCACTGCCTGGCCACAAATACTGTTAAGTGTAATAACCTCAGATCTCAAATACTCAAAAGGGGGACTATTGCCATTTCGATGTGGCAATTTAGGACACCCCCACTGTCCTTTCATGTCAGGGACAGAAGGGATCTCCAGAGTGTCCCGATGTTGTCATAGGACAGGAATGTTGAGTGTGTTTTACCAGTCGGAATCTACCTTTGCTTGTCCCTCTCAAACATCTATCTTATCACCCTTAGTCTAAGACCCCAGGATCCAAGTGGTTTGGATCACTAAGATTTTTCTTATTGGCCAAAGGTAATCACAGGTATTATAATTACTGTAGCGATTTTGCTGTTTGGATACTGAGTCCTTTATTGCATATGTGGGATATGGATGCCATGTTTGACATGAAGCTTAAAGAAAATCAATCAGAGAGCTTACAGAAAATCAATGTTACATGAAGATTGTAAGGGTGGAAAAGGATCTATGTAGGGGTGGAGTGTGAGGTAATTGTCTGGACATAAAATTATTTTCCTCTTACACCTGGCTTCTTTCTGCCCCTTCCCTCCAGAAGCAGCCTCTGGCCAAGGCTGGTCTCTGAAGAAGATGCATATTCCCAGTAATCAATCATGGGGTACAGGTGAGAACAATGTGGTCGGCATCCTTAATCAATATAATTGTAAACACCATATAATGATGTGAATAATTCTTGCTTGATTATAAAACTGCTTGCTGTACTGTCCCGAGGTGTGGATTCTTTCCTCACCAACTGGTTGCCATCAGTGCCTCCTATAAATTCTAATAAACTAGCCAGGCTCGGTGGCTCAGCCTGTAATCCCGCGCCTTTGGGAGGCTGAGGTGAGTGGATTGCCTGAGCCCGCGGGTTCGAGACCCGCCTGGGCAGCGAGACCTCATCTCTACAATAAATCAAAAAATCAGCCGGGAATGGTAGCACCTGCCTGTAATTCCGGCTCCTCGGAAGGCTGAGGCAGAACGATCACCGGAGCCCAGCAGGTCGAGGCTGCGGTGGCCGGGAGCGGCCACTGCACTCCAGTCTGGGTGACCGAGTGAGACTCCAACTCAAAAAAAAAAAAAAAAAATTCTAATAAACCAATATCTTTCCCTGCTGGACCTTTGGGTGACTTCTTTGGAATAGGTAGAGAACATTATGGGCAAGCCTTCTCAGATTTAGGGATACTGTGTTACACTAGGCACCATGGCGAGACCTTGTCTATATTAAAAAATCAAAAAATTAGAGCTGGGCATGATGGCACCTGCTCGTAGTCTGAACTAGTCAGGAGGCTGAGACAAAAGGATTGCCTGGGCTCGGGAGGTCAAGGCTGTGGTGAGCCATGATTTTGCCACTGCACTACAATCTTGGCAACAGAGTAAGACCCTGGCTAAAAAAAATAAAAAGAGAAGAGCCACATAAAATAGTAATGTTCATGAAGGGAAAATCACAGAGTGATTACCGCATCCTCTCCAGTGGGACTTCATACCATCTTGAAGTTACAGAAAGAATGAAGGTTCAGAGTTTGAAATCAGGTTATAGCTGGGTGCAGTGGCTCACGCCTGTAATCTCAGCATTTTGGGAGGAGGAGGCGGGAGGATTGCCTGAGCTCAGGGGATCGAGACCAGCCTGAGCAACATGGCTATACCTCATCTCTACAATAAATCAAAAACTAGCCGGGTGTGGTGGTTCATGCCTGTGGTTTCAGCTACTTGGAAGGCTGAGTTGAAAGGATTGCCTGAACCCAGCAGGCTGAGGTTGCGGTGGCCATGAGTGTGCCACCGCACTTCAGCCTGGGCGACAGAGTGAGACTCTGACTCAAAAAAAGGAAGAAAGAAATCAGGTTATAGTGGTAAGACAGGTTATGGGAGGGAAAGAAGAGGAGACCTGGCTGGCAAAGGTGGTCTTGGTACATAGATAAAACCTCACAGATGAGATAAAACCTCATCTTGGAGAGAATAGATGGTACTTGTTTCCTTTAGACCTTTAAAAGTGTCAGACTCTGTTAATCTTTCTAAGATCTGAACAAAGGAGGGCCTCACAGATAGCTTGGCTGCATCAACACAGATTTTCTCTTCAGGTACACTTGCAAAAGACAGCTTTGCAATGCTACTTCTTTTTGCAGGTCCTCTACACAGCCATCTTAAAATATGTCAAAGTATATTAGAAATGAAATATTTTGGTTTCCTTCAATAATTACTGTTTACTATATGCCCAATTGTGGAAGGTTGCAATTTCATGTACATAAAAACTTGTTTAAAGTTGCAGGTGTTCTTCTTTTGATTGTTGTTGTAACTTTTCTGTCTAAATGTACCAAGGTAACTTGTTTGAAGTAACAGATGTTCTTCTTTTTTTCGAGTTGGAGATTCACTCTGTTGCCCAGGCTAGAGTGCAGTGGCATGCTCATAGCCCGGCCACTGCAGCCTTGATCTGCTGGGCTCAGGTGATCCTTCTGCCTCAGCCTTCCAAGTAGCTGGAACTACAGGCATGTGCCACCACACCCAGCTGATTTTTTGGTTTATTGTAGAGATGATGTCTCACCAAGTTGCCCAGGCTGTTCTTGAACCTCTGGGCTCAGGCAATCCTCTTGCCTTGGCCTCCCAAAGTGCTGGGAATATAGGCATGAGTCATCACACCCAGCCAAATGTTCTTTTGATTGTTGTAATTTTGACTCAGTGGTGGGTAAAAGGCAATGACATTTAGATATTAATACTAAGTAAATTTGTGCTGCCTTTGAGCAGGTTTTGGTAATGTACTAACTCTCTTCCTGTGAATCGGTTGCAGAAATAAACTCTCTTCTCCCACAGAATGCCTCTCATTTCTATTGACTACAAGAGACAGCAGCCAGACTCATTTGCCAGAAACATATTGGTGACTCCACCAGGACAACAATGCTTGCAGCTAGCTAGCCTTGACAGATTGCTCCACGGAAACTCCCTGCAGCTTCTGAAGCTGCTTTGCTATAGGGATTTTCCTGGGAGTCTTCCATTGACTGCAGCCACCTGTTCCTTTAAGACTGGAGGGAGGCTGGGCGTGGTGGCTCACGGCTATAATCCCAGTACTTTGGGAGGTGGAGGCAAGAGGATTGACTGAGCCCAGGGGTTCAAAACCAGCCTGGGCAATTTGGTGAGACCTTGTCTCTACACTAAAAAAATTAAAAAATTAGACCAGACACGGTGTGTCACACCTATAATCCCAGCACTTTGGAAGGCCAAGGTGAGAGGATTGTCTGAGCCCATGGGTTCGAGACCAGCCTGGGCAGCTTGGTGAGACCTCATCTCTACAGTAAATAAAAAAAATTGGCCAGGTGTTGTGGTGCGCATCTGTAGTTCCAGCTACTTGAAAGGTTGAGATGGAAGAATTGCCTGAGTCCAGCAGGTCGAGGCTACGGTGGCCGTGAGCATGCCACTACACTTCAGCCTGGGTAACAGAGTGACACTCTGACTCAACAAACAAATAAAAAAAACTGGAGGGAGAATGGAGATTGGGTTGGGAGTAGATGCACTTGTTTGGATAAATGAAACTGAATCATATGTTGGGAGTACAAATTTTTCTCATTCTGGCTTTTTTTTCTTTTGAGTTGGAGTTTCACTCTGTCACCCAGACTGGAGTGCAGTGGCCGCTCCCGGCCACCGCAGCCTCAACCTGCTGGGCTCCGGCGATCCTTCCACCTCAGCCTTCCAAGTAGCTGGAACTATAGGCGCGGGCTACCACATCCCCGACTAATTTTGTTTTCATTTATTGTAGAGATGAGGGCTCATCAAATTGCCCAGGTGGGTCTTGAACCCGTGGGCTCAGGCAATCCACTCACCTCAGCCTCCCAAAGGCGTGGGATTACAGGCTGAGCCACCGAGCCCAGCCATTCTGGCTTTTAATAGCTGCTTACAGGTGCCAGAGAAGGTGATTGTAACTCATTTGCACTTTTGGGATATCCTTTGGTTTCAATTTGTTTTGAGAAAAGTTCAAAGACATGCTGGGTTTTCGGAAATTCCAGCTAGTTAGATATTAAGGCCTATTGCGCACATTTTAAAGCTGATGGGCAAATTACAGCAAGAAAATTTTAGAGCTCACATGGTTCAAATACAAAGGGTTAAATAAAGTCTTCTAAACTCTCTTTTTTCTTTTCTGCCTGCTTTGAGTCTGCCGGTTACTAAGCTACAGGTGTTGAGATAAAACTCACTGTTTCAAGGTTACTTGAAAATTTTGTTTTCCTTATATATAGTTCAACCAGTTTTAACTAAAATGCAAATATTAAAAACTCACTTGAAACTTAAGAAAAAAAGAAATCTTGGAAGGCTGAGGCAGAAGATCACCTAAGCCCAGCAGGTTGAGGCTGCGGTGGCCGTGAGCATGCTGCTGTACTTCATTCAGCCTGGGTGACAAGAGTGAGACTCCAACTCAAAAAAAAAAAAAAAAAAGGAAGAAACTTTTAAAGTAAAAGAGATTTTAAAAATCAAATTGCCATGGAAACAGCTTTATCCAAATTTTTGTTCATAGTCCTTATTAAATTACTTATTGTAGCATAGTTTAGCCGTGTAAATTCTTTATAAAACAGTGAGTGTATTTTTTTTTTTTGAGTTGGAGTCTCACTCTGTCGCCCAGACTGGAGTGCAGTGGCATACTCATGGCCACATCGACCTGCTGGGCTCCAGCGATCCTTCCATCTCAGCCCTCCAAGTAGCTGGAACTACAGGTGCGCGCCACCACGCCCGACTAATTTTTTGATTTATTGTAGAGATGAAGTCTCACCAAGTTTGCCTGGGTGGGTCTCTAACCCGCGGGCTCAGGCAATCCACTCGCCTTGGCCCCCCAAAATGCTGGGATCACAGGCTGAGCCACCGAGCCCAGCCTATAGTTATCTTATGGCTAAAATTTCCAAGGGAAAAGCTATTGGATTTTTGTTTACATGTGTGTATGTATGTTTGTATGTACACGTTACATGTTGTGTCTAGAATGCTGCCAAATTGACTTATAAGTAAATGCGTACTCATAAATTAAATCAATAGATCTAAATGCTTTCCAAGTTCATGTGACTTTAATGATCTTTGACATGAACATGGTTTGCTTGTTTGTTTTGAATTGGAGTCTCACCCTGTTGTCCAGGCTGGAGCACAGTGGCACACTCACTGCCACTGCAGCTTCCAGCTGCTGGGCTCAGGTGATCCTCCCTCTTCAGTCTTCCAAGTAGCTGGAACTACAGATGTGCCCCACTGTGCACAGCTAATTTTTTCATTTATTGTAGAGACAAGGTTGTGCCATGTTGCCCAGGCTGATCTTGAACCCCTGGGCTCAGGCAATCCTCTTGCCTCTACCTCCCAAAGTGCTGGGATTATTTTATTTATTTATTTAGAGATGGAATTGTACTCTGTTGCCCAGGCTGGAGTGCAGTGGCATGCTCATGGCCACCATAGCCTCGACCTGCTGGGCTCAGGTGATCCTTTTGCCTCAGCCTTCCATGTAGCTGTAACCACAGGTGTGTGCCACCACCCCTGGCTACTTTTTTGATTTATTGTAGAGACGAAGTCTTGCCAAGTTGCCCAGGCTGGTCTCGAACCCCTGAGCTCAGGCAATCCTCTTGCTTTGGCCTCCCAAAATGCTGGGATTACAGGCATGAAGCACCATGTCCAGCCTTATTTATTTTATTTTTTTAAAAATAAAAATACAAGAAAACAAATCCACTTTTACTAATTTACTTTCCATTACTTTAAATCTTTGAGGGGTACAGCATCACATGAATACGGTGTCCAATAGCCTTAGCAGGAAGGTTGCTTTGGAATTTTGAATGAACCATGCCGCTTTTCTGTGGGCTTGAGCTACCTTTCCCCACATTACTCTGGTTTTGCTTGGTTTGTCTCCAGGAGTCACTGTGCTGTTCTTTGCTTTGTATACATAAATATATCTCTTGCCCAAATAGAATTCAGTTTCATCTCAGGCATAACACCTTCAAGTTTGAGAAGAGTTGTGTGTTCTCTTTGCTTCCAGATACCCTGTTTATAGCCAGCAAAAATGGCTTTGGACAACAACTTTCCAGACATATTTGCCTTTTAGAAGTCCTATTCCTAGAAGACCTCCACAAGCTCCAAGATGACAGAAAGAAAATATGGTTTTAAAATTATTAGTAAAGCCAGGCGCTGTGGTTCACGCCTATAATCCCGACACTTTGGGAGGCCCAGGTGAGAGGATTGCCTGAGCCCATAGGTTCGAGACCAGCCTGGGCAATTTGGTGAGACCTCATCTCTACAATAAATCAAAAAATTAGCTGGACGTGGTAGCGTGCGCCTGTAGTTCCGCTACTTAGAAGGCGGAGGCAGAAGGATTGCCTGAGCCCAGCAGGTCGAGGCTGTGGTGGCCGTGAGCATGCCACTGCACTCCAACCTGGGTGATGGAGTGAGACTCCAACTCAAAAAAAAAAAAAGAAAAAGAAAAAAGAAAAAAATTGCTTTGAAGTTAATAATATGTGAATACAAAGATAAAATTTAGTTTTCTCTTTCAACAAAGTTTTCTTGTAATTTAGGGAGATAACCAGAGATCTTTGTTTACCTTTTAAGTAAGATAAAAAAAATATATATATAGAAAAAAAGACAGATTCAGTTGCCCTTATGTGCCTTCATTCGCACTGTTTAAGAAATAGGCCTCCTTTATCAAAGAGTACAGGTTTTTGCTTTAAAAACCTTTGAATTATCATTTGGCTAAATAAATGGTCATTTCACAGTGGACTGTGATCCTGTGTTATAATGTCATGCTTTTCTTTTCTTTTTCTTTTGTCTTTGGAGTCAGAGTCTCACTCTGTTCATAGTCACTGTAGTCTCCACCTGTTGCATTTAGGCAATCCTTCTGCCTCAGCTTTCAAGTAGCTGGAACTACATGTGTCAAGCTACCACATCCCGCAAATTTTTTTTTTTTGTTTGTTTTTTTGAGTTGGAGTCTTACTCTGTTACCCAGGCTGGAGGGCAGTGGCACCCTCAGGCCACCGAATCCTTGATCTGCTGGGTTCAGGCAATCCTTCCACCTCAGCCTTCCAAGTAGCTGGAACTACAGGCATACACCACCATGCCTGGCTAATTTTTTGATTTATTGTAGCTATGAGGTCTCGCCAAGTTGCCCAGGCTGGTCTCAACACCTTGGGCTCAGGCAATCCTCTTGCACTGCCTTCCAATGTGCTGGGATTACAGGCATGAAACCACCATGCCTGACATACATGCTTTTGAAAACTTTGATATCTGGCAAACTTTCCAATGTCAAAATTTAGGGTTCTAAATTCAATCTTTTTGACTTTCTTAAGGTTTTTTTTTTAAATATTAGGTTCCTGAAGCCCAAAAGAGACATATTTGGCTTGTTATATATGTTAGAATCATATTGGAAACATTGTCAAATATAAAAAGATGGCGGGTGCGAGGGCTCAAGCCTGTAATCCCAACTCTTTGGGAGGATGAGGCAAGAGGATTGACTGAGCTCAAGGATTTGAGACCAGCCTGGGCAACTTTGTGAGACCTTATCTCTACAATAAATCAAAAATTTAACTGGGTGTGGTGGCTCAGCTAAATCTGAATTGTACCCCACATCTTTAAAATTAAAAAAAAGAGCCAGGCTCGGTGGCTCAGCCTGTAATCCCATGCCTTTGGGAGGCTGAGGTGAGTGGATTGCCTGAGCCCGCGGGTTCGAGACCCACCTGGGCAGCAAGACCTCATCTCTACAATAAATCAAAAAATCAGCCGGGCGTGGTAGCGCATGCCTGTAATTCCAGCTACTTGCAAGGCTGAGGTTGAAGGATCGCTGGAGCCCAGCAGGCGAGGCTGCGGTGGCTGGGAGCGGCCACTGCACTCCAGTCTGGGCGACAGAGTGAGACTCCAACTCAAAAAAAAAATTAAAAAAAGAAAGTTTGGTTATTCTGTGACATATAACAACATGATTATTATTAGAATTGATAACCTATCCTACAGCATATCAGAAATACAGGAATGCTACCACACCCGGCTATGAGTTGGAGTCTTACTCTGTCACCCAGGCTGGAGGGCAGTGGCACACTCACGGTCACCACAGCCTGGATCTCTTGGGTTCAGGCAATCCTTCTGCTGCAGCTTTCCAAGTAGCTGGAACTACAGGTGCATGCCACTATGCCCAGATAATTTTTTGATTTATTGTAGAGATGACGTCTCACCAAGTTGCCCAGGCTGGTCTTGAACCTGTGGACTCAGGCAATTCTTTCACCTCGGCCTCCCAAAGTGTTGGGATTATAGGCATGAGCCACCACGTCCGGCGGCAGGTATCTTTTTTGTAGTGTGATACAAATTTTCTTATTGGTTGTATCTTTGACAATGTTTATATTAAGACTTTTATCATTTGCAATTTTTGTTTTGCTTTGATCCCTTTCAGAAGCTATTTATGACCAACTATGAGACCTTGCCAGGTACTTTTAAACTAGCTCTTGTGCTGCAAAGTTAAAGGGAGTGGAGTTGAAGTCACATCTCATACCCAAAGTTGGCATCCTCCAGGGACATGGGACTGGGCCAGTCCTCCTGAACTCTGAAATATTCTCATCTTTTCTGTTGTCACTATGTTATCATTATGTGTCTCTCTTGTAAATGCTATGTCACAGGAAAAGGAAAAGGACAAAATCAAGGGCCCAGATCATAACAGCTTGTAAAATAGATCTGATCCAGGATGTTTTCTTCAGACTGAATGCCAAGCCTGACTCACTCTTGCCCTTAAACAATTGGCTATAAATCAGGTCAAACCATGTCCTTTCCCCCTAATCCAACATCACTGATGTGGAAACTGTTGTCACCAGATGGACAATTCTGGGAATGCACCTCCTAGCAATGTGGAACCTTGTCAGGTAAATGACATAGACAACCCTAGGAATGAACCTTCTTAACAATATGGGTCTTCCTGCTGTTTAATGACCTACACATGTATTCTAAGAAATAATGTTTGGCCAATGGGGAAATTAAGGACTAAACTTGACCTTTTCTTCTCTTATTCAATTTCTTAATTAAGAGGCTTAGGGAGTCATGCTTGATAAGGACTCACCATATGGTGTTTTATTACCCTATTATCCTATATACTATAAAGTTTGTTTTCCAAACTGACTCTGACATAACATCATGTAATAGACTAAACACAAACAGGGCAAACTGAAGAAACCAGAGATCTTTGTTGAATGTCTCCTACCCTGTCTAGATGCTGAAAACTCCCCTCAGATGAGCAGATCAAGGACTATGACACCGTGTGCCCCTGAAGGGTATGTAATGTCTTCAATGAAACTTTGGACTAGTTTTCGGGTTTTTTTTTTTTTTGAGTTGGAGTCTCACTTTGTTGCCCAGGCTGGAGTATAGTGGCACACTCATGGCCACCCCAGCATTGGCCTGCTGGGCTCAGGTGATCCTTCTGCCTCAGCGATCTAAGTAGCCTACCTCAAGTAGAACTACAGGTGCACGCTACCATGCCCAGGTAATTGTTTAATTTATTTAGAGATAAGATCGTGCCAAGTTGCCCAGGCTGTTCTCAAACCCATGGGCTCAGGCAATCCTCTCACCTCAGCCTCCCAATGTGCTGGGATTACAGGCAAGAGCCACCACATCCAGCCTGCTTTTTTTCTTACCACCTCCATTTTTATTTTTTTTTCCCTACTTCTTTATTCTTTTTATTTTGTTTTGTTTTGTTTTTTGGTTTTTTTTTTTGAGTTGGAGTCTCACTCTGTCGCCCAGACTGGAGTGCAGTGGCTGCTCCTGGCCACCACGGCCTCGACCTGCTGGGCTCCGGCGATCCTTCCGCCTCAGCCTTCCGAGTAGCTGGAATTACAAGTATGCGCTACCATGCCCGGCTGATTTTTTTGATTTATTGTAGAGATGAGGTCTCGCTGCCCAGGCGGGTCTCGAACCTGCGGGCTCAGGCAATCCACTCACTTCAGCCTCCCAAAGGCACGGGATTACAGGCTGAGCCACCGAGCCTGGCTTCTTTTTTTTTTTTTGAGTTGGAGCCTCACTCTGTCACACAGGCTGGAGGGCAGTGGCACACTCCCAGCCACTGCAGCCTTGAACTGCTGGGCTCAGATGATCCTTCCACCTCAGCCCTTCCAAGTAGTTGGAACAACAGGCACGTGTCCCCATGCCTGGCTAAGTTTCTGATTTATTGTAGAAATGAGGTCTCGTCAAATTGCCCAGGCTGGTCTTGAACCCATGGGCTCAGGTAATCCTCTCACCTTGGCCTCCCAATGTGTGGGGATTATAGACGTGAGCCACTGTGTCCAGCCTCCTTTTTTTTTTTTGAGTCTAAGTCTCATTCTTGTTGCTCTGGTTGAAGTGCATTGGCATACTCACAGCCACTGCAGCCTCGACCTGCTGGGTTTAGGCGATCCTTCCACCTCAGCCTTCCAAGCAACTGGAACTACAGATGCATGCCACCATGCCTGGCTAATCTTTGTGATTTATTGTAGAAACGAGGTCTCACCAAGTTGCCCAGGCTGGTCTTGAACCTCTGGGTTCACGCCATCCTCTTGCCTCGGCCTCCCAAAGTGCTGGGATTACAGGCTGAGCCACTGTGCCTGGTCTTTTTTTTTTTAAATCAGAGTTCCAGTGTTACGCAGACTGGAATGCAGTAGCACACTCACAGCCACTGCAGCCTCAACCTACTGGACTCAGGCAGCCTTGTAGAGATGAGGTCTTGCCAAGTTGCCCGGGCTGGTCTTGAAGCCCTGGGCTCAGGCAATCCTCTCGCCTCTGTCTTCCAAAGTGCTGGGATTACAATCATGAGCCACCATTCCCAGCCACTTCGTTATTATTTTTGCAATGATCTGAATGTATTTCCCAAAATTCATATGTTGAAACTTAACCACCAGTGTTATAATATTAAGAGCTGGAGCCTTTAAGAATAGGGCTCCTCCCTTATGAACTGATTAAGGCCATTATAAAAGAGGCTTTACACAGCATTCACCCCTTTTTCCCTTGTCTCTTTCATCACGAGAGGCCACAGTATTCATCTTCTCCAGAGGACTCAACATTCAAGGCACTATTTTGGAAGCAGATAGTGGGCCTCACCAGACATCTCACCCATCAGTGCCTTAATCTTGGACTTCTTAGCCTCCAGAACTGTGAGAAAATAAATTGCTGTTCTTTTAAAATTACTCAGTCTCAGGTATTTTGTTAGAACAGCACAAAGACACCTTCTTTTTCTTGTTCACTTCCATCTTGTTTTTCTTTCTCTCTTAATGTCAGGGTTCTGGAAGAAATACACTGTATACTCAAAAAGGTAACTGAAGAGAGTTTAATAAGGAGACTATTTTTTTTTTTTTTAATTGGAGTCTCACGCTGTCTCCCAGTCTGGAGTGCAGTGGCACACTGCTCATGGCCACCACAACCTTGACCTGCTTGGCTCAGGTGATCGATTCTTGCATCTCAGCTTCTAAGTAGCTGGAACTCCTGGGTGCCACCACGCCTGTCTAATTTTTTTATTTATTGGAGAGATGAGATCTCGCCAAGTTGCCCAGGCTGATCTTGAATCCGTGGGCTCAGGCAATCCTCTCACCTCGGCCTCCCAATGTGCTGGGATTATAGATGTGAGCCATAGTGTCTAGCCTACTATTTTCAGAGGTTTAGGTATTGTTATGGGAAACCATAGAGACCTACATAGTTTCCCAGAGTAAGGAACGGTAGGCAGCAGTTAGCAGCCCTAGAACTGAAGGGCAAGGGAAGAGAGCACTTACTGGAACCCCAGGAGAGAGTAGCCATAGAAGATCTGCCAGTCAGGCACTTAGTCTTTGGTAGAGGGATGTGGCCAACTCATGGCAATCTAGCAGGAAGGGAGCTTATCTTCCTGAAGATAAGATTATCTTCAGATAAGAAAGATTATCTTCATGATTCTTCTACCCCTTCCATCTATTGTCAGTGCCTCTCATGGCTGCACCCAGTTGAAAGTTAGAGGCCAAGAAAGCACATGTTGCTCAAGACCCCTGAGCAACAGACTAGGGTGGAGAATGGATCTGGAGGGGCAAATGAAAAATATCCAGAATTATCCACTCCTTCTGCCCATAAACATCCACTTCTCCTTTGTCCAGATGAAAAATTATGACTCCAACTGAGAGGGCACATTAGTTTTCATGTCACTGTGGGGTGATATCAATTCGGTTGTGTGAAACCAGTGGTCTTTCCTGGTTGACAATACTCTGTATATAATATCACATCAATACCAGGAGATGAACACTGTCCACAACTTGGGGGAGGGCAGCTGGGAGTTCTTTTCCTGAAATCTGTCTTATACTCTCTTTCTCTTGGCTGATTTCAATCTGTATCCTCATACTACGGCTTCAATAAACATAACCACTTGTATAACAATTTGTAGTTAGTTCTGTGAGTACTTCTAGTGAATTATTAAACCCAAGGGCAATCTTGAGGACTTGCAGGCTGGCAATTAATATCAGAGGTACAGGTGAACTTGCAACTGGTGTCAGAGGTGAGGGTGGTCTTGTGGACTGCTCTTCTAATGCATTCAGCATAACTTTGATACAAAGATCTGACAAGGAAATCACAAAAAATGATACTTACAAGCCAATCACTATCATGATCATAAGTGCAACAATTGCAAATAATATTGTAACAAATTTAATGCATTCTTTAAAAAAATACATCATAACAAAGTTGAGTTTATTCCAGGAATGCAGGGGATTAATCAATGTTACTAACTCCATTAACAGAATGAAATAAACAAAGATTTTATACATGTGCAAAAAATACCTGATGAAATTAAAGACTCATATATGATAAAAGCTATTTCTTTCTTTTTTTGAGTTGGAGTCTCACTCTGTCACCCAGACTGGAGTGCAGTGGCCGCTCCCGGTCACCGCAGCCTCGACCTGCTGGGCTCCAGTGATCCTTCCGCCTCAGCCTTCCAAGTAGCTGGAACTACAAACGCGCACTACCACACCCAGCTCATTTTGATTTATTGTAGACATGAGGTCTCGCCAAGTTGCCCAGGCGGGTCTCGAACCCACGAGTTCAGGCAATCCACTCACCTCAGCCTCCCAAAGTCACGGGATTACAGGCTGAGACACCGAGCCCGGCTGATAAAAGCTATTTCTATGATAAATTGTATCTTTTAGAAAACTACAACAAACATCATACTTTATGCAGAAATTGAAGGTTTTCCTTAAGAGACTGGGAACTAGGTAAAGATGACTGATACCACTATTTCTAGTCAACATTTTGATGGAGATTTTAGTCAGTGAAATAAGGCAAAGTTGATCTTCAGAAAGAATAAATCTTTTATCTTTTACTAAAAGAAAAGAAAAGCTATGATTGTGTATGTAAAAAAATCCAAAAGACTCTATAATTTTTAGAATTAATAAGTACATTTAAAAAGGTCATAAAATCAACATGCAAATATTAGTACCTGCTAGAAATAAGCAACTAGAAAATAAAATAAAAAAGAAATCTCACAATTTATAATTCATCAAAATTAAATAGCAAGGGATACATTAAATAAATAATGAACAATACCTCTTCAAAAATCTATAAAACATTGCTGGAATAAGTTAAAGAAGACCTAAATAAATGGAAGCTATACCATGTTCATGGATTTGAAATCTTATTAGGATAGCAATTGTCCATGGATTTAATGTCACCCTAATCAAAATCCCAGCAGGTTTTGGAAATCCCAACTAATTCTAAAATTTTATGTGGAAATGCAAAGAGCCATGAGTAATGAAGACAATTTTGAAGAAGAAGAAAAGTTTGGAGAACATACACTATCAAATATCAAGACTTCTCTTGATTAGGGTTCCTACAGAAGTAAATGCTCAGATAAGGCATTTACTTTTCCTGGAAGTATTTAGAATATATAGGCTGGGCTCGGTGGCTCAGCCTGTAATCCCAGCACTTTGGGAGGCTGAGGTGAGTGGATTGCTTGAGCCCGCGGGTTTGAGACCTGTCTGGGCAACTTGGCGAGACCTCATCTCCATTATAAATAAAAAACTAGCCGGACATAGTAGTGCGTGCCTGTAGTTCCAACTACTTGGAAGGCTGAGGTGGAAGGATTGCCGGAGCCACAGCAGGTCGAGGTTGCGGTGGATGGGAGCGGCCATTGCACTCTCGTCTAGGTGACAGAGTGAGACTTCAACTCAAAAAAAAAAAAAAAAAAATAGAATAAATGTGGCCCCAGAATATATGGTGTGAGAATGCAGAAAGAAAATAGGATAGGAAAGAAAACCATTAAAATATGTATTCATTTTAAGTGATGTGGGTGATGAAGGTGTTGCTGAATCTGCTGGTCTCAACAAACATTCTTAATGATCTAGTCTGTATATAGTGTTCTAGACTCTATGGATAGAAAAATGTGTCTCAATCTGTGAATGAAAACTCTTTGAAGGCTTTTGGTGACAGTAACTGGGTTAGTTTTTAGTTAGGTTTGCTTTACATATTCTTTTTTTTTTTTAGCCTGGTGTCTGTGAACCTACCTTTCTCAATATATATATACATATAAAACTACTGAAATTTAATCACATAAACAATTAAATTTTTTTCAATGAACTTCAGTGAAGGAAATGAGTTGCTTTCCCTTTTTTTTTTTTTGAGTTGGAGTCTCTGTTGCCCAGGCTGGAGTGCCATGTCACATCCACGGCCACCCCAGCATCAACCTGCTGGGCTCTGGCGATTCTTCCACCTTAGTTTTCCAAATAGCTGGAACTACAGGCGCGTGCTACCACACCTGGCTTAATTTTTGATTTATTGTAGACACGAGGTCTTGCCAAATTGCCCTGGCTGGTCTCAAACCTGCAGACTCAGGCAATCCACTTGCCTCGACCTCCCAAAGTGCTGGGATTACAGGCTGAGCCATCGCTCCTGGCTGCCTTCCTTTTTTAGTACTTTGTACTATTGACTTGAAAAATAGGACAGCTCTGAGCTACCCTGGAACACTTCTAGGCCAATTATATCATATTATTTCTCAACATCTCCTTTTGCTTTTGTTTTCACCTCTCCTTATGATACTGGAGCAATAGCCAGAGCAGGTCTTTTGGCACCACCAAGTGGTAGTCTGAGACATACTACAGAAGACGTGCTGTTAGGCTGGGCACTGAGGCTCAAACCTGTAATTCCAGAGCAGTGACCCATGCCTATGATCCCAGAATTTTGGGAGGCCAAGGTGAGAGGATTGCTTGAGCCCACCAATTCGAGATCAGCCCGGGCAAATTGGTGAGACAGCCTGTTTCAAAATTTATGTTCTAGGGTCCTACCTGTCAGATGCTTAAAGAAAAATGGTCTTAAGTCTGTTACCTGCTCTCAGCATGAGATACTGGAGAGTTCTCAATTGCTTGTCTGTTATTCTGCCCAAGTGTCAAAGTATATGGCCCTTTCTAAAGCAGATACCCTTGCTTGTCAAAAATCTCTAAAATTCACTCATAATTTATTCTCAAAATTTACAGAGCGGCTCATAATTACAGAAGTTGTGAGAACACCTCGGTTTCCTCATTTCTGGAGGAGCTGAAATTTCCAATGGTCCTTCTGTATAAACTGTTTTTTGTTTGTTTGTTTGTTTTGAGTTGGAGTCTCACTCTGTTGCTCAGACTGGAGTGCAGTGGAACATTCCTGGCCACCGCAGCCTCGACCTGCTGGGCTCAGGTGATCCTTCCACCTCAGCCTTCCAAGTAGCTGGAACTACAGTTCTGGGTTTTGTCAGGTGGGCAGAAACTGAAGGATAATGGTGAGAGTCTTCATCTACTGACACTAGAAATAAAGAGGCAAAGCTTGTTATAAGACAAGATATGAGTAATAGGAGTCAAATTTCATATTTGGTTAAATAAGCACTGGAGTAGTTTTGAGTTCTGAGCTTTAGAAGGAGGAATAACCAGAGCTAAAGTAGAGCCCTTTACAAAGCTGTAGAGGTAAATTCTGTCACAGAATTACACCTGTGGCTACAGAACACCGGCAGGGGGCGGCGAGAGGACTCCATTGTCTAAGGTCCAGAGAAGGTCTGTATTAAAGCACTAGGTCTTTGCTGGTCTATGACTTGTCCCACTTAATTCAGTTCTGTTCTTCTCATTACAACAGATGGAAAGCTCTTAATTTTAAAAAAAATTTTTATTTAGAAAGTAAATTAGAAAGAGAGCGAGAAAAGAGGAGATTCACCTACCCAGGGTGGGGGAGGGTGCCAAAGCTAGGAAAACATGGTAACCATAACTCAAAGAGCCACGTGGCCAGATCAGAGTTTTAGCAAAGCCATGGCCAGATAGAAAGTTCTTATCCTAATCAGAAAAACCTGGCTAAGTCCCATTTAAGGATGAAAAATTGTTCTTCCATTTCCAGTGGCCAAGCACCATTCAATTGTATACAGCGATTGCAGAATATCTCAACATCTATTGTTGTTTTTTTTTGTTGTTGTTTTTTGAGTTGGAGTCTCACTCTGTTGCCCAGACTGGAAGGCAGTGGCCGCTCCCGGCCACTGCAGCCTCGACCTGCTGGGCTCCAGCGATCCTTCCGCCTCAGCCTTCTGAGTAGCCGGAATTACAGGCGTGCGCTACTACGCCCGGCTCATTTTTATTTATTGTAGAGATGAGGTCTCGCCAAGTTACCCAGGCGGGTCTCGGACCCACGGGCTCAGGCAATCCACTCACCTCAGCCTCCCAAAGGCGCGGGATTACAGGCTGAGCCACCGAGCCCGGCTCAACATCTATTGTTAACAATGGCTGGCCATACCCCAAAGTTATTAATACACGATGGTGAAATTGCAGCTGTCTTCGGGAGCATGAGGATGGTTTCTGTTTAGGAAGCATTGAGGTGATGCATATAAAAATATGTCACAGGTTGAACAGATGCGCATCAAACAAAACTGTAATTTCCCTTAGATGCCTTATGGGCCTTTTAAGTAAAAGAAGAGAGTAAAATTATTGTCTTGCTTGTAGGCAATCGATTCGGGAAGAGGCTGGTAAGAAATCATCTACATACTGGGCAAGCATGGAGTGTTCAGGAAAAATAATACCATCCAAATCCCCCTTTTAAAAGGATTTATAAAGGCAGCTATGGGCATTTAGTATCCAAGGACATAGGACATTTTGATATTTAATGGCAAATAAAATCAGGTTGACAGAATAATTAGGGATAGAAAAAAGAAGGCAGAACAACTACCTACCACTGGGAAATAGCAGAAGATGGAAAGGATGATTATATAGTGGTTAGATGGAGAATAACCAGGAAAAAAGTCAATAACATTGCACTGACTGACTACTCAGAGGTCTTAAACATAATGAAAAGCATATTTGTTTTCCTTTTTAAATAAAAGAATTGGGGAATCTCTAACTTGGAAAGTAGGAGTAATTAAGAAAAAAAAAAAGAATTGTAGAATCTCAAGAGCTCTTAGGAGATGGGACCCAAAAATCCTTGGGATTTATTTATAAAAAATTGTGTGTTTATTCTTACATGTTTAAACTTTAGTCACCTTCAAAGTACTCTCCATTTGATGTAATACACCTATCGAAATGCTTTTTCCACTGCTCAAAATAGTTGTTTTTTTTTTTGAGTCGGAGTCTCACTCTGTCACCCAGGCTGGAGTGCAGTGACACACTCACAGTCACTGCAGCCTCAACCTGCTGGGCTCCGGCGATCCTTACACCTCAGCCTTCCAAGTAGCTGGGACTACAGGCATATGCTACCATGCCCAGCTAATTTTTGAATTTATTGTAGAGATGAGGTCTCGCCAAGTTGCCCAGGCGGGTCTCGAACCCGCGGGCTCAGGCAATCCACTTGCCTCGGCCTCTCGAAGTGCTGAGATTACAGGCTGAGCCACCCAGCCTGGCCTAAAAAATGTATTTTATTATAGAGATGTGGGGTACACGTGCAGGTGAAGTTTGGACTTTCAACAGACCGTCACTCCCCCCAGTAGTGGACCAGGTACTTTTTGTGTTGTCATGCAGCCCCCATTCTCTTCCCTCATTTCTTCCCCTGGCAGTGTCCAGTGACTGCCAATCCCTCCCTTTTGCTAATGTGACCAATGTTCAGGGCCTGCTTATGAGTGAGAATATACAGTATTCAGTTCTTTTTTTCTGTGATAGTTCACTTAGCATGATGGTCTCCAATGTCATCCAATTTGCTGCAAAGTCCATGATTTTGTTATTTTTCACCTGGGGAAACAAACAAAAAAAAGTCTCTAGGAGGGTGGGGCACAGGAGCTATGTCATTTTTGGTTAAAAACTGATGAACACTCAGTACCATGTGGGCAGGGACATTGTCATGACCAATCACTGGTTTGCCACAACTTGGGATGCTTTTTCTGCAAACTGTGATGCAACCTTCTCAAAACTTTCAGATAAAAACCAGTGGGTTCCTGGAACACTTACCTATTAGGGAAAGCCTGTACTACAAAGGGCCTACCTTCTAAAAGAAATTTTGTTTTTTGGGGGTCCCTTTTTGTAGATGGAATTATAGTTTCTTGTTGTAGACATGACATTACAATGTGGACACCTACCTCTGATTCTGGATGCAACCTATAGATAGTGAAGCATTTTAGCAATGGGTTCAGTTGTATTTAATTATTCGAATTGGCTGAGTAGAGTGAATGAATTTGACATCATTAGCATGTGGGGACCAAAGAGAAGTAGGATGGAAGCAGAAACTTTTTGTGTGTCATAGTCACTGAAATAGCTAGTTATGAATTGAGAATTTCAGAGAAGATGACATCTGTCTTCCAGAGCAGTAAATGTGTGTTGTTCTAAGATGCTACATTTGTGCTAATTTGTTAAGAACAGGAATAGGAAACAAGGCACAAAAAATTGGCAGAGAACATCTTCACCTAGACATTTGACCACATTTGTTTTTTTTCTTTCTCTTTCACTACTGTTCGTTAAAGATTTTTTTCTCGTTTTTGAGTTGGAGCCTCACTCTGTTGCCTAGGCTGGAGTGCAGTGGCATGCTCACGGCCACCACAGCCTTGATCTGCTGGGTTCAGATGATCCTTCTGCCTCAGTCTTCCAAGTAGCTGGGACTACAGGTGTGCATCACCACACCTGGCTAATTTTTTTATTTATTGTAGAGATGAAGTCTCGTCAAGTTGCCCAGGCTGGTCTTGAACCCATGGGCTCAGGCAGTCCTCTCACCTTGGCCTGCCAAAGTGCTGGGATTATAGGTATGAACCACCTTGCCCGGCAATGGCAACATCTTTATTGAATGACAGGTGGAGGCTCAGAGGCAGTATGAGGCTAATGGGTGGGGTGCTCTCCATGCCTTGATTTCTCTGGATATCAGTGGAAAGTATGATTATACCTACCTTGTAGCATTCTGTGGGAACTAAAAGAGGAACTTCATGTGAAGACACTGGCAGGTTGCCTTATGCATAATAATTTCCCCAATAAACGCTGAGTTCCTCCTTTGCACTCCCTAAATGCTCTGATGGGAGTCAGTTCAGCCACCAGGCTCAGGAGTCACCTCTGAGCAGTGTCTTCCCTAGTAGAAGCTTAAATTCAGCTGGCTCGGTGGCTCAGCCTGTAATCCCGCGCCTTTGGAAGGCTGAGGTGAGTGGATTGCCTGAGCCCGCGGGTTCGAGACCCCCCTGGGAGGTGAGACCCCCTCTTCAATAAAATCAAAAAATTAGCTGGGCGTGGTAGCGTGCGCCTGTAATTCCGGCTACTCGGAAGGCTGAGATGGAAGAATTGCCAGAACCCAGCAGGTCGAGGCTGTGGTGGCCGGGAACGGCCACTGCACTCCAGTCTGGGAGACAGAGTGAGACTCCAACTCAAAACAAAACAAAAACAAACAAATAAAAAAGAAGCTTAAATTCACTCACTTTTGGTCAGGTTCGGTGGCTCACGCTTATAATCCCAGCACTTTGGGAGGTCGAGGTAAGAGGATTGCCTGAGCCCACAGGTTTGAGATCAGCCTGAACTGATCTCTACAATAAATTAAAAAAAAAAGATTAGCTAGATGTGGTGGCATGGGCCTGTAGTTCCAGCTACTTGGAAGGCTGAGATGAATGGATCACCTGAGCCCAGCAGGTTGAGGCTGCAGTGACTGAGTGTGCCACTGCGCGCCAGCCTGGGCAACAGAATGAGAATCCATGCGGGAGTCCAGCTGGGTTCAGGGTACCCCAAAGGTGGAGACGGCGTCAGCGATTGGGAGGAAGAAGAAGAAGAAGAAGAAGAAGAGAGAGAGAGAGAGAGAGAGAGAGAGAGAGAGAGAGAGAGAGAGAAAGAGACTGGACTCCTGTCTAGTGCAGAAGCTGTTTATTGGGAATTACAGCGGGTCTTTTATACACAGTCAGGTATACATACATTCCCCACCCACCAGATGTTCTTTCAGGTATAATCCCATAACCTAATCCATGAAACTTTAATCCATGACTGCCTTTAATCCCTTTTCGTACTGCCTATAAACCCTTTTCATATTGCCTATAAACCCTTTTCGTACTAATACCAAGTTAAACAATTCTATAGAGACTTAAGTACTTACTTACAAACAAAAGTGGCCCATCCCAGAAGGTTTGGAATGTGGCCCAGTCCAAAGTTCACAGTGGGCTACCTGCAAGTAACCCAGCCGCATTCTTTCAACAAAATGGCTGTCTTCTAAAACTGTATTCTACACTTTACACCTTATTCAACTTCAGTAAATCCTAAGATCATGACCCAGAAGCCTGTGACCAATATAAGGCTCTTAGATGTGACCCGAGTTTGAACTTAAGTTGTGTGAAACCCAAAAACTGCAGTTTGGGGAAGAATGGGAGCAATGAGCTTCTACAGTTAGCTTGGGGTTCTCCCGGTCTCAGATTTTTTTATGTTTTGAGCTCACAGGAGTTTAAATTTCTGGTTAGTGCTGAGTAGAAAGGGGGAGGAAAGGGGGGTCAATAGCTCCCAAACGCATCCTAGTGGTCTTGGGGTCAATGACCCTTCCTGATCCCTAACGCTCAGTGGGCCTCCGTGGCTGGCTCCCAACAAATCCAACTCAAAACAAACCAACAAACAATGAACTAACTAATTTCCCTTCCTCTTACTTAACGTTGAAACTCTTGACACGTGGTTTTGTGTTATACAGAAATGCATGTAGATGTGTGCATGTGGTTGGTGCCTAAACTCACACACACCCCCACACCTCAGGAGCAAACAGCCATAGTTTGACCACTAGGGCCAAGGTCAAACTGCAGAATAAGA
Organism: Cephalopachus bancanus; assembly: GCA_027257055.1. NCBI lineage: Eukaryota > Metazoa > Chordata > Mammalia > Primates > Tarsiidae > Cephalopachus > Cephalopachus bancanus. Next base: position 2,425,548 of record JAPVLO010000387.1, on the reverse strand, counting down.
AGGTTGCCTTTAATCTATTTCTACCGGCTGAGGTGAGTGAATTGCCTGCGCCTGTGGATTCGAGACCCGCCTGGGCAACTTAGCAAGACCTCATTTCTACAATAAATCAAAAATAAGCCGGGCGTGGTAGCACGCATCTGTAGTTCCAGCTACTTGGAAGGCTGAGGCGGAAGGATTGCCAGAGCCCAGCAGGTCAAGGTTGCGGTGGCCGGGAGCGGCCACTGCACTCCAGTCTGGGCCCAAAGAGTGAGACTCCAACTCAAAAAAAAAAAAAAATCTATTTCTACCACATTTGAACTCTGAAGGTCAATGCTGCGGACACATCTGAAGACATGAGTTTCCTCTTGGGTTCTCAAGTTCTTTGTTCACTGTATAATCTTTGGAGGGCAGATGGGTCCCATCAAGCAGCAGATGGGATCCAGGTGTCTACTTGTGGACACTCCCTGCTTGTAGCCTCTGATCTTTCTCAGGGCACTGTCTCCCCCACCATTGAGCCTGAGGGGAGATGTCTGCAGGAAAAGGGTGTTTTCTCCCCTCTGGCAGAAAAGATGGGATCAGGACCAGCATTTCTCTGAGGTCAGAGGAGTCAGAATCATCAGAGCTACTCTTCGTGGCTGATCTGAGTTGGTCTGTGCTGGGAGCTTAAAATACAGAATGACTTTGAAATATTTAGTACTGAAAAAAATTTCATTAATAATTTTATAATTGAGTCCATATTTAAATTATAATATTTCAGATGTCTTGGGTTAAATAAAGTGTTACAGAAATGCATGTAGACGTGTGCATGTGGTTGGTGCCTGTGATATGCCATTGAAGGAAGATGCACTCAATATCAGAGATATTAAAGTTTGAAATGTAGTGTTATAGAAAGTATAAATTTGTTTGAATGACCGGGCTCGGTGGCTCAGCCTGTAATCCCACGCCTTTGGGAGGCTGAGGTGAGTGGATTGCCTGAGCCCGCGGGTTCGAGACCCGTCTGGGCAGCGAGACCTCATCTCTACAATAAATCAAAAAATCAGCCGGACATGGTAGCGCGTGCCTGTAATTCTGGCTACTTGAAAGGCTGAGGCAGAAGGATCGCTGGAGCCCAGCAGGTCGAGGCTGCGGTGGCCGGGAGTGGCCACTGCACTCCAGTCTGGGCGACAGCGTGAGACTCCAACTTAAAAAAAAAAAAAATTTATTTGAATGTTTGTCTTGGAACTGGATACAGTTTTATTACCTTGTATTAATGTACCAGGAAATGTGCAACATAGCATCTTCTATCTACAAATATAGACAGTATTAACTTCACAAATATAGTGCCTCATAAACCCTTTCTCAAGAACTGCTGTGAGGAATAACCAAACAGTGAAAAGTTCACGATATTGTGTTAAGATGACAATAGATATCAGGCACCACCCAGGAGGAAGTTGTCCATTTCATTAAGGGGAAGGAGAGATGTGAGTAACTTTTATGCTCAGGGAGCTGAGGAATTGCACAGCACAGGAGTGATGGAGTGGGTTGAAGCATAAGATTAGGTCTGTCCTGGATACCAAAATGCAGCCAGTGGAGGGGGCAGTGCTACTCTTGAGTGAGTTCCTTCTTCCCCAAAGAATTAGCTTTCATTGGTTTGTAGCAAAATGAGAAGAGTAAAGAAAAATATTATTTTTTCGTAATATTCAATTCATGCAAATAAATTGAAATTTGAATTCAAATTTATTCAAACAAAAAATATATTTATTTTGACACTGTCTTTCCTATGATGTCATTAAGATATAAAATTTTCACAAAATCAATTGTATTTCTCTATATAAGCTTGAAACCATCAGAAAAGAAAAGATGAGCCGGGCTCGGTGGCTCAGCCTGTAACTCGGTGGCTCAGCCTGTAATCCCAGCGCTTTGGGAGGCTGAGGTGAGTGGACTGCCTGAGCCCGCGGGTTCGAGACCTGCCTGGGCAACTTGGCAAAACCTCATCTCTACAATAAATCAAAAACATAGCTGGGTGTGGAGCACACACCTGTAGTTCCAGCTACTTGGAAGGATGAGGTGGAAGGATCGCTGGAGCCCAGCAGGTCGAGGCTGTGGTGGCTGGGAGCGGCCAGTGCACTCCAGTCTGGGTGACAGAGTGAGACTCCAACTCAAAAAATAAAAAAATAAAAAAATAAAAAAAGAAAATAAAAGATGGTATTTACAATAGCATCAAAAAAGTCAAATACTTAGGAATACAAATAACAGAAAATACACAAAATCCATACAGAGAAGTAGTAAGATATAAGTATGAGAAACAATAAAAATCCAAAAACATGAAGAAACACGTCGCATTTTTAATTTATTTATTTATTTATTTATTTATTTAGAGTCAGAATCTCACTCTGTCACCCAGGCTGGAGTGCAGTGGCATACTCACAGCCACTGCAGCCTCAAACTACTGGACTCAGGCTATCCTTCTGCCTCAGCTTTCCAAGTAGCTGGAAGTGTAGGCACGCACTATCACGCCCGGCTAATTTTTGATTTATTGTAGAGATGAGGTCTCAGCAAGTTGCCTAGGCTGGTCTCAAACCTGTGAGCTCAGGCAATCCTCTCACCTTGGCCTCCCAAAGTGCTGGGATTATAGGCATGAGCCACATGTCACATTTAATATTTTACATACATCAGTTCTTTCCCAAATTATCTATAGATTTAATGTAATTCCAATAAAATCCCAAGGGGTATGTGTGTGTATAATTTAAGTAGATTTAAAATTTTTATGTAGAGGTAGAGGACTAAGAATAGCCAAGACACTTTTTAAATTTTTTATTTTTTTTTGATTAGGAGTCTCTGTCGGACAGGCTGGAGTGCAGTGACACGCTCACAGCCACCACAGCCTTGACCTGGTGGGCTCAGGCAATCCTTCTGGCTCAACCTTCCAAGTAGCTGGAACTACAGGCATGCACCACTATGCCCAGCTAATTTTTTTGAAAAATTTATTATAGCGACAAGGTGTCCCCAAGTTACCCAGGTTGATCTTGAACTCCTGGACTCAGGCAATTCTCTGGTCTCTGTCTCCTGAAGAACTGGCCTGACAAGCGTGAGCCACTTTTGAAGAAGAACAAAGTGGGAACCCTTTCTCTACTGGATGCCAAGACTTTTTTTTTTTTAGTCAGAGTCTCACTCTGTTGCTCTGGCTGGAGTGCGGTGGGACACACACGGCCGCTGCAGCCTTGACCTATTGGGCTCAGGTGATCCCTTCCCCTCAGCCTTCCAAGTAGCTGGAGTCACAGTCGTGTGCCATCATGCCCGGGTGAGTTTTTGATTTATTGTAGAGATGAGGTCTTGCCATGTTGCTCAGGCTGGTCTTGAATCCCTGATCTCAGGTAATCCTCTTGTCTCCGAGTCCAAAGTGCTGAGATTACAGGCTGAGCCACCACTCCTGACTGCCAAGACATTTTACACATCTCTGATACTCAGAACAATATGACAGGGGCACAAGGAAGGGCTGATGACCTGACGGTTGGGCTGGCAATTACCTCCGGGGATGGGAGGGGTCTGTAATCTGGAGGGAGCAAATGGGAGGCTTCTGGGTGCTGGCAGTTTTATTTCTTGACCAGGATAATTATATGAGTATTTACCTTTTTGTAATTCATTAAAGTGCATATTTATGTCTTATAGCCTTTTCCGCATGTGTACGTTTTACAATAAAGCTTTTTTTAAAAAAAAATAATAAAAAAACCTGGCCAAGTCACTTGGAGATCCAGATGCTAGGCTGGAGTGAGTGGGTGAGTGAGGTGATTCCTTCTCCACTATTTTCTCTTGGGGTCCACATATTGTCTCTCTATTTTTTGGTCTCATGTATATTTTGAAAAGACATAGACAAAGTAATTTTTTTTTTTTTTTGAGTAGGAGTCTCACTCTGTCACCCAGACTGGAGTGCAGTGGCCGCTCCCGGCCACCGCAGCCTCGACCTGCTGGGCTCCAGCGATCCTTCTGCCTCTGCCTTCCAAGTAGCCGGAATTACAGGCATGCGCTACCACACCCGGCTGATTTTTTGATTTATTGTAGAGATGAGGTCTCGCTGCCCAGGCGGGTCTTGAACCCGCGGGCTCAGGCAATCCACTTACCTCAGCCTCCCAAAGGCGCGGGATTACAGGCTGAGCCACCGAGCCCAGCGTAATTTGACATAGACTGGCCCATTGATGACAAAGTTAAATCCACAGAAGGCAACCCTCTATTAAAACAATTCTCTTTCTTCTTTTACATTTTTTTCAACACTCTCCACAATGTCCAGCTTGTCACTGCACACAATCTGCTTTCAAACTCTTCCCCCTTTCTGATTTAGGATGCAGGATAGTGGAACTATCAGTTGGCTGCAACCGCTGTCTCCTGACATTTTTCTTAGTTTCCCCAGAGTCTCTTTGCTGCCACTGCAGTGACATTCCTTGCTGCTTCTGCAGTTACTACTTAGCTCCTCTCCTGATTCTCGTCCTCTGGTGCACATGGAAGGTCCACGACCAGACAAGTTGATCTAAAACATATAAGGGGATGAGAAAGGTGGAATGGGCAAGAGCCAGGTGTTCACACACTCGCAATGACTCCAGCCATGGGTTCATGATTGCTTTCAGACATGTGAGCAATCCAACTTAGTTACAAGTGACTGAAGACCAGAGAAGGCATTAAAATGAACCAGCTGACCCCATGTGCAACAGAAACAAGCCATCCTCACCAAGCTCTGCTCAAATTTCAGTCTTGTGAACAAAAACATGATTGTTGTCTTACACCACTGTTTTGGAGTGGTTGCAGTGGATAACGGCTACAGACTCAATGCTGTGGACTTTGAACTTGGTTCTCTAGTAACGAAGAATGACAAATTTTTTTTTTGAGTTGGAGTCTCACTCTGTTGCCCAGGCTGGAATGCAGTGGCACGCTCATGGCTACCGCAGCCTTGACCTGCTGGGCTCAGGCGATCCTTCTGCCTCGGCCTTCCACGTAGCTGAAACTACAGACGTGTGTTACCACACCCTGCTTATCTTTTGATTTATTGTAGAGACGAGGTCTCACCAAGTTGCCCAGGCTGGTCTTGAACCCCTGAGCTCAGGGAGTCCTTCTCACCTCAGCCTCCCAAAGTGCTGGGATTACAGGCTTGAGCCACCGCACCTGGCCTCATAACTTTTTTTTCTATGTAGCTGTTCCACACAGTGTAAATCTGTCTTTATGGAGATCTAACTGACTTTCTTTTTTTTTAGTCTGAGTCTCACTCTATCACCCAGCTGGAGGGCAGTGGCCACCAAATCCTTGACCTGCTGGGCTCAGGTGATCCTTCCGCCTTAGCCTTCCAAGTAGCTGGAACTACTTGTGCCACCACGCCCGGCTAATTTTTTGATTTATTGTAGAGATGAGATCTCGCCAAGCTGCTCAGGTTGATCTCGAACCTGTGGACTCAGGCAATTTTCTCACTTTGGCCTCCCAAAGTGCTGGGATTACAGGCCGAACTACCACACCTGTCCCCTAACTGGCTTTCATAAGATAAAAGAAGAAAAGGAATTCTGGATACTTTCCCCTTCAAGTCTTGCATCTGGTTGTTTTATTCTTCTTCCTTTTCTTTCTTCTTTCTCCTCCTCCTCCTCCTCTTCTTCTTCTTCTTTCTTTTTCTTTGGAGTCAGGGTCTCACTTTGTCTCTCAGACTAGAGTGCAGTGGCATGATCACAGTTCGACCTCCTGGGCTCAGGCCACCATGCCTGGCTAATTTTTAAAAATTTTTTGTAAAGATGAGGCCTTGCTACAGTGCCCAGGCTGGTTTCAAACTCCTGGATTCAAGTAATCCTCCCATCTTGGCCTCCCAAAGTACTGGGATTACAAGCATGAGCCACCATGCCAGGCTTGGTTGTTTTAATACACCCCTTGTACAAGATGGAAGAGATAAAAATTAAAAAGAAGAAGAAGAAAAAAGGAATGGCGGTCAGAGGAAAGCTTTCTTGTATAGCTCATCAGCATCAGTCCCATGTCCAGACAACTGGTTTGAGTCAATTAACATAGTTCCCTCCTGCTGACCAGAAATTAGATCAGGAGTGGGCATTGCTATGAGCTGAATTGTGTCCACCCAATACTCATATGTTGAATCCTAACCCCGGTACCTCAGAATGTGACTGTGCTTGAAGTCAGGAACATGGAGGTGATTAAGCCAAAATGAGGCTGCTCAGGTGCACCTTAATCCCGTATAGCTGTTGTCCTTAAAAGAAGAGGAGATATGGGCCAGGCACGGTGGCTCACACCTATAATCCCAGCACGTGGGGATTGCCTGAGCCCATGAGTTCGAGACCAGCCTGGGCAACCTGGTGAGATCTCGTCTCTATAATAAATCAAGAAAAATTAGCTGGGTGTGATGGCACATGCCTGTAGTTCCAGCTACTTGGAAGGCTGAGGCGGAAGGATCGCCTGAGCCCAGTAGGCTGAGGCTGTGGTGGTTGTGAGCATGCCACTGCACTCCAGCTTGGACAACTGAGTGAGACTCTGACTCAAAAAAAAAAAGAGATATGAAACAGGAAATAGGAAAACAACAAGGGTGCATGCACACAGAAAAGACCACGTGAGGGGACAGAGAGAAAGTGACTATCTGCAAGCCGAGGAGAGAGACATCAGAAGAAGCCAGGCCTGCCAACAGGTTGATCTTGGTCTTTGTACTTCCAGAACTGTGAGAAAATAAGCTTTTGTTGTTAAATCACCAGGTCTGTGGTATTTTGCTATGGCAGCCCTAGCAAACTAATATAGCAAGTGACCCATCTCTGGTCATAAGACATGAGGAAAAGTGTGCTGGTGAGGTCTCTGGGAAAGCTTACTTTATCTGAAAAAGGAGACATGGGAAGACATGATCCATCTTTTCCCTTGTCTTTTTTTTTTTTTTTTTGAGTTGGAGTCTCGCTCTGTTGCCCAGGCTGTAGGGCAGCGGCATGCTCCCTACCACCACAGCCTCGACCTGCTGGGCTCAGGTGATCCTTCCACCTCAGCCTTCCAAGTAGCTGGAACTACAGGCATGTGCTACCACACCTGGCTAATTTTTTGATATTATTGTAGAGATAGGAGTCTCACCAAGTTGCCCAGGCTAGTCTTGAACCCGTGGGCTCAGGCAATCCTCTCACCTTGGCCTCCCAAAGTGCTGGGATTATAGGCGTGAGCCACTGCGCCCAGCCTAGATATTTAATTTTTTTAAAAATTTTTATTTTGCAAGAAAGAAAGACACAAGACCCCAAACTAACACCAACTATTGTTAATTTCTTTCTTTCTTTTTTAAAAATTAAATACACAGGTCAATGAAATCACCAAATCCAGGAACAACAGACATTTTAGATCCTGTACAGCCTGTTAATTCCATGAGTTATCGCTTTGTAAACAACCTGCCCTGAGATAATTAGTGGCCTCAGGGGCACTGGGAATTGTGCCATGGGAGGGCGAGGCTGGAAGCCTAGGCTTGGCCCCAGTGGGCTTTCTCCATAAAGGGCTCAGAGCTTCACCCCACATCAGGAGCCTCTGCAGAGCAAGCTGCACCCCACTGGCAACTCTGAACTCTGCCCCTGTGGCAGGATGGAGGGAGCGCTCTGTGCGGTAGGGAAGTCTGTGAGTGGGGGGGATCTCTGGTTTCAGCCTAGGTCTGCCTTTGGTCCCAGAGATGTGTGAAGTTGAAGCAAAAGACAACGGGTTTTAGAGTCTGTAGGACTGATTGGACAGGGGTTGGGGTAGGGATGTAGAGAAAAAAGATGGTGGAGATTGGTGACCTTCATCTTGTGTTTCTTCAGGTTACAATGATCCAGTTCTCCTTCCTGCTGTTACTCTTTGTGGCCACCAGAGGCTGCAGTGCGGGTGAGTCACCTCCAAGGGGCAACAGTCCCCCTTCCAGAACAGAGCTGAGCAGGGTGGCTCCCAGGATCCTGGTCTCTCCGGGGCCACAGGGTGTGTTTTTGAGATGCTCAGAGGCTGACTTGGATGTAGGCTGATGTTGCTTTCTGACTTCTTGTGGGATCTGGCCTGCAGCAGTGAGGCACGTTCTAGGCCAGGCTGTGTACCTGTGTGGTCCTGAGGGGGTTCTGGTGAGAACTGTGTCCCCTCCCAGCTGCTCTTTGCTCTTCACTCCTGTGGCCTTGGCCATGGGATTCCCATGGGAATTGCATAGTCTGCTGTGTGCCCAGAGAATGTTCTCTTCACAGTCTTCATCTCTATAATAATAATGATAATGGGGTTTAAAATCTATATTTCTTTTCATTGTTATTATTGTTATTATTATTATTTTAATTTATTGTAGAGATGAGGTCTTGCCAAGTTGCCCAGGCTGGTCTTGAACCCATGGGTTCAGGCAGTTCTCTCACCTCAGCCTCCCAAAGTGCTGGGACTATAGTCATGAGCCACCAAACCTGGACTTCCTCAAGACTTTTAAAATAGTCTGCTGACTCTTTAGAACTGGGATTAGTATATAGGGTTCTTCATTCTGTGCTTCTGCTAGTCTCTCAGTCACTATCTCACCACTCCCTACCTCACCCTATGTTTCAGCCACATTAAGTTACTTACATTTCTTTAACAGACTGGAGTATATATTTTTTTCTCCAGGCTTTTAAATGTGCTGTTCTTCCTTCCTTGAATTCTCTTCTTTTTTTTCTACTGATAAATCATGTTTACCTCTTAGAATAAGCTAAGGTGTCACCCGAGCTAGGAGGCCTTCTGTGACCAAGACATGAGACAACTCCCCCAAGCTGCCTCCTACTCCTTGCCTCCAGTCTGGCCTCTCTACTCTCCATTCTCACCTTAGGGTCTTTCTTTTATTCTCTTGGGCTTGTCTTCTTCTTCTTCTTTTTTTTGAGTTGGGGTGTCACTCTGTCATCCAGGCTGGAGTGCAGAGGCATGCACATGGCCACCACAGCTTCAACCTACTGGGATCAGGTAATCCTTCTGCCTCAACCTTCCAAGAAGCTGGAACCACAGGTGTACAACACCACACCCGGCTAATTTTTTGATTTATTGTAGAGATGAGGTCTCACCAAATTGCCCATGCTGGTTTCAAACCCCTGGGCTCAGGCAATCAATCCTCTTGCCTCTGCCTCCCAAATTGCTGGGATTACAGGTGTGAGACATTGTGCCCAGCTTGTCTTTCTTTGATCATTGATTCTTCTCTATATAATTGTCTGCTGACTTGTCCACAACACCCACGAGAGACCATGAAAGGGGAAGGCTAATTTCTTTGACTGCCCAGTACTTAAGACAGGGTCCAGCAAAAGGATGAGGTCATATGAAGGACAGCATGCATGAGGCCTGCATTGGATGTCGGGTCAGATGGGCTGAATGGATGTGGTACTGAATGTCAGGGTCTGCCAGCAGGCGGTGAGGCTCTTCTACAGTGCTAGGATGAGCTTGGGACTAGTGACAAGGAAAGGCTGAGTTCTGTGTCAAACCAGCAACCAGAATAAAACTTTGCATCTTCTCTAGAGGCGGCCAGTACCTCCTCCAAGGAATGGACTTGCTCCTCTCCGTCCCCATCTCTGCCCAGAAGCTGCAAGGAAATCAAAGAGAAGTGCCACAGTGCACGTGGTGAGTGATACAGCATCCGTATAGAGCCCTGTTGGGGCATCAGGTCTTTGTCCTCTGGGAGCTTTTAATTTTTTTAAATTTATTATTTTCTATTCTTATATTGTTTGAGTCAGAGTCTTACTCTGTTGCCTAGGCTGGAGTGCAGTGACATGCTCACAGCCACCACAACCTTGACCTGCTGGGCTCAGGCGATCCTTCTGCCTCAGCCTTCCAAGTAGCTGGAGCTACAGGCATGCAGCACCACGCCTGGCTAATTTTTTTTTTTTTTTTTTTTTGCTTTATGGTAGGACAGGTCTCACCAAGTTGCCCAGGCTGGTCTCAAACCCCTGAGCTCAGGCAATCCTTTTGTCTATGTCCCCTAGAGTGCTGGGATTACAGGCTTGAGCCACCATGCCTGGCCCCCCTTTTCTTAAAATTTAAAAAGGAATTGTGGTAAACTATATATATATTACATATTGAATACACTTTGCCATTTTAACCCATGTAAATTGTACAATTCAGTGACATTAATTATATTCACAATGTTGCACATCCATCACTATCTACACCCAGAACGTTTTCATCGCACCAGCAGAAGCTCTGTTAAGCAACCACTCTGTGTTCTCTCTCCCCAGTCCCTGGTAACTGCTGTTCTACTTCCTGTCTTGATGAATTTACCCTATTCTAGTTTCCTCATGTAAATGAATTATACGGTATTTGTCCTTTTGTGTTTGGCTTATTTCTTTCTTTTTTTTTTTTTTGAGTTGTAGTCTCACTCTGTCACTCAGACTGGAGTGCAGTGGCTGCTCCCAACCACTGTAGCCTCAACCTGCTGGGCTCCAGCGATCCTTCCGCCTCAGCCTTCCAAGTAGCTGGAAATACAGGCGCATGCTACCATGCCCGGCTAGTGTGTCTGGCTTATTTCATGAAGTTTTCAAGGTCTGTCCATGTTGTAGCATGAATATTTCATTCCTTTTTATTCATTGTGTGTACACACACACACGCACACACACACACACACACACACACACGCATTTTGTTTACCCCTTCATCTATTGATGAATATTCGAGTTGGTTCTACTTTCTGGCTCTTGGGACTGATGCTGCCACGAACATTGACACAAATGCACTGTTGGAGGCCCTGTTTTCCATTATTTGGGGCTTGCTGAGTCCTGTGATAACTACGTTTAGCTTCATGAAGAACGTACTGGGAGTTTTGATCATTCTGTGTTCTGCCTCAGTCACAGGAACATGGTCTTCTGCACTCAGGGAGATTCTAGTACCCCTAGGAACACTTGATGATGGGATTTAGAGGAGATTTCAGGCCATTTTTCTGGTTCCTAGATCTTTCTGGGTCCTGGGGCTGAGATGGATCAGAGCACTCAGACAGGAAGGCTCTGGGCTGATTCTCTCTACAGACGGCCTGTATTTCCTCCACACCGAGAATGGTGTCACCTACCAGACCTTCTGTGACATGACCTCACGGGGCGGCGGCTGGACCCTGGTGGCCAGCGTGCATGAGAACAACATGCATGGGAAGTGCACACTGGGCGACCGCTGGTCCAGCCAGCAGGGAAACAGAGCAGACTACCCGGAGGGGGACGGCAACTGGGCCAACTACAACACCTTCGGGTCTGCAGAGGCAGCCACAAGTGATGACTACAAGGTGGTGATACTTCCCAGCCACTTGGGAGATGGCGAGGGATGGAGTGTGGTGGCCACACACGTCCAGGAGGGAGTGGGGTGTAGAGATAGGGATGAAAAAGAAGGAAGACAGGCGTGTGTGTCTTGCATCACAGCTTTCTCCCCGCAAGGCTGGGAGGGCCCTGGGTGGTCGGGGGAGGTTGCCCACTGGAAGTGGGGGTGTCAGAGCATGGCTGACCCCCTGCCCACCTAGAACCCAGAGCTCAGCTCAGTGGAGGTTGCACTGCAGGCCTTTGGCCTTCTGGGACCTCATGGTGTGGTCAGGCTCAGTGTCTGCTGCTTTTCAGAGCCCGGGCTACTACGACATCCAGGCTGAGGACCTGGGCATCTGGCACGTGCCCAACACGACCCCCCTGCAGCAGTGGAGAAACAGCTCTCTGCTGAGGTACCACACCAACACCGGCTTCTTCCAGAAACTGGGACACAATCTGCTTGGCCTCTACCAGGTACACAGGCTGCTAGCTGGGGCTGGGGTTCATGAGTGGACAGAGAAGCAAGTGTTCAGGGTTGGACAGCGACGTTTATGTTCTTCTAACCTTGAATTGCTGTTGGCTTCTGCCCTGCTTTTCTCAAGAATTCTGAGCCAGGTAAGAGGACGACCTATGGCAAAGAGAAGAGTCAGGGGCAGGAATAGTGGAGAGAGAGGAAGAGAGTGGGAGAGAGAGACAGAGAGAGAGAGCAAGAGCTAGAGACAGAGAGATAGGGACAGACGGCGAGAGTGAGAAAGAAACAGAGATAGAGACAGAGAAAGCGAGAGAGACATTCAGAGACAGAGACAGAGAGAGTGAGAGTGAGAGAGAGCTAGAGAGACAGAGAACGCAAAAGCGAGCGCAAGAGAGAACCAGAGAGAGTCAGACTGAGACAAAGACAGAGAGGGAGAGAAACAGCGAGATAGAGACAGAGTGAGAGAGACAAAGACAGCTAGAGAGAGCGAGAGACAGAAATAGAGACAGAGAGAGAGACCAAAGAGAGAGAGAGAAAAAGTGAGAGAGACAGAGACACAGAGACAGAGAGAGCATGAGAGAGAGCAAGAGAGGCAGAGACAGAGAAAGCAAGAACGAGAGAGACAGAGACAGGGAGACAGAGCGCAAGAGTGAGAGAGAGAGAGACTTAGGAGAAGTGGCCGGGCTATGGGGAAAGCACAGCTCCGTAGTGACTGGCAGTGGCCAAAGATTCTTATTTTAACTGGTTTTGAAATAATCTTGGGCAATCCCCTTGGGTCCCCTTCCACTGTGGGAGCTTTTCTGTCCTCTCAATAAATCCTGCTTAAAGAAAAAAGAATCTCAGTTACTGAGAAAGCATTGTTTCTGCCCCGGGGAATGGCAGCCTCCTTGGGAGATGCTTGTAAGGGTAGAGCTGTAGTCCTTTACTTGGTGACTTTTTTTGTTCCTTGTAGAAATATCCAGTGAAATACGGAGCAGGAAAGTGTTGGACTGACAACGGCCCAGCCATCCCTGTGGTCTATGATTTTGGTGACGCCCAGAAAACGGCATCTTATTACTCACCCCTTGGCCAGAGTGAGCTTCTGATGATCTCTGAATTCTTATTGAGAAAGGGGAGATGTTCAGTTATGCCAGGTCACAGTTTCTTGCCACTAACACGATCTGGTTCTCTTCTGTGACCGTTATTTGTGTTGCCTCACTTGATTTATGCCTTTGAGGTCTGAACTGTTATTCCCCATTTTAGGAGACTGATACACTGAGTGGCTCAGGAACGTGTGGGGATCACGGCATATGTGGGAGGGTCAGCATTTGGACTCCAGACCCTTTATTCTCTCAGCCCCCCAGTAACCTGTTAGGCCTGGGCCAGGTCCATGTGCACAAGGCACAACAACACACAAAACAAAACAAAAACATTTTCTATTTTGTGTGAATGTAAAGTTGGTAGCACCATATCCTTCACAGAGACTGAGGCTATGCTATACAATTCAGAGCTTTTATTACTTACCTTTGGGATCTGAGATTTTTTTTTTTTAATAGGAGTCTAACTCTGTTGTCCAGGCTGGAGTGCAGTGGCATGCTCATGGCCACCGCAGCCTCGACCAAATGGCTCAGGTGATCCTTTCACCTCAGTCTTCCAAGTAGCTGAAACTACAGGCATGCACCACCATGCCTGGCTAATTTTTTGATTTATTGTAGAGATGAGGTCTTGCCGAGTTGCCCAGGCTGGTCTCCAACTTGTGGGCTCAGGCAATCCTCTCACCTTGGCCTCCCAAAGTGCTGGGATTATAGGTGCGAGCCACTGCTCCTGGCAGGATCTAAGATTTTAAAATAAAGGAGAACCAAAAAAAAAAAAAAAAAAAAGCAGGAATAGAGTGAATACATCTGCTAATTCCTGCCACTTTGCCTGTGGTCAGGGGGATCTTTCTGTGTAGCTGAATTTCTCTTCTCAAGCCTCTGGCAGATGAGGGGCCCTCTCTGAGGACCAGCTCTTGGTCTCTGGGTTGGGAAAAGGACCCTCTCAGCTAAGTTTGGAGCCGGGCTGCATCAGTCATTTGCCACAGAGGTGCCGGGCTCTACCAGTGTGGCGGAGGGTTGGGCTGTAGCTTGAGTTTTGGTTTTGGGAATCTCTGGGCTGAACTAAAAAAAGTCATTTCTAGCATCTTCCTTGAATGCTATTTTCTGCCTCTTGTTTTCAGAGGAATTCACTGCCGGATTTGTTCAGTTCAGGGTATTTAATAATGAGAGAGCTGCCAACGCCTTGTGTGCTGGAATGAGGGTCACGGGATGCAACACTGAGCACGTGAGTCTTTGTGGGACAAAAGGGGTTTGTGAGTAGGGTCAAGTTTGTCAGGGTGTGTATGTGTGTGTTGAGTGTGGTACAACTTGGTATGAGTGTGTGTGTGTGTGTGTGTGTGTGTGTGTGTGTGTGAGGAGGGTGACCATCCCATGCTAGGACTACAGGCATATGCCACCATTCCCTGTTTTCTTTTCTTTTTTTTTCTTTTAAGAGATAGGGTCTTGTTAGTCTTCAGACTAGTCTTGAACTCCTCAATCCTCCTGCCTTGAATGAATGTTTAGACACTTTGAAGAAAAGTCATGGGGTAATTTTTTGATTTATTGTAGAGATGAGGTCTCGCCAAGTTGCCCGGGTGACAGAGTAAGACTCCAACTCAAAAAAAAAAACCAAAAACCAAAAAACAAAACACATACACAAAAAAAGAAAAGTCATGGGGAGACAATGATGTCACTAAAGCTAAAGACAGTGAAGTTTTTATGGGAGGAATATATCAACCCTGCCAGTGGAGCGTCGGGTTAGGACCAAAGATTCCAGTGAATTTGGCCATTAAGATGTCATAAAGATCCCAGCACTTTGGGGGGATCACTTGAGGTCAGGAGTTTGAGAATATGCTGGGCAACATAGCAAGACTGTTTCTACAAACAAACAAAAAACAAACCACCCCAAAACCAAAAAATTAGTAGGGCATGGTGGCATAAGTCTGTAGTCACAGCTTTTCAGGAGATTGAGGTGAGAGGATTGCTTGAAGTTACAGTGAGTTATAATCAGACTATTGTACTCCAGTCTGGGCAACAGAGAGAGAGACCCGGGCTGTACAAAAGTCAAACACAAAAACCAAAAAAGCTGTGACTGGCCCCAGCAGCAGCCTTCTCCGTACCACTTCCTCCTTTCCTTGTGCCCTAGCACTGCATTGGCGGAGGAGGATTCTTCCCTGAGTCCAATCCCTTGCAGTGTGGGGATTTTTCTGGCTTTGACGCGAATGGATATGGCACTCATGCCAGTTTCAGCAACAGCCGGGAGATAACGGAGGCAACTGTGCTTCTGTTTTACCGTTGAGAGCGTCATGGCATAGGGCCCAGATTTCTCCCAACTGGGGATCCCAGGGACGGGAACAGCATATCTAGTGACTGGAATACTGATGGCAGAGGAAAAGACAATAAAGCATACTGCTCAAGGCCTGGTGTTTTTGTGAATTATTTTCCTGCAGACGGTGAAACACCGTAGGAGAGTTCAAAGAATGTCTATTGCTCTGGTTGATTCTGGTTGATTCTACGTCAACCACTTTCGTGTGTGGACTGTTATGGCTTAGGAATCCTACTAGAGGAACTTGCCATCTGCATCTCCTTTCGGGTAGTCCTGAAAATAGCCAGAGGAATGAAGGACAAGGGGGAAGCGTTTTATCCTAACCCCCGCTAACTCACTCATATGGACTGATCAATTCACATTCTCCACTTGAAGATCCCAAAGGAGAAAACTGTGCAATTTTTGGACTGAACCAAAGAAGAGAAAAGATGCACCCAGTATCCATATCTTGTATATTCTTAGTGATTGGGGCATTCCCCCTAGGGAAGAATGAACCGACAGGCCTGTAATGCCGGGACTCTCCTCGGACTGTGGCTTGACTACCTGGGCTCTCTCAGCTTCACAAGTTTATTCAGAAGAAGCCAGGTGGACAAATCACCCCCAGCATGTTATTAGTACAGATAGGAGCTGGGCTTGGTGGCACATACTGGTAATCCCAGCTACTTGGGAGGCTGAGGCTGGAGGATACCGTGAACCCGGGAGTTCAAGACCAGCCTGGGCAACATAGTGAGACCCCCATCTTAAAAAACAAATGTTAACTGGGCACAGTGGCTCACGCCTATAATGCCAACACTTTAGGAGGCTGAGGTGAGAGGAATGCCTGAGCCCATGGGTTCAAGACTGGCCTGGGCAACTTGGTGAGACTTCATCCCTACAATAAATCAAAAAATTGCATGCTTGTGGTCTCAGCTACTTGGAAGGCTGAGGTGGAAGAATCATCTGAGCCCAGCCGGTTGAGGCTGCAGTGGCCATGAGCGAGCCACTGCACTACAGCCTGGACACAGAGTGAGACTCCGACACAAACAAACAAACAAACAAGCAAACAAACAAACAAATGTTAGCGGCAGGCAGGATAGGATTGACATCAGTTCTGACCCATGGCTAAACACTAGACATTTTATTCCGTTTCCTCTAGACTGCAAATCGAATTACAACAAGGTCTTCCAGTTCTCTCCCACCCAATTGCTATTCTCTTGGCTAGGACATGAAATTCAAAGTTCTCAGGCCTAAGGGAAATTAGAAGAGAAGGAGGAGGAGGAAGGAAAATGGGAGGGGGAAGAAGTTTACTTTAACAATGTCTAGGAGGGTTATTTTTGTTTAAACTAGATTTATCTGTGCCTAGGCTAGAAATCGTCAGCCTTTTTTCTACTATTTCTTTCTACTTCCTTAATAACTTGTTTTCTTCCACCTGTCCTTTCCTGCCTTCTCTCTTACCCCTTGTCCCCATACTCTATCCTAAAATGTAGATGTCTCTGCACCCATCACTCTCAGTTGCCATTCTTCCAGCTAGAAAAGGCAGCAGAACACCTGAATAGGTTTTCACCTCTGGTTGGATTCCCTTGTGTGTGACTCACCTCTTGTGTGCCAGACACTGCCGCCTGGGAGTACGTACACCAGTGGCACAACAGACAAGTGCATATTGTTTCTCTTTTATGTATTTCTTCATTCCAACAATATTTACTGAATGTGTGCTCTTTCCTGGGGTAAGTGCTGGGATACAATCACAGGAAGACAGGCAACCCCACTTCTTTTTTTTAAATTTTTTTGAGTTGAAGTCCCACTTCATTGCCTAGACTGGAGTGCAGTGGCACACTCACGGCCACTCCGGCATTGGCCTGCTGGGCTCCGGTGATCTTTCTGCCTCAGTCTTCCAAGTAACCAGAACTACTGGCGTGCGCTACCATGCCCGGCTAATTTTTTTACTCATTGTAGAGATGAGGTCTTGCCAAGTTGCCCAGGCTGGTCTCGAACCCATGGGCTCAGGTAATCCACTCGCCTCGGCCTCCCAAAGTGCTGGGATTAGGGCTGAGCCACCGAGCCCAGCTAACCCCACTTCTAAAGCTGCAAGTGGTGAGGCCCACAGGCCTTTTTGGTGCAAGGCGATAAGGCTTCAGGTGAGAGCCTCTGGGGAGAGGCGGGAGCACAGAGGAGAAACTCCCAGCCTCCCAAAAATGCGAGGGAGAACTTCTCTGAGAAGGTGACTTGGCCCTAATTCTCCTTTCCATTTTAGAGTGACCATGGAGGTCTCTGAGCTGGAAAAGCTTTTCAGCCCCACATCTGTAAAGTTGTTAAAAGTTCAAGCTCTGGAATCAGACTGAATTAGTCCAAATCCTGGCTCCCTAAATTCACCTGACCCTTGAAAAGTTTTTTTTTTTTTAAAGTCAGAGTCTTATTCTTTCACCCAGGCTGCATGCTCACAGCCACTGCAGCCTTGACCTTCTGGGCTCAGGTGATTCTTCCACCTCAACCTTCCAAGTAGCTGGAATTACAGGCACGCGCCACCATGCCCAGCTAATTTTTTTTTTTTTATTATTTGTTGTAGAGATGAGGTCTTGCCAAATTGCCCAGGCTGGTCCTAACCCATGAGCTCAGGTAATCCTCTCACCTCGCTCTCCCAAAGTGCTGATATTATAGGCGTGAGCCCCATACCTTTATGTATTACAGTCTTAGTTTCCATATCTGTAAAGTATAGAAAACAGTATTAAAGACCTCACGTGTAGTTTTATATAAAATTACATGTACGGTCCTTAAAAGAGTGCCTGAGCCGGGTATGGTGGCTTATGTCTGTAATCCCAGCACTTTGGGAGGTGGAGACGTGAAGATTGCCTGAGTCCAGGGTTCAAGACCAGCCTTGGCAACTTGGCAAGACCTCATCACAGGCTGAGCCACTGAGCCAGACCGAAAGTCTATTTCAATTCAACTTCACTTGTTCATTAAAAAGAAATTTAGGGCCGGGCTCAGTGGCTCAGCCTGTAATCCCGCGCCTTTGGGAGGCTGAGGTGAGTGGATTGCCTGAGCCCGCGCGTTCGAGACTCACCTGGGCAGCAAGACCTCATCTCTACAATAAAAATAAAAAAATCAGCCGGGCGTGGTAGTGCATGCCTGTAATTCCTGCTACTGGGAAGGCTGAGGCGGAAGGATCGCCGGAGCCCAGCAGGTGAGGCAGCGGTGGCCGGCAGCGGCCACTGCACTCCAGTCTGGGCGACCGAGTGAGACTCCAACTCAAGAAAAAAAAGAAAAAGAAATTTAGGGCCCTCTTACTGAGAATCACTGTGACATACACTGCTGTAAACTCTGAGGCAGACGTAAAGAACATGAAGGTGTGTTTCCTTACTCACAGAGCACAGTGGGAGGGCATATGAAGAGAGCTGGCAAGGAGAGACACACATGTCAGCAAGTTACTAAAAACACTGTGAATACATGTTGGTCTTGCCTTCAGAAGATACACACTCTTGTTTCTTCTACACACGCACCACTCTCAAGGCTTCTGTGACCGAGTTTCCCCCCTCCATCAACCAATCCTCTGACACCAGCTGAGCACCCTACAACTCATTTCTGTTCTGAAATTACTTGAATTAGTGCGAGCCCTACGGGTGAAGGGCTCACTGCCACAAGACTGTCCCCCACCTCAGGAGCCAATTGCAAGTATGTCCCCAGGTTACCTACAGCTTCTGGATGACTTGGTTGCAAATTGGAGGCTCCCATGACTTCCTTCTTGGGCTTAATAATTTGCTCCAGCGGCCCCAAGAACCCAGGAAAACAGTTTGCTAAGTATTGCCAATTTATTACGAAGGATATTTTTATTTTTATTTTTTTTAGACAGAAAGAAAATATTTATTATCCACTTTCAACAGACAGAAAGGGGCCAAATGCCCACAGGTGAGCGTACAAAGGATGTTTTAAAGGACACAAATGGCCGAGTGCGGTGGCTCATGCCTATTACCCAGCTCATGCTGGGTAATCCCAGCACTTTGGGAGGCTGAGGTGGGAGGATTACCGGAGCCCACAGGTTCGAGACCAGCCCGGGCAACTTGGCGAGACCTCGTCTCTACAATAAATCAAAAAATTAGCTGGGTGTGGTGGTGCACGCTGTAGTTCTAGCTACTTGGAAGGTAGAGGAGGAAGGAATGCCTGAGCCCAGCAGGTAGAAGCTGCGGTGCCCAGGAGCGTGCCACTGCCCTCCAGTCTGATTGACAGACTGAGACTCAACTCAAAAAACAATAAAGGACACAAATGCCCAGTTGGATGAAGAGGCACACAGGGCAAGGTTTGGACGGGTCTGTCCACATGTAGGTGGGGCTTTGTGTTCCTGACCGATGGATGTGTTCATCAACTGGGAAATTCTCTGAACCCCTTACTTTCGGGATTTTTATGAAGGCTTTCTCATGTAGGCATAATTGATTATTAACTCCATTTCCAGCCTGTACCCTTCCCTGGAGGATGAGAGGTGGTGCTGAAGCTTTCAAACTTCTCATCATGGCTTGGTCTTTCTGGTGACCAGCCCTCATCCAGGAGCCCATCAGAAGTCACCTTATGAAAACACTCTTAGCCGGGCTCGGTGGCTCAGCCTATAGTCCCGCGCCTTTGGGAGGCTGAGGTGAGTGGATTGCCTGAGCCCACGGGTTTGAGACTCGCCTGGGCAACTTGGCGAGACTTCATCTCTACAATAAATAAAAAAATTAGCCCGGTATGGTAGCACGCGTCTGTAGTTCTGGCTACTTGGAAGACTGAGGCGGAAGAATCGCCGGAGCCCAGTGGGTCTAGGCTGCGGTGGCTGGGAGCGGCCGCTGCACTCCAGTGTGGGCGACAGAGTGAGACTCCAACTCAAAAAAACAAAACAAAACAAAACAAAAACACTCCTATCGCCCAGATAATTCCTAGGGACTTAGGAGGTTTGTGTTAGGGATCATGGTCAAAGACCAAATATCAGATCAAAAGATTTTCCTAGTATCCCTGTTTACAAGGATTTTAGGAGCGCTGTGCCAGAAATAGGGAGCAGAGATCAATATTTATGTTTTTTATTCTTTCTTTCTTTATTTTCTTTCTTTCTTTATTTATTATAAGGATATGGGGTACAATTCAGGGTTAGGTATACAAACATTGATCATGCAGGTACCCTTGTTGATGAGGTATGCCCCTCTCTCCCCTAGCAGTTTTTCTTTCTTTTTTTGATGAAGGATCTCGCTATTTTGCCCAGGCTGGAGTGCAGTGGCTACTCACAGGCACAGTCATAGTGCACTGTAACCTTAATTCCTGGTCTTAAGGAAACCTCCTGCCTCAGCCTATTGGGTAGCTAGGACTACAAATGCGTGCCACTGTGCCAGCTCTTTCATACGTTTATTTGGTTTTCTGCGTTGGAGTCTCACTCTGTCACCCAGCTGGAGTGCAGTGGTGTACTCACAGCTACTGAAGCCTCAACCTGCTGGGCTCAGGTGATCCTTCTGCCTCAGCCTTCCAAGTAGCTGTAACCACAAATGCACGCTACCACACCTGGCTGAGTTTTGATTTATTGTAGAGATGAAGTCTCGCCAAGTTGCCCAGGTTGGTCTCGAACTCCTGGTCTTAGGCAATCCTCTCACCTTGGCCTCCCAAAGTGTGGGATTACAGTCTTGAGCTACCACGCCTGGCGCTATTTCACGCTTTTAAAAACAAGTGAAGGGACTAATGCGTTAAAAACATTACTAGGCCAGGTGTAGTGACTCATGCCTGTAATCCCAGCACTTTGGGTGACCGAAGTGAGAAGATTGCCTGAGCCCATTGATTCGAGACCAGTCTTGGCAACTTGATGAGACCTCATCTCTACAATAAAAAAAAAAAAAAAAAAAAAAATGCCAGGCTCGGTAGCCTTGCCTGTAATCCCGCGCTTTGGGAGGCTGAGGTGAGTGGATTGCTTGAGCCCATGGGTTCGAGACCTGCCTGGGCAACTTGGCGAGACCTCATCTCCACAATAAATAAAAAAAATTTAGCCAGGCATGGTACCCTGCGCCTGTAGTTCCAGCTACTCGGAAGGTTGAGGCGGAAAGATTGCCCGAGCCCAGCAGGTTGAGGCTGCGGTGGCCGGGAGCCGCCACTGCACTCCAGTTGGGTGACAGAGTGAGACTCCAACTCAAAAAAAAAAAAAAATGTAATCCCCATGGTAACCACAGAGAAAATAACCAAAGAGAAAAGAGAAAAGAAGACAGTAATGCAGAAAATGAAGACCAAAATAGCTATATAGAAAACAAATACCAAAAGAGAGAAATCCCCTCTTCTCAGGAATTACTTTAAATGTGAGCAGATTAAAATCTCTAATCAAAGAACAGAGATTGGCCAAATGACTATAAAGACATTCCCTAACTCTTTGCTATCTACAAGAGACTCATTTTAGATCCAAGGACACAGAGAAGTTGAAAGTGAAAGAACGGAAAAAGATATTATATGCAAACACTAACCAAAAGAGAGCAGTGTGACTATACTAAATTAGACATCCCAGCACTTTGGGCGGCCGAGGTGAGAGGATTGCCTGAACCCGCGGGTTTGAGACCAGCCTGGGCAACTTGGTGAGACCTTATCTCTACAAAAAAAAAAAAAAAAAAAAAAATTAGCCGGGTGTGGTGGCGTGTGCCTGTAGTTCCAGCTACTTGGAAGACTGAGGCGAAAGGATCACCCCCTAGTCCAGCAGGTCGAGGCTGTGGTGGCTGTGAGCATGCCGCTGCACTCCAGCCTGGGTGACAGAGTGAGACTCCAACTCAAAAAAAAAAAGAAAGAAAGAAATAGAGGATTTTCACAACATAATAAATCAACCAGATATAACCAGCATTCACAGAACATGGAACAATATAAAGCAATAGAAAACACATTTTTCTCAAGTGCACATGGGATATTTTCCAGGACATACCATATGTTAGGATACAAATGAACTCTCAATAGACTTTAAAAAGTAGATATTATACAAAGTAACTTCTCTGACCATAATGGGATGAATTTCAAAATAAATAGCAGAAAGAAAACTGGAACATTTGCACATTTGTGGAAATTAAATAAGACACTCTTTTTTTTTTTTGAGTTAGAGTTTCACTCTGTCTGGAGTGTAGTGGCATGCTCATGGCCACTGCAGCCTCAATCTGCTGGGCTCAAGTGATCTTTCTGCCTCAGCCTTCCAAGTAGCTGGAACCACAGGTGTACACCACCATGCCTGGCTAATTATTTGATTTACTGTAGAGTTGAAGTCTCACCAAGTTGCCCAGGTTGGTCTCGAAAACTTCAGCTCAGGCAATCCTTTCACCTCCGCCTCCCAAAGTGCTGGGATTACAGGCATGAACCACCACACCTGGCAACAACACACCCTTAAACAACCAATGGATTTTTAAAAAATCCCGGGGGTGCTGGGCATGGTGGCTCACAGCGTGGGCAACTTGGTGAGACCTCATCTCTACAATAAATCAAGAAAAATCATCTGGGAGTGGTGGTGCACACCTGTAGTTACAGCTACTTGGAAGGTTGAAGTGGAAGGGTTGCCTGAGTCCAGCAAGTGGAGGTTGTGGTGGTCATGAGCGTGCCACTCTACTCCAGCCTGGATGACAGAGTGAGACTCCAACTCAAAAAAAAAAAAAAAAAAATGACACAAGGGAAATTTAAAAAATAGAGATGAGTTAAAATGAGAACACAACATGCTACAACTATAGGACACAGTGAGAGCTGTGCTAAGTGGGAAATGTATAACCATAAACATGATAAAAAAGTAGAAACAACCTAACTACAGCTTGAAGAGCTAGACAGAGAAGAATACGCTAAACTCAAAGCTAGCAGGAGGGAAATAATAAAGATTAGAGCAGAGATACATGCATTAAAGAATAGAAAAATAATAGAGAAAATCAATAAAACCAAAAGTTGCTCTTCAAAAAGATCAACAAAACTGGTAAATCTTGAGCTAGATGGATTAAGAAAAAGGCATGAAGACTAAAATTACTAAAATCAGAAATGGAAGGGAGGGGTAATTATTACTGCTTCTAAAGAAATAAAAAGGATTATAAGAAAGTACCTTGAAGAGTAGTACACCAACAAATTGTTTAACCTAAATGAAATGAGCAAATTCCTAAAAACACAAAAATTACCAAGACTAAATCATGAGAAATAGAAAATATGAATAAACGTATAACTAGTGAGGAGCTTGAATCAGTATACAGATTTTCTCAGGAAAGAAAAACCCCGCACCTGATGACTTTGCTGGTGAATTCTACTAAACATTTAAAGAATAAACTCCAATCCTTCTTAGACTTTTAACAAAAACTGAGAAGAGAGAAATCTCCTTCACTCATTCTATGAGCCCAGTTTTACCCTGATACTACAGCCAGATGAAGGCACTACAATAAAATAAAACTATCGATCAATTTCCCTTGTGAATATTGATGTAAAAATCCTTAACAAAATATTAACAAATCCAGTTCAGCAGTATATTTAACAATTTTTTTTTTGAGTCAGAGTCTCACTCTGTCGCCCAGACTGGAGTGCAGTGGCCACTCACGGCCACCGCAGCCTCGACCTGCCGGGCTCCGGCGATCCTTCCGCCTCAGCCTTCCAAGTAGTCGGAATTACAGGCATGCGCTACTACGCCCGGTTGATTTTTTTGATTTATTGTAGAGATGAGGTCTCGCTGCCCAGGCGAGTCTCGAACCCGCCTGCTCAGGCAATACACTCACCTCAGCCTCCCAAAGGTGCGGGATTACAGGCTGAGCCACCGAGCCCGGCAACAATTTTTTTATTTGTGTAAATTTATGAAGCACATGAGAAATTTTGTTACATGTATGGAATGCATAGTGATCAAGTCAGGGCAATCAGGGTGTCCATCATTCAAGTACAAAACGTTTTTGTTAGCTATAGTCATCCTACTCTGCTATCAGACATTCAATTTAGTCCTTCTATTTTAGTGTATGTTTGTGCCCTTTAACCCACTTCTCTTCTTTGTCCTCCTCTGTTCTCCTACCCCAGCAGCATATTAAAGGGATTTTACACCATGACCAAGTGGGATTTATTTTTGACATGCAAGTATGATTCAACATACAAGACTTGATCAATGGAACACATCACATTAACAGAATGAAGACTAAAAGCCACACGATCATCTCAACTGGTACAGAAAACACATTTGGCAAAACTGATTACTCTTTTATGATAACAATCCTCAATAGACTAGGAAAAATGAAAGTGACCTTTGCACAGTAAAATAAAAGACATATATAACAACCTACAGTGAACATCATACTTAATGGTGAAAGAGTGAACGTTTTCCCTCTATGATCGGGAGCAAGAAAGAATGCCCGCTTTAGCTACTGTGATTCCACACAATACTGGAGATTCTTGCTAGAACAATTCGACATGAAAGAAAAATGAAAGGCATCTAAATTGGAAAAGAAGAAGTAAAATTATCTCTATTCACAGATGATATGATCTTATATGTAGAAAACCCTAACGATTTAACAATATATTGTTAGACCTAATAAACAAAATCAACAAAGTGGCAGGATACAAAGCCAGCATACCTAAATCCATTGCATTTCTATACACTAATAATAAGCAGTGTAAGTAAATTAAAAATTCCATTTATAATTGCATCCGTACTTAGGAATTGCATCCATACTTGGGAATTAACTTAGTCATGGAGGTGAAACACTTTTACAGTGAAAATTATACAAAATTTCTGAAAGAGATTAAAGAGACATCAATGGAAGGACAACGTATTTTCATAAATTGGAAGACTTAATGTTGTTAAGTTGTTGATACTACCCAAAATGATCTATAGATTCAGTGCACTCCCTGTCAAAATCCTGGTGATGTTTTTTGCAGAAAAGAAAAACTCATCCTAAATTCACATGGAATCTCAAGAGACCTCAGGGAGCTGAGGCCATCCTGAAAAAAGCAAATCTTGACACATTTTGATTCCAAACTTACTGCAAAGTTATAGTAACCAAAATGGTGTGCTACTGGCATGAAGACAAGCACATAACTAATGGAACAGAGAGTCCAGAAATGAACCCTAGCATATATGGTCAAATGATTTTGGGCAACGTTCTCAAGACCAATCAATGGAGAAAGGACAGTTTTTTCAACAAAAGCTGATGGGAAAACGGAATCTCCACATACAAAAAAGTGAAACTGAACCCTTTCCTAATACCATGTATGAAAATAACCCCAAATGAACCCTTGACCTAAATGTGAGACCTAAAACTACTAAACTCATAGAACAAAAAAGGACAGAATCTTCAGGATCTGGTGATGATTTATTGAATATGACACCAAAGCACAGGCAACCAAAGAAAAAGTAGATCGACATTCATGGAGCTTAAACAATTTTGCGCACCTAAAGACATTGTCAGCAAAGTAAAAACCCATAAAATGGGAGAAAATATTTGCAAGTCACACATCTGAAGAACAATAATATCTAGATTATGTCAAGAACCCCTAAAATTCAACAACAATCAAACCCAAACAGGCCATCCCCGCACAGTCCTCCTGCGCCGCCGAGCACCCCCCCCCGCTTTCCGGAACCCCCCCACCTAGGGCGGCTGGGTTCCTGTGGGAGCCAACCTGGAACTGCTGGCTTGCGGGCACCACGTGGTGGGCTGAGCCTCGAGGACACCAGCCGTTGGAGCCAGTAGCCCAGACTCCGGGCGTGGACCCCCGCACGCCCCCGCTCGGCTCCATCTTGGAGCTCCGCGGACGCTGCGACAGAGGTAGGCAACATATTCTGAGAACAAGCTGAACTGCCCGAAGGCCCAGCATGACTACTTGTTGAATCTGGAAGCCAGCAATGCAGCCATAAGCAAATTCTACATCCATGACGTCTCTGATCAAACTGACGTGTGCCAGGTCAGTGCCCAGCAGCCCGTCCAGACGGAATTGCTCATCCGGTACCACCAGCTGCAGTCCAGACTGGCCACTCTTAAGACAGAGAATCAGGAGGGAACACCACGACGTGTTTGCAGTCTGACAGAAAAGAGCCCTCCACCGAGGCCTGAGTGTGCCGTTAGATAATTCTCTAACATCGGCGGAGAAAGCTCCGGGTACAAGGGCGCAGCCGCCCTGGCTCTGCACACCCCACCTCTCCTTTGGCAGAAGAGCTCCAAGGTCACAAAAGGTCCAGGACGCTGCAGAACCCACAGAGACGCTCCCAGTGCCAACAGAGGACCCTGGCGGATCTGGCAGGTACAGGAACCGAAATCCATCCTTGAACCACTCTCAGGAGGTTGCTTCTTCAAAGTTTTTCTTCATTGCTAGGAAGCCCCGCTTCTCCTCTGCTCATTGCATGACCCAGCCGTACCCACGTCGGCCTCCATAGAGCTCACCCCTGGGGAAGAGGTGAGGGTGAGCCCAGAAGAGGGGACAATCTACAACCACCTTGTGTCCAGGGGGCGCTATGTGTCAGAGAAGCCTCGGGCTGCTTCCTCCTCTACAGGAGCACTGCAGATGTCCTCCAGGTGGCCTGCCAGGAGGCCAAGGGCGTGGTCATGGTCATCTGGCTCACCTGGAAGCTTCCCTTCAACCTCGGACTGACTGGAAGCCCACACCTGAGCCCCGCCTGTGTGCAGGACTGCTCCCTGCCTCTGTCAACAAAAGGTGGAAACATCAGAATGCGAAGGCATCCAGTTGGGACCCTCAGCAGCACAGTCAGGTGACCCCTAGGCCGCTTTGGAGACCACACCCTCACCTCTCCTCTCACTCCCTACACAGCCTAGTTCAGATTTCTCTGTCCTACTGGAGTGGGACTTCTCTGTCCCACTCTCGGCATGACTGCTGTCAGCAGACACACCTCAAGCTCCCCTTGGGCCTTTTGAAAATGTTCCCATGCAGGATGTGTGCACATCTGCCCTGCGTACACCTGAGTCCTTGTGCCTTGGAACCACCTGTCATAATGTGTGGCTCTCAGGGGCTCCCTTGACATTTGCGGAGTGAGTTTTCTGATAAGTTCCCAGGGCTGCATCCCTTACATGCTGCCTTCATGGGGTGTGTGCAACCCCAGTTCCATGCTGGAAAGATGCAGACCATGAACATGGCTGTGATCTCTCTTCCTGGAGCTCCAAGATTTGGGAGAAATTGTCAGTTATCGAGAACCCTGTCCCATTCCCCAAACAATGAGGCAAAGGCAGAAGAGCAGGGGAGGGAGAAGTGTCCCAGGGAACAGTCCGGCTCTGATGTCAGCCCAGCAGGGGAGAGGCCCTCTAGTGTCCAGATCATCCTTTCAGCTCATCCAACTGTGGTTAGGCTGTCTCTGAAGGAAAGGGGTGCAGAGGTGGCCGCTGGTTGTCCTCTCAGCTGGAATCTCTGCAGAGTCCCCAAGGCAGTTGCACCCTCTGTCCTCCCCCGTAGAGGCCTCTGGGCTGGACATGCCAGGCACACAGCTGCGTTGGGCTTCTTGCCTGGCTCCAAACTGACCGAGCCACTGCGCATCGGTATCCCAGCAGGGCAGGTCTTCTTGCTCTCCATCCTAAATGCAGGAGACATTGGAGTGGACTGTCGGGTACTCTGCAGTCCCAGTACAGTCTCCTGGATGTCAGTCACCTCCTTTCCTCCTGAAACAGGGAGCCCTTTGACTCGCAAATGCCCTCTCCCTGCCTCAGTGGCCCCCTGAGCCTCTGGTCACTGTCAGTCTACTCTGTCCTTCTGTGAGGTCACGCTTTTTACATCAGTATGTCAGTGACATCAGCAGTTTTTGTCTGTCTGAGATATGCTCATTGGCTTGATGATGTCACGCCACATGTTGAGAGTGTATGCATCTCTCTCAACATCACATGGTACCCCATTAATGTGTACAGTTAAGATTTGTCAATTAAAATAGTATTGAGAAAAGCAAAGTAAGTAACACGCTGTGCAGGAAGCCTGCCTGGCTCAACCACCCCACACACCTGATTTCTGGCTTGACTTCAGCTGTCCCAGGGCAGGACTGAAGCCACTTAACTTCTCCATTGGTGGGTCTTCTGGGTCAGCAGGCAGCAACCTGCAGAACTTTTAAGGCAGAACCTTAAAAGGTTCATACACTTCCTCACAGTCTTCTTCCGGTTCTCTTCCTTCGGAGAGGCTGAAGTCCCAGCCCTGGCTTCCCAGTGTGGAGGCATTTGCCTCTATGGCTATTTCAAGGGTTCAGGCATCTCCTGGATCTCCCCCATGGCTGCTGGAGGGTAAGTCCACAGAGCCACGTTGGAGGTCTGCGCTGGACCTGGTCACTGTTTGCAGTTTGGATCAGGGGCTGACAGCCCTGGTACATCTTCTGGTGGTTGGTGTGTCTTCTGCTTCTCTTGCTCTTGAGGCTTTCCCAGTGCTGGGACGGCCGACTTGTTTTGAGGCTTCTTTTTACTGGTGAAGGCAGAATGATCTTCAGGTAATGGAATAGGCCTGGAAGGACGTTGCCACGTCAACCTTGGCTCTACAGTGGAGGGGTCCTCGTCCTGGGCTTTCCTATCCTATAGAATCAAATATGTTGCCATGGTGTGGGCATAAGTGTTCTCTGATGGTGAATGTTTGATGTCTTCTTCCAGGAACCCCATCTTTCCCAGTAAGTTGCTGACCTGGGGGTCCAGGTGACCAGGGAGTAGTGGCTTTTTGTGTGCCCTTTTGTGTGAGTGTTTCTCCAGTTCAGGGCTGACCCAGACACCCTGTAGCACCATGACCCTCAGTGTGGGCCTTTTCCTGGGGTTGAGCATGAAGGCTTTTTGTATAAGTAGTTCTAACTTTATACTCATTAGGATGTCTACTATAAAATAAACAGAAAATAACAAGTGTTGGCGAGGATGTGGACAAATTGGAACTTTTGAGCACTGTTGGTGGGAATGTAAAATGGTACAGCCACTGTGGAAAACCCTATGGAAGTTTCTAAAAAAATTAAGCATAGACTTACCATACGACCCAATTCTGGGTGTATACCCAAAATAATTAAAAGCAGGGACCTGAAGAGACATTTGTTCACCCTGTTTATAGAAGAGTTATTCAGGATATTGAAAATGAGGAAGCATCCCGTATGTCCATTGATGGATGAATGAATAAGCATATGTGATAGATACATGCAGGGAATACTATTAACCTTAAAAAGGTCGTAAAAATTCTGACATGCTACGACATGGATGAATCTTGAGAACATTATGCTGAGTGAAATGAACCGGTCCCTACAAATACTGTGTCGTTCCACTTTATGAGTACCTATGGTCAAATTTATAGAGTCAGAAAAATAAAATAATGATTGCCTGGGGCTAGGGGCAGAGGGGAATGGGGAGTTAGCACTTACCGAGTACAGAATTTCCGTTTTGCAAGATGGAAAGTGTGGGAAGCGGATGTGATGTGGGGAGCAGACGAGCACTGTCACTGTAGCCGGCCTTGATAAAGGCCTAAGTGAAGGCAAGGTCTCGCTTAATGGCCCCAAGCTCGTAGGCCAGGTCTCGCTTGGAAGCTCTGCATCCTAGCCATAGGCAGGCTGTGAGGGATGCAGCCTGCTACACGTAACGGTGTCTCAGAGGCCCACACATCCAGGTGCACATAGCATAAATAAAGCCTTAGCCACAACAAGGTAACTGCGAAATAACTCACCTTTAGGTAGCAACCAATTCTGTTATGGCTCCCTCACAGACCTTGAATCCCTTGTAACTTTCTTTGGGCTTACTTATAAAATAAACATGCTGAGCTAGTTCGGGGCCACTTCTCCTCCATCAGAGGAAAGTGTTCCACCTGGCCCAGCTTTTCTCTATGTCTTTGTGTCTGTGTCTTTCTTAATCTCTTGCCACTCTCTCTTGGTACCCCTCGAGATAGCCACGGGGGCCGCCGCAGGAAAGAGTTCTAGAGATGGATGATGGTGATGGTTGCATAACAGAATGAATGCACTTAATACTTGCTCTTGACTGAGGTGGATGGAGAGAAATGTTTTTATATTGTGTTTTAGCGGGGGGGCAAAACTCCGGCATTATTGTTTAGAGGGCAGGCCCTTTGTAGTACATTTGGAATTTATTCCTCTGGTGAAACAATCAACCAAAGTTTTTTTGTTTTTTTTTGAGTTGGAGTCTCACTCTGTCACCCAGATTGGAGTGCAATGGCCGCTCCTGGCCACCGCAGCCTCGACCAGCTGGGCTCCGGTGATCCTTCCGCCTCAGCCTTCCAAGTAGCTGGAACTACAGGTGTGCACTACCATGCCCGGCTAATTTTTGATGTAGTGGTAGGGACGAGTTCTCACCAAGTTGCTCGGGCGGGTCTCGAACCCTTGGGTTCAGGCAATCCACTCACCTCGGCCTCCCAAAGTGTTGGGATTATAGGAGTGAGTCATCACGCCGGGCCACAGGCAATGAGTTTAACATTTTCGCTGCTGTATAACCTGGAGCGTCATCTTTTCAACCTCCAGTTTTAGTTTCTGTCTCACCTACAAGTCTACCAGCAAGCCAATGCTGCATATTTTGGGCATTTGCTGAAGCTGGAAAAAGGAATATGTTCACTGGTGCCTTACTTCTTTCAAAGACTTCAGCCTGAAAATGACACTTTCATTTTACATTTCTTGGGTAGAACGAGTCACGTGGTCCTGTTTTATTTCCCTTTCTTCCTTCCTTTCTTTTGAGTTGGGGGCCTCACTCTGTTGCCCAGTCTAGAATGCAGTGGCATGATCGAGACTCACTGCAGCCTTGACCTCTTGGGCTCAGGCAATCTTTCCTTCCACATCAGTCTCTTGTGTAGCTGGGACTGCAGGTGTGTGCCACCACACCCAGCTAGTTTTTTGACCTTTTTTTTTGTAGAGACGAGGTCTCATTATGTTGCCCAGGTTGGTCTTGAACTCCTGGGCTCAAGCAATCTTCCTGCCTCAGCCTCCCATAGTGCTGGGATTACAGGCATGAGCCACTGTGCCCAGTCTGTTTAAGAGGAGAAGTGCAGTCTTCCATGTGCCCCCAAAAGAGAAGTGCATTATGGTGAACAGCACTACTGACAACCCGAAAGGGTTCACGATGAGGCCATGTTGGTGGTGGTTTCTTTGTATCAAACAGCACAGATGCATGGGAGCTGGTCAGTTCTCTCTTTCTCTCTCTCTCTCTCTCTCTCCCTCTCTCTCCTCCTCCCTCCCTCCCCTTCCTGTCCTCCTCTCTTCACTGTCTTTCTTTCACAATGCAATGAACACTTAAAATCCATGACACAATCCAAGAACTAGAATGGCACTCATAAGCCACACCTACCTCCGTTCTCCTCCGTGTCATTCCACCTCTCGCTTCCTCCTCAGCTGTCACCATTATCTCAACTTGTGGTTGATGTCTTATTGCTTAAATTACTTTTTTTTGAGTCGGAGTCTCACTCTGTCATCCAGGCTGGAGCGCAATGGCACACTCACAGCCACCCCAGTGTCGACCCGCTGGGCTTCGGTGATCCTCAGCCTTCCAAGGAGCCAGAACTACAGGTCTGCACTACCACACCATACTAATTTTTGATTTATTATACAGACGAAGTCTCAAGTTGCCTTGTGTGGTCTCCCCACGGGCTCAGGCGATCCACTCACCTTGGCCTCCCAAAGTGCTGGGATTACAGGCTGAGCCACGGAGCCTGGCCTGCTTAAATTACTTTTTTTTTTTTTTTGAGTTGGAGTCTCACTCTGTCGCCCAGACTGGAGTGCGTGGCCGCTCCCAGCCACCGCAGCCTCGACCTGCTGGGCTCGGGCAATCCTTCCGCCTCAGCCTTCCAAGTAGCAGGAATTACAGGCATGCGCTACCACGCCCGGCTGATTTTTTGATTTCTTGTAGAGATGAGGTCTCGCTGCCCAGGTGGGTCTCAAACCCGCGGGCTCAGGCAATCCACTCACCTCAGCCTCCCAAAGGCGCGGGATTACAGGCTGAGCCACCAAGTCCGACTTAAATTACTTTTTAACATGCACACACATCACACATGGCTAAATGACATATTTAATGTTTTTGTTTTCAGATTATATCAAAATTGTATATTATATATCATCTTTTGGGGCATACTTTTCCCCTATGATGTTATATAACTATGATGTTTTTCTGTGCTGTTCCATGTTTATGTTCAATACTATTGACATTCCATTGTATGACTATGTCACAACTTGTTTTTCTACTATCTCATTTTTAGGCATTTGTTTTGTTTTCAGTTCTTTTTTTCCCCCCATAAGCACAATGCTACTATAAACATTGTTGCATGTATCTCCAGGTACATATGTGCTAAAGTTTCTCTTGCATATGGGTATAT
Organism: Cephalopachus bancanus; assembly: GCA_027257055.1. Classification (NCBI taxonomy): domain Eukaryota; kingdom Metazoa; phylum Chordata; class Mammalia; order Primates; family Tarsiidae; genus Cephalopachus; species Cephalopachus bancanus. The sequence goes on along the minus strand of JAPVLO010000387.1, from coordinate 2,393,331 downwards.
AACGAGACAGCAAATTGCTGGATCATTAGAGTTTATGAATATTGGACTTTACAAGACATCACCAATGTATTTTTTAAAAACTGTATCAGTTTGCATCAGCAATATACAGCTGATCCAATTGATTCATATCCTGTCCAATACTTGATATTGCCAGACTTCTTTATTGTTGCCATTTAAATCATCTTGATTTGCATTTCCTCATCCTAGTAGGTTGACTATTTCTTCATGTGTTTATTGACTCTGTGTGTTCTTTCCCCGTTTTCCTGTGCCTTGTTTGTTCATATCTTCTACAAATTTTAAAATTAAATCATTTATCTTCTTATCTTCTTTTTAACTGCTCAGTTAATAGAGATTTTTTTTTTTTTTGAGTCAGGGTATCACTCTGTTGCCCAGACTGGAGTGCAGTGGCATGCAGTGGCTTTCAGCTCCTGGGCTCAGTGATCCTCCTGCCTCAGCCTCCCAAATGACTGGGACTACAGGTGCACGCCACCACGCTTGGCTAATTTTTTGTTTTTGTAGAGATGAAGTATTGTTATGTTGCTCAGGCTGGTCTCAAACTTCTAGGCTCAAGTAATCTTCCTGCACTGGGCTCGCAAAGTGCTGAAATTATAGGCATGAGCCACTGCATATGGCCAGAGTCTTATATATCAGCATTAGCTGACTTTAATCCCTTGTTGATTACATGTATTACAAATATGTTTTCTCACTGTGTATCTCTTATTTTTACTTTGCTGATGGTAACTTTTGAGTAACAGAAGTTCCCAATGCTAAAGATTTTTCAATCTTTCCTTTTATGATTAGCACAGAATTACGAAGTAAGAAAGATGTTATAGCCTGAGTTAGTTGCTGGTATTTTTTGTGCTCAGGACCTTTTGCTAAAAATAGCTGAGCTTTACTGTGAAAAATTCTGGTTGTCACAGAAGTTGACTCCACATTCTTCAATATTTTGATGACCTAGAGAAACAAGATTGAATGAAACTCTTGGTAACAAATACGCCAAGTACATTTAAAGAAAGTTTGAATTCCACTTGGGGTCACAGGGGATTGAGAAGGAAGGTGAAACAATGACATTTTCTCTTTCTCAGTTTATCTGGAAATTTCTAGGAAGTGAGTAACTCTAGGATCCAACAGCAACTTCACTAAAGAAGAGGAAAACAACTCAACTACCAAGACCATGCTTCTGTGAGTCTCTTGCATGACTTCTTTGCACAACTTGCTCCAGGCAGAATTCTACAGCTTTCACTTTTTGTGAATTAAAGATACAACTAAGTGTTTGAAAGTCACCAATGGTTGAAATGACAGAAAAACAGGAAATTTCATCGTCTTTCATTAACTGTACATATTGATCATATTATTATTATTATTATTTTGAGTCTGTGTCTTACTCTGTCACCCAGGCTGGAGTGCTCAAGGCCACTGCAGCTTCGACCTGCTGGGCTCAGGCAATCCTTCTACCTTAGCCTTCCAAGTAGTTGGAACTACAGGCATGCACCACCATGCCCAGCTAATTTTTTGATTTATTGTAGAGATGAGGCTTCTCCAAGTTGCCCAGGCTGGTCTTGTACCTGTGGGCTCAGGAAGTCCTCTCACCTTGGTCTCCCAAAGTGCAGAGATTATAGGCATGAGCAATCATGCCCGGCCTGATCATATTATTTTATCAACAGTATCTAAAAGTTCAAGCTGGTAGAATTCCAACTTGTTCGTTCCTAAAGTGCAGTGGAAGGCTTTAACTGATTAAAATAAGTTCTCAAGAGGCTACTTTGGAAAGATAAATGTATGCTGTATCGCTATACATACTCATAAAATAATGCAAGATACAAACATGATGAGTGCTACTATGCTAAAAGAAATAATGTTGACAACAGGCCTGTAGCCAGGAAGAAAGGCAGATTTTTAAAGTTCTAACAAACTAAAAACCAAAAAGGAGAACAGGGAAAGTGAAACCAATGCATTTAGGACAGAGAAAAGGGCTAGATTTGAAAAAGATAGTATTTTTCAGACTTGAGGAAGGGAATGGGAGCAAAATTTCTAGGGTCCAAGACCATAGGCCTTTGACATAGTCTGGGAAGAAATCCTAGAATTAAAACACAAGGCAACCAAAGTGTCTGCTAGGGATCTCTAAATCTGAAATGATGCCTTAAGAGCAGTACTGGAATGAGGCTGATGTTCCCTCAGACGTTCTGTCTAAAGTGTATCTAACTTTCCCCCATGGTGCCTCTGACTGCCTGTGCATGTGCTCTGGAATGGAAGACAGGAGTGAAATATCAGTGAAGAGAGAAGCAAAGGGAGATCAAAGTGTGTGGTCCCCAAGGGCCCTGTCCTCACAGGAAGAAAGTAATAAAAACGTGCCAAGGGACATGATCGGGGCAAGTAGCAGGAAAAGGTGTGCTAGAAAAACTCAGAGAACTTCACATGAAGACTGTGTAGGGAGGTGGGATAGAGGCAGGGATGGGGAGAAGAGGAACTCTCAGAGGAACAGGAAGTCGGATGCAGCCTCTTCATCTTTTGTGTGGGCATGTGGGCATATGCAACCCATGTGGTAGACTTATTGCACATAGTATCAGGAAGACTGTCAGCACTGATAAGGATAGAATACGACAGAATATCTACACAAAGATAGCAATGTGAAATAAAATAAAATCCTCCAGAATGAAGTTTTGTCAGACCAAAATAATTTCGTTGATGGCAAATTGTGAATGTTCTAAAATGACAATTTAATTTGGTTGTGAGTTTATCTGATTATACTACCGATCTTTGATCACACGCACTTGTTCGTGGAGGTGCCAGTATAGCACAAGTTAAAAAATTAAACAGAGCATTGACTTGCACAAATTACCTTATCATTTTAATAAATCTCAATTTTGAATTTCTGAAATACTAAAATTTCTAGATAAAACCCACAAACCAGATGGAAGAGCACTTAGAAGGCATTATTTTTTTTCCAGAACAGTCTGATATACCAATATATCAAACATAAAAATCCCAGTATAATCTGATACGAAATCAGATTCTGATTTATATCATATAATGAGAACTACAGATGTCCAAGACAAATTTATATCTAGTTATCTTTAAGCTGGGCAAGGCAATTCATTGGTGCATTTTCCTTGGAATTTGGGAAAATGCATTCACTCTTCATGTACAAACATCTTGTTTCAACACAAGGAGGCAGAGACTGACTCTATTTCCTACAGCACATTGCTAGTGCCAGGGAGACAGCCTCCGCCTCTGGTTCTCTGCATTGTTGGCGTTATTGCTCCACAATGAGGCTGGGAATGGCAGGTTTTTTTTATGCTGAAATGCTGAGATGAGCTATGACACAGACTGCACATTTGGCTCTTGTTCTTGGGTCCTAGACTTGGATACGGGCCTATCCAATTATTTGATATCCTATGTATTGTTTTAAAAGGCTTCGTCTTCCATCTTCTTTATAGGAGTATTGCATCTTCACCTTTAATCTGAACCTGAAGGCCATCACAGTCAACAAATAAATAATAACTGGTGAATTCTTTTCTGGAAAGTGAAAGCCCAAGGGACATAAATATACAAAGAAGAGGAAGCAATTTTCTGGTTCTTCTGAGAGAGACAAAAAAAGGAATGGTTGTGCTTGTTCAAAGCTTAGTCATGGTTTTATCCAAATAGAAACACAGACAATATTCAGATGGTTAGAAATAAAGACAATGTGTTCTCATTTAATCTTTAATATCACAGCAATTATTTGTTTAATTCTTGTAAGATTGGTTGGTCAAACCTTGTAAAACCATTTGGGCCCTTTTTGAGGGGTTCATCTTTGACTATCTTGACAACTTCTTTCCAAGTATGCAATAAAGGATTAACCTTGGCCAAAGAGAGGCCTGGCCTGTACCCTTGGTTCCTGGGAGGTGATCTCTAAGCCTTGGAATGTCCTCCTTGATAGGAATATCTTCATTTATAGGGCACCCTGGGCAATGCCAGATAGTCTATGATAACGATGTGATTTTTTTTTTTTGAGCTGGAGTTTTACTCTGTTGCCCAGTCTAGAGTGCGATGGCATGTTCAAGGCCACCGCAGCCTCGACCTGCTGGGCTCCGGTGATCTTTCCACCTCAGCCTCCCAAGTAGCTGGAACCACAGGCACACGCCACCATGCCCAGCTAATTTTTTGATTTATTGTAGAGACGAAGTCAGGCTGATCTTGAACCCCTGGACTCAGGTGATCCTCTCGCCTCAGCCTCCCAAAGTGCTGGGATTACAGGCTTGAGCCACCGTGCCCGGACTATCTGGCAGAGTTTAAGGACTACAAGACAGACACACACCCAGTGGTACAGCTGCTCCCAGTTCAGCTTCCAGAGAATAGTAGGTCATCCACCTGCCTGTCAGGGAAGATGGAGCTGGTGTTGGGGTTAGGATTGGTGACATTGTTTCTTTTCTTTTCTTTTTTGAGTCAGAGTCTCATTCTGTCACCCAGGCTGGAGGGCAGTAGCACAATCACGACCACTGTACCCTCAATCTGCTGGGCTCAGGTGATCCTTCTGCCTCAGCCTCCTGAGTAGCTGGGACTACAGGTGTGAGCCACCATGCTGGCTAATTTTTTAATTTGTTGTGTAGATGAGGTTATGCCATGTTGCCCAGGCTGGGGTCAAACTCCTGGGCTCAGGCAATCCTCTCGCCTTCGTCCCCCAAAGTGCTGGGATTACAGGCATGAGCCACCATGCCTGGCCTTGTCCTTTATCTTTCATGTGAAGAAGTTTATCCTTCCTTGTTATATCATGTCTTGAGCATCACTTCTCAAGGTCAAGGACACGGACATACCTCAGGAACTCTGAGGAAACTCCCCTGGGGTTGGAGGCTGCCCTTGGGAGTAGACAAAGGAGAGACACGATGATAACCATTAGACCAGCTAGAAAAAACTATGCAGGGCTTCTGATCACTGGTCACATGAGCGCAAGGTGGGAATGGCAGATGCTGGATGCTGCTTAGGGAGAGAGAGGGGGAGGAAGTGGGCACATGGCAACACACTAGGGTACCAGGTCCACTATTGGGGGAGAGAGTGCCAGCTAGAAGTCCAAACTTCACCTTCATGCAGCTTTCTTTTTTTGAGTTGGAGTCTCACTCTGTCGCCCAGACTGGAGTGCAGTGGCCGCTCCCGGCCACCACAGCCTCGACCTGCTGGGCTCCGGTGATCCTTCCGCCTCAGCCTTCTGAGTAGCCGGAATTACAGGCATTCGCTACCACGCCCAGCTGATTTTTTGATTTATTGTAGAGATGAGGTCTCGCTGCCCAGGCGGGTCTCGAACCCGCGGGCTCAGGCAATCCACTCACCTCAGCCTCCCAAAGGCGCGGGATTACAGGCTGAGCCACCAAGCCCGGCAGCAGCTTTCTTAAGTAGCAAATCCTCACATGTACCCCACAACTCTAAAAAAAAAAGAAAAAGAAGCTGTGCAAGGCTTAGAAAAACAAAACAAAGCCATGAATGCCTCACTTATGTCTAGCGTTTTTTACAGCCAGACTCTCATGTATAGATTTTAATTTGATTCTGCTAACTGCTTTGTGAGGAAGCGGGCCAAGTATCGTTGACCCTACAGGCTCAGATAGTAACTTGGCCAGGATCACACAGGCCATAAGTTGCTGAATGAGAATGCAGGTTTAGATCTTTGATTCCAAATCCAGAGCTCTGTTTACAACCCCACTGCTGCCTCCGTCAGCCTCCCCCTGCCCAGTTCAGACTGGGTGACTGGAAGCGGATCAAAGGATGGAAAAAGAGAAGGATGGGCCTGAAAGGAACCGAAAGTGTTTGCTGCTAAGGGGGGAGCAGAAGAAGGAAATAGGTCTTGAAGCAAAGCATCCAAGGAGGTAGGCTGCCCCTCCCTTCCGCCACCCCCAACTCCTCCTCAGGGCCTGAGCAGACCCTACTGCCTCGCTTTTCTAGAGGGTTGAATCCAAGAGTGTGTGGAGAGAGCAGCAAAAACAGGCCATGGCCTTTCTGGAAGGAGGCAGGAAGGGGAAGAGAGAACTAATATATAGAAAAAGAGGAAGGCAGGGGATGGAGAAGTACAGATAGGAAACGTGGAACAAAAGCAAATGCTCACCCAAAAAATTCAATTTACATCTGTCAACTTGCATGGAGTCCCCAGATTGGTTCAATTTTTCTAACTCCCAATCCTTAGGCCTCTGCCTACGTGCCCCCTCCCAGCTACTCCTCCTCTCCTTCTGGGCTGTCACCCATTTATTCAGGGCTCTGCTTCTCAGCCACACCCTCCCCAGCCCCTCTACCCTCACCTCCACAGTGTCTGTTGGAAGGGGACATTCTGGGAGGATGGGCATTTGGTTCCCACATAAGTCTCTCTGTTTTGCCATTAGGATGGAGAGAATGGGAACATTTCTTGACCTTCTGCCCTTTCAACGAAGCAGCCTGGTTGGGGCCGAGAAGGGGATGCAGTTTTGAAGCTGGGTTTGTGAGTCACTGTGAACTCTGAGCACCCGCCCACTTGAGGCAAACTTCACAAGTCTGGCTTGTGGGAACTGTCAGACCAAGTCCAGGGACTGGGGCTTTCATAGGGGCCTTGTCAGCTCACAGCAGATGTTGACAGTCTTGCCTTGAGGAAACTGTGGCTGGACAGGCCGCGAGGTGGTTCTCCCTGGACAGATTGCAGAGCCTATGCACACAGAGCGCCTGGTGGGGCAGAGGCACTGGCCTCGCTCCTGTCCCGTGGGGATGTGGGGGCACGCGGTCACCTTTACACTCTTCCTATTCCTCAAGGGGCTTCAGGGTGAAGGTAAGGAGACCCCGCCTGTTGTGGGGGGAGGGGCTGACATGGACTTAGGGATCCCTCAGATTGACTGTGCCACTTACACTGTCATCAGGAACCGATTTCAAGCAGCTCTTGCCGGCTCTGACAGCTAGTCAAACAGGACATGCTGACATTGCATTGGGAGGTTATTGGGGGAGGCATCTGGCCCTGCCATCAGCAATTCAGGCAGCTGTGGGTGAGGGGATTCCTTCCCACTGACTTCAGCTTACCTTTCTGTGTAGTAGGTAACCCCCCACCCTGCACTCCGCCAGCTGCCTGTCAGGACAGAGGAAACTGCATCCTCTAATCATGGCGTGGGAGAGGACAAGCAGCCCCGGGGGAACTAGGTGGTGCTGAATCCCTGAGGCAGGAAAGCTGAGCCTGAGGGCGGATGGGAGAGACCAGCGGTAGGGCGATCGAGGCTAAATGGCCCGCTCCTTGGTCTCCTCCAGCAACTCGCAGGTCCCAAGAGCTGGGAACTGTGATAAAGCCACCAGCTGGGCACTGGCCATCTAGTGTTTACTCGGGGCCCCAGCTGAGGGCTACTCCCCTCTTTCTCTAACCCTGAGTCCGGGATGCTCTCAGACTTGGATTCAGTATTTTACATCTGTGACTCTGTGAATGGCTTCGTGGGTGGGGGTGGAGTGGAAGGGACGGCACACTTTGGGCATATGGGGAGGAAACTGAGGCATAGGGAGTGTGCGCCCAGGGCCGAGTAGAAGCGCCATGTGGAATAAAGTCCCGTGCCCAGGCCTTCGGTTCAGTTACTGAGCCCCTGGGCATTCCTGCGTCCTCCTAGAAGACGTGGCCTAGACTCAGGTGGATTCGACATTTGTTAGGATCCAGGCAGTGAAGGGCAGAGCATGATGAGGAAAAGGGAGCAGCAGGGAGAAAGGCCTGCAGCCCAGGGGCTCCTGTAGGTGGGGTGGTGGGACCCAGTGGCCCAGGATTCCAGGGTGGAGAGCCAGGTTGGCACCTGGGTAAGTTGCCTTGAGAGTGGCTCAGAAAACTGAAGCCAGACTGATGGCGCTGGTGCCTGGTTTTGGAGCTGAGAGTATCAGCGAGGCCGAGGCTTGTGCTGGAGTTATGAGCCTGTGCGACAGATGGCGACACCCTCTCCACCCCATGTTCATGGATTCAGCACAGTCTCTGGATGTGGCTATGCCAGCCCATTGCCAGGTGAAGCCAATGAGTGTCTCCTTGGGCACAGGGAGGGCTGAGCTTTGGTCTTCCCAAGCCTCCCCCACCTTTTTTTATGTCCCGTGTCTGTGAGGCTGACCTGGTGTAAGCTTACTGAAGCAGCTCTGTTTGTTTTAATGTTTAAACTTTTTAGTTTGAAACAATTGTGAAGTTCCAGAAAAGTTGCAAGAAAGACTCAAAGAATTCTTGTATTTCTTTCCCATAGATTTATCAGTTAACATTTGATCACATTTGCTTAATTTCTCTTTCTCGCCATAGAGGAGGGAGGACCCAAAAAAACCTGGAACTTATGTATTAAAAAAATTGTGTAATGATTCTTGCATGTTTAAACTTCAGTCACCTGCAAAGTTCTCTCATTTGATGCAATACACCTATGGAGATGCTTTTTCTACTACTCAAACGGTGTTTAAATGCATCATTTTGGACCCCTTTTAGTGCTTCTGCTGTTTTTTGCTTTGCCTCTTTCACATTGGCAAAACATGTCCCTTTGAGGACTTTTTTCATCCAGGGAAACAAACAAACACAAAAGTCACAGGGCAAGATTGGGGCACAGGGGTCATGCCATTTTTGGTCAAAAGCCACTAAACACTCAGCACAGTGCTGGCAGGTGCACTTGTAGATCACCCATCATGAAATGGCAAATGCACTGAAAGAATCTCCAAAAAAAATATTTGCTGAAGCCGTACACAGTCTCTCACAACACTAGCTGGTACACTGATGCTGATGGATGTCTTGAACACTTACTTAGTGGGGGAAGCCTGTACTACAAGGAGTCCACCCTCCAAAAAATAATTCCGTTTTTTGAGTACCCCCTTGTATGTATGTGTGTGTAGAAATGTATAATAATAATAATTTTTGCTGAACCGTTTGAGAATAAAATACAGACATCACACCCATTTACTCTTAAATATTTTAGTACTTATTGCCTACAAACAAGGTTGATTTTATATTACTATATTACAATAAAATTTGGTAAATTTAATATTAATACAGTCATATATGCAGTCCATATTAAAATATTACTGCCAGGTGCAGTGACTCACTCCCGTAATTCCAGCACTTTGGGAGGTGGAGGCAAGAGGATTGACTGAACCCATGGGTTTGAGACCAGTCTGGGCAACATGGTGAGACCTCATTTCTACAATAAATCAAAAAATTAGCTGGGTGTGGTGGCGCAAGTTTGTAGTTCCAGCTACTTGGAAGGCTAAGGTGAAAGGATCACCTGAGTCAATCCAGCAGGTCAAGGCTGCAGTGGCCGTGAATAGTGTGCCACTGCACACCAGCAAGGGCAACAAAGTGAGACTCCGACTCAGAAATAAAAATTAAAAAAAAAATTACCAGTTGTCCCAATAATGTGCTTTGGCATTTTTTTTTTTCCTGACCTAGAATCCAGTCAGGATTATGTATTACATTCGGTTGTAATGTTTCTCACCTTTAATCTGCAACCACGCTTTTATCTTTCTTCATCTTTTATGTATGACATTGCATTCTTGAAGAGAACTAGCCAATTGTTTTGTAGAGGGCTCCTTAATTGGGGTTTCTCTGTTGTTTCTTTGTATGATTCAGGTTATCATATGTGTTTTTGACAGGAATACTATGAAAGTGCCTTTCTCGGTGCATCCCATCAGGAGATATATAAAGACAGGGAAAAAAAAATTTTTTTTTTAGTTGGAGTCACATTCCATCGCCCAGGTTGAAGTGCAATGGCGCACTCACAGCCACCCCAGTGTCGACCTGTTGGGCTCAGGCAATCTTTCTGCCTTAGCCTTCCAAGTAGCTGGAACTACAGGCGCGAGCTACCAGGTCCAGCTAATTTTTTTATTTTTAATGTAGTGATAAGGTCTCACCATGTTGCCCAGGCTGGTCTCGAACCCGTGGGGGTTCAGGCAATCTTCTCGCCTCAGCCTCCCAAAGTGCTGGGATTACAGGCTTGAGCCACTGCATCTGGTCGTGAAATTTTTTTTTAAGAACTGAGACAAGGTCCCATTCTGTTGCCCAGGCGGTAATGCAGTGGCGTGATCACTGCTCACTGCAGCCTTGACCCCTTAGGCTTAATCGATCCTTCCATCCCAGCCTTCCGAGGGGTTGGGACTTCAGGCACCACCATGTCCATTTAATTTTCTTTTTACATTTTGTAGAGATGGGAGTCTCACTATGTTGCTCAGGCTGGTCTCAAACTCCTAGGTTCAAGCAGTCTTTCCGCCTCAGCCTCCCAAAGTGCTGGGATTATAGGCATGAGTCACTCTGCCTAGCCTAGCCTGAAATTTTTAAAGAAGCTTTGTTTATTGAAGAATTTAACATGCATACTATTTATGTAAGACACACATATCACTCTTGAGCTTTGCAAAAGTCTTCCAAAGACTTCTTCTTTCTCAGAGTAAAAGCCACACATTTCACTGTGGCCTACTGACCTAGCTTCTGGGACTGCCCCCCGGTGTCCTCTCTCTTGCTTACTGAGCTCCAGCCATGCCGGCTGTGGGCCTTGAAACATGCACCCTGTGAGGACTTTGCACCCATGGCTTTCTCTACCAGGGTTTTTCTCAAATGCCACCTTCTTGGTGATGCCTTTCTCACTGAACATGTCAGCCTGACATTCTGCAGCCTCTTACTGCTACCCTAGCTTTTCTCCATTGTGCTCATCTCCATTTCATGTTCTATTTTGTTTACCTACTCATTTTATTTTGTAAATTTCAGCCTCCTTTTTGGCTGATTAGAGTGTAAGATTCTCGAGGCCAGGGCTTTTGTTTGTTTTGCTCACCATTGTATTCCCAGCATCCAGGACAAAAGCTGCCACAAGTAAACCCTCAATTAATGTCAACTTTCCCAATGACACCCACCTCTCTGTTCCCTTTCCTTCTTTGGAGGTGTCTGAACAGCTCCATAGCAGGCCCTGGGCTGGCTGCTGCGGACTCAGTGTGCACAAGTCCAGGACCCCTTCACTTGCAGAGTCCACGCTCGATCGCCTGAGTCGACATAGAATTACAGTTGGGATGAGTGACAGCGCAGTGTGTGGCAACAGCAGGTGTTAGAAACATGTTTGTTGAGTGAATAAGTGTAGTATTTTCAGGCATCTTAGTGCCAGACTGGAATGATTTTGGGCCAGATATGTTTTTCATTTACTGCCAAGGAGTAGACCTGGGCCCTAAAGTTCATTTTGGACACTAAAATCAGGTTTTGGTTGTCCATTCTGGGGAAACCCCACAGGGCACGCTGGAGGCGATGAGTCCCCAGAGGCTTCAGAGCCTGGAGAGAGACAGTAAAAGGGCAGGACAGCATCTGCTGATTACCTCCAAGGGTTGTCAGCTGTTGGCATCAGTGGTTGAAACTTTCACTTTTCAGGGAAGGGTGTCTCAGTGCGGCTGCATTGACTGAGATCCAGGCAAGGTCCAGGAGAGCTGGAGTGATTTTGGACTCATCTCTTCCTCATTGTTCCTCCCCTCAAACCAAGGGTGAATGACACAGAAGAGAGACTAAGAAGCAGAGAACCTGGGCTGCAGTGCCACCCTGAAAGGGATCCAGTTCTGCAGAGACCACTCTAGGGATAGGCACCCTTGTCCTCATAAACAAACCTTTTTTTGGTCTTTTTTCTTTTTTTTGAATTGGAGTCTCACTCACGGCCACCCCAGGATCGACCTATTGGGTTCTGGCAATCCTTCTGCCTCAGCCTTCCAAGTAACCGGAACTATAGGCGCGGGTTACCACATCTGGCTAATTTTTGATTTATCGTAGAGACAAGGTCTTGCCAAGTTGCCTGGGCTGGTGTCGAACGCATGGGCTCAGGCAATCCACTCTGCTTGGCCTCACAAAGTGCTGGAATTACAGGCTGTGCCACCGAGCCCAGTCAAAAAAACTATTTTATTGAGGTGCAGCACATAAGTGCACAAAATTATAAGTGCACATCTCAATGGCTTATTGTTAAATGAACTCTTTTAAAATTTATTTAATTTATTGTTAAATGAACACTCTTGCATCTACTATGTGTTCTTTCCCATTTGTTACTTTCTTCTGCTTTCACAAGTTATAATCACTATTCTGACTTTTTTTTTTTTTTTTGAGTTGGAGTCTCACTCTGTCATCCAGACTGGAGTGCAGCGGAACGCTCCCGGCCACCGCAGCCTTGACCTGCTGGGCTCCAGTGATCCTTCCGCCTCAGCCTTCCGAGTAGCCGGAACTACAGGCGCACGCTACCACGCCCGGCTCATTTTGATTTATTGTAGAGATGAGGTCTCGCCAAGTTGCCCAGGCGGGTCTCAAACCCGTGGGCTCAGGCAATTCACTCACCTCGGCCTCCCAAAGGCTCGGGATTGCAGGCTGAGCCACTGAGCCCGGCTTATTCTGACTTCTAACATCATAGATTCATTTTGCCCACATATAAATTGAATCATATGGTATGCATTACTGAGTCTGGCTTCTTTTGCTCAACGTCTAGTGAGACTTATCTATATTATGACCTGTAGCTGATCATTTTCATAGATGTGTAGTATTTCATTGTGTGCCTATATCATCATGTATTCACTCCTTCTATTATTGATGAGCTTTTGGGTTGCTTCCAGTTTTGTTTTTGCTATTCTATAATGCTGCTATGAATCTTTTGTACATGCATATCAGTGGGTATCTACCCAGGGGAGAATCCCTGGGTATGTGTATGTAACTGTAGCAGGTGTTGTGTTGTTTCTAAAGTGGTTGGACCAAATGGTGCATGTGAGTTCTATGTTGCTTCATGGCCACTGGCTTTGGTTCTGAGGGTCTGCAAATGGGAAATAAAACTGCAGGGGTGTGGTACCTGTAAGGCAAGAGGTAAAAGCCAAGGGAACCACATCTCTGTGACTTCTCTGGCATTCTTCATGAAATTCCTACATTAAAGTCACTTTTAGGGTCGGGTGTAGTGGCTCACGCCTCTAATCCCAACACTTTGGGGGGCCAGAGTGAGAGGATTACCTGAGTCTGTAGGTTCGAGACCAGCCTGGGCAACTTGGCGAGACCTCATCTCTACAATAAATCAAAAAATTAACCAGGCATGGTGGCGCATGCCTGTAGTTCTAGCTACTTGGAAGGCTGAGGCAGAAGGATCGCCTGAGCCCAGCAGGTCAAGGCTGTGGTGGCTGGGAGTGTGCCACTGCCTTCTAGGCTGGGTGACAGAGCGAGACTCCAACTCAAAAAAAAAAAAAAATTCAATTTCGGTGGTTCAGTCTGTAATCCTAGCATTTTGGGAGGCTGAGGTGAGTGGATTGCCTAAGCCCGCGGGTTCAAGACCAGCCTGGGCAACTTGGTGAGATCTCATCTCTACAATAAATAAAAAATTAGCTGAGTGTGGTAGCACGTGCCTGTAGGTCTGGCTACTTGGAAGGCTGAGGTGGAAGTGTTGCTGGAGACCAGCAGGTTGACGCTGGGGTGGCCATGAGCATGCCACTGCACTCTAACCTGGGTGACAGAGTGAGACTCCACCTCAAAAAACAAACAAACAAACATAACAAAACAAAGTCATTTTTAGGAGTTAAATGAGATGAGCTCTTGAATTATTTAATTAGGTAGACTCATTATATCCTTAACCAGCGGGTAGGCACGGTGGCTCATTCCTATAATCTTAGAACTTTGGGAGGCCGAGGTAAGAGGATTGCCTGAGCCCATGGGTTCGAGATGAGTCTGGGCAACATAGCTACAATAAATCAATAAATTAGCCAGGCATGGTTTGCGCACCTATAGTACCAGCTACTTGGAAGGCTGAGGCGGAAGGCTCGCCTGAGTCCAGCAGGTCAAGGCTGCGGTGACCGTGAGCATGCCACTGCATCCTAGCCTGGATGACAGAGTGAGACTCCAACTCAAAAAAAAAAAAAAAGTTCTCAATCAGATTACTTTTATTTTTCCTGTTGCAGTGTTTGAGTTTCTTGTATATTCTGACTAGTCCCCTGTCAGATGAATAGTTGGCAGATTTTCTCCCATTCTGTAAGTTGTCTTCTTACTTTGTGATTTGTTTCCTTTGCTGTGTACAAATTTTTCAGTTGATATAGTCCTATTTGTTTCTTTTTGCTTTTGTTGTCTGTGCTTTTTTTTTTTTTTTTTGAGTCAGGGTCTCATTCTGTTGTCCAGACTGGAGTGCAGTGGCACAATCATGGCTTGCCACGGCTTCAACCCCCTAAGCTCAGGTGATCCTTCTACCTCAGCCTCCTGAGTAACTGGGGCTACAGATGCTCACCACCACTCCCAGCTAATCTTTTGATTTTTTTTGTAGAAACAAAGTCTTGTTATATTGCCCAGCCTGGTCTCGAACTTGTGGGCTCAAGGGGTCTTCCTGCCTCAGTCTCCAAAGTGCTGGGATTATAGGTGTGAGCCACCACACCCAACCTTGTTTGTGTGTGTATGTGTTTTTTTTTGGGGGGGGTTAGAGTCTCACTCTGTCACTCAGACTGGAGTGCAGTGGCTGCTCCTGGCCACCGCAGCCTCGACCTGCTGGGCTCCGGCGATCCTTCCGCCTCAGCCTTCTGAGTAGCTGGAACTACAGGTGCGTGCTACCATGCCCTGCTCATTTTTTTGATTTATTGTAGAGATGAGGTCTCACCAAATTGCCCAGGCGGGTCTCGAACCCGCGGGCTCAGGCAATCCACTCACCTCAGCCTCCCAAAGCACAGGATTACAGGCTGAGCCACCGAGCCCGGCTTGTGTTTTTTTTTTTTTTTTGAGTCAGAGTCTCACTCCATCGCCCAGGCTGGAGTACAGTGGCACACTCATGGCCACTGTAGCCTCAACTGCTGGGGTTCAGGTGATCCTTCCACCTAAGCCTTCCAAGTAGCTGGAACTACAGGCACACACTACCATGCCCAGCTGATTTTTTGATTTATTGTAGAGACGAGGTCTCACCAAGTTGCCCAGGCTGGTCTTGAACTTCTGGTCTTCTTTTGGCCTCCTAAAGTGCTGGGATTACAGGATGCGCCACCGCACCTGATTTTGCTTGTGCTTTTGAGGTCTTATTTATAAAATCTTTCTCAGTCCTTGCTGTGTTCCAAGTACTAAGCAAGGTTTTGAGGGGGGAACAAAGATGAAACAGATATTGATACTATCCTTAAGAATCTTTCAGGCTGGGCGTGGTGGCTCAGTCTGTAATCCCAGCATTTTGGGAGGCTGAAGAGGATTGCCTGAGCTCTGGGGGTTCGAGACCAACCTGGGCAACTTGGTGAGACCTCATATCTGCAATAAATCACAAAAACTAGCCGGGAGTGGTGGTGTGCATCTGTAGTTCCAGCTACTTGGAAGACTGAGGAGGAAGGATCATCTAAACCCAGCAGGTTGAGGCTGCGGTAGCCATGAGAGTGCCACGGCACTCCAGCCTTGGTGACAAGAGTGAGAGTCCAACTCAAAAAAAAAAAAGCTTTCAGAGAAAAGTAGGTGTATACAATAACTATAAGGGAAGATGGAAAATGCTGCCATGAATAGGCAAGATACGTTTAGGCCTTGAATAATAAATAAGAGTTTAGGAGGGGCCGGGCCCGGTGGCTCAGCATGTAATCCCAGTGCTTTGGGAGGCCGAGGTGAGTGGATTGCCTGAGCCCGCGGGTTCGAGACCCGCTTGGACAACTTGGCGAGACCTCATCTCTACAATAAATCAAAAAATGAGCCGGACGTGGTAGCGCGTGCCTGTAGTTCCAGCTACCTGGAAGGCTGAGGCGGAAGGATCGCCGGAGCCCAGCAGGTTGAGGCTGCCGTGGCCGGGAGCGTGCCACTGCACTCCAGTCTGGGTGATAGAGTGAGACTCCAACTAAAAAAAAAAAAAAGAGTTTAGGAGGTAGTGATAAGGTGGGAGGGCAGTCAAAGCCGAGGAAGTAGCCTGGAAAAGCAGGGGAAACACAGGGTTTGAATGAGAAACATAGAAAGAAGATGGACTTTGGAGAAAGTGTCATAAACGATGGGATGGTTCAGTTAACTGGTCCAGGGAGTGGAATATGGCCAGTTCATTTCGATGGAGCTGAAGCAAGGGATTTGTGTTGCCGGAGGAGGGGCCTTAACGTGGTCAGTAGGAAGTTGAGTTGAGAGAAAAAGAGGAGTGGGATGTGAGCCCTGTCAGATACTTCATCTACTTTATGACTTTGCCTGGGTTAGGGTTGGCCCTGTCCCAGCACTTTTGGAGCACCACTGTCCTCTGTTCACCGCATCCCCTGCAAGTCTCCCTATTGCTGCTTTCACCCCAGGCCCCGGGAGCACAAGCCCAAGCTGAGAAAACCTTAACCCTTTCCCAGTTTAACCCAAGGACTCTCACCAGCAGTGCTGGTGGCTGCAGCATTTACCCCAAGATTAAAAAGAAAGAAAGAAAGAAAGACTTCTTGTTAGGATTAGAGACAAGTTCTATTTAGAAAGAACTCCAAGAACAGTGTTTCTATTTTATTTTCACATTGAAAACCAGTCAAGGCTGGGTGCGGTGGCTCATGCCTGTAATCCCAGCACTTTGGGTGGCGAAGGCGAGAGGATTACCTGAGATGAGGGTTTCGAGACAAGCCTGGGCAACGTGGCAAGATCGTGTCTCTACAATAAATAAAAAAATTAGCCAGGCATGGTGGCGCTTGCCTGTGATTCCAGCTACCTGGAAGGCTGAGGCGGAAGGATTGCTTGAGTCCAGTAGGTTGAGACAGCGGTGGCCTTGAGCTTGCCACTGCCCTCCAGCCTGGGTGACAGAATGAGACTCTGACTCAAAAAGAAAAAAAAAAAGAGAACCCCCCGTCCCCAAACCAGTCAGATTTGCTTCGGCCTAAAGAGCGTGTTTATGTAAAATCAAATGACCATGACAGTGGGCTGCATTTTTTTTTTCTCTAAATGGGTAAAGGGTCAACATCCTTTTGTGTGCTGGTGGAAGTCCCACTTGCCCTGAGACTCTCCCCTCCCCCCAGGGCTCAGCCTCCTCCTTCCTCTGACCTGCAGCTCCCCTGGAGGAAGCCGAGCTGGCTCGAACCCTGCACCGCTTTGGAACCTGCAGCTCTTGCACAGGCCCAGGGCTGAGCGGGACTGGGTCAGGCGGTCTCCTCCGCCGTCCTCTGCACTTGTTGGTTTCTCTCTGAGGCTGCAGGGGAACTGATCACCTGTCCTCTAACTGCCCTCTGCAGAGTGAGTCGCTCGTCTCATCCGCTCTTAACCACCGGAAAAGGGCCCCCAAACCGTTGAGCAGTGGTAGCAACAGCAAGGGGCTTGGGACCTTCTTGGACTAGCAGAAATGGGGTGGCCTCTTTCCTCTGTACAGTCAGCGCTCTTGCTGGGCCCTCCTCCATTGCTAGGCATGCGAGAACTCACCTTGAAGCTACATTTTCCTGCTGGTATTTCTTCCCTCCCCTTCTGGCAGCGTGCAACCCTCTGGATTGGGACTGGGGTCTTTTTGTATCAGTCACAGTACTTAGGACATAGTACCTTGCTTACTTACCTTCACCCACAACCCCGCCCCTGCCCCCAACCCCTTCCAGCCCTTTCATGGAAGCTCACTCCAACTAGCTTCCTCCTTTCCACACCAGGCAGTTGAGGATTACAGGAGAAAATTCATCAACAAACAGCAGTCACAGATTCACAGCCTCTGGTCTCAGCTGAGCCCTCAGCGTCCTGGGAATCTTTGTTTCTGGTCCACGGTATCTTCCCCGAAAGGTGATTTCACACCTTATCACCTCTTCAAGGCTCTGTTCCCCACCATCACAGCCTCCACAAGCCAACGACCTTCTCTAAGACCAGTTAGGGATCCCACTGACCCCCATGATGTTCTAACTTCAACGTGACCGTGCTCAAAATGGCCACGCTGGCCTCCACTCAGGGCAAGGGTGCTCTTGTCATGGCCTCGTCAGCGCTTTCCTGTGTGTCCAGGTACCACACTTTCCTCCAAGAGCTCGTCCGGACCTTCTCCATCGTTATGGCATCTCTGGTCTTTCCTTAGCTGCTCCTTCTCTGCCGGCTTGCCAGCATTAGCTTCTTTGCTTTCCATTTGAAAAACCAAACTAACAAACCAAAGCAACACCTGGTGCTCTCTCTACTTCTTTTGTATTTGCAGACAAATTCGTTTGAGGTGTACAAACAAATAGAGTATTACATAAAAATAAAATAAAATGCAATGGTATGGTTTTAAAAATGACCCCAAAGTCAGTGTAGCATCAGGACTATAGACCACACACTTGATTCTTAAATATTTAACAGTCTAGTCAGTAACTTAGCCTCTTCCTGTCTAACCCATATTCAATTTTGTGACAGTAGAGAATTACCTTCTGTGTAGGGCTCTACACTCTAATAATAAACAGGTGTTTATTATTATTCAATATACTGTATGTTTATATTTTAGGCACTTTTTAATATTTGTGCCCCTGTCACAATTTTATTTTTGTAATTTTAAATTTTTTTTGTTTGAGTCAGGGTCTCACTTTATCACCCGGGCTGGAGTGTAGAAGCATGATCACAGCTCACCGTAACCTCGACCTCCCGGTTTCAAGCAATCCTCCTGCCTCAGCCTCCCCAGTAGCTGGGACTATGGGCATGGTCACCAAACTCAGCTAATTTAAATTAATTTTTTTTGAGGGGTAGAAACAGAATCTCATTAAGTTGCCCAGTCTGGTCTTGAACTCCTGGCCTCAAGCAATCCTCCCTCCTCAGCCTCCCAAAGTTCTGGGACTACAGGGGTGAGCCACCATGCCTGGCCCTTCTCACAATTTTATAAAAGGCGAAAATAAAATAAAACTACCATAAAACACCTAAAAATTAAACGTGTGTTATGTTTCCCCATTCTCCAAGTCTGCTGGGGAGAGCTGGTTTGCTCCGTCTTTATCAGGCCCGTCAGTCAGATATGTGCATGCCCTTACACATGCCACTGTTCTGCTACACTCCCTGTTTCTATCCTTTCTCCACCCAGCAAGCAGGCCCTGACTCTTTCCCCAGTGGCAACACCCAGCCACCTCCTCTGAGCAGACACTCCTAAGTCCAGGTCAGAGGAAGGCATGCTCTCTTTAGCTTGCATCACACCCGGGCACACCTCCACAGCCCGGTCCACGTTGTGTCTTCCTTGGCCATTTTAGGTGTATCTTCCTCCAGACTGTAAAGCACATTAAGACGGGGATTAAAGTTTTTCCTTTGCCTCTTGATTCAGTACCCTCAATAAGCCCATTCTTTAAAATAGAAATCCTGTTAAAAATATCTGCCTAGAAGTATGAAATGAGGGATAGCCAATCATAACAGATGCCAACTCTGAGCAGCTTAGGTGGCCTTATTATTATTATTTTAGACAGTGTCTTGTTATGCTACTCAAGCTGGAGTCCAGTAGTGCAGTTATAGCTCACTGCAACCTTCACCTCCTGAGCTCAAGGATCCTCCCATCTCAACCTCTTGAGTAATCAGGCCTACTGGTGAGAGCCACCATGCTTGACTCATTTTTTGTAGATACAGGGTCTTGCTATGTTGCCCAGGCTGGTCTCAAATCCCTGGCCTCACGTGATCCTTCTGCCTTGACCTCCCAAAGTGTTGGGATTACAGGCATGAGCCACAAGCCTGGCCTTAGATAGCCTTATTGATATACTCTGGCTGAATTTTGGCCCTGCCTTTGAGCCAGTAAGACATGCTTATGTGTGTACCAACAATGCTGGCTAGTCACAGTTCTCAGTTGTTATCCTTACGTGCTTCTGTTTTGGCTCTGTTCTTGTTACGATTGGCTTCTGTTTCTTATTAAAATCCTGCTCTGAGCTGTGGACTTTGGGCTTGTGGCTGGCACTTCTGGCTCCCATCCTGGAACCCTGAGCCTTGGTGTCTTGTCATTCTTGGCAATTTCTCTGGGAGATACTCAGGACCCATCTGTGGTCTCGGCCCATTGGTGCCCTCGGTGGGGAGAAGCTCTGGATGCCTGTCACTTAACTCAGTGCCTGGCTAATGAAATATGTATTCATCGATGTGCTCCCCTCTTCATTGGGCCTTACCCTTGATTGGTACCACTACTGCCAATTAGCCAGTCTTGGGTAGTCCATCTCTCCATCCTTTGCCAGCTGCTTGTTGTATATTGTTGTGGGAACACAGAGAGGCCGTGACACCAAAGCTATCTTAGGAAGTAGCAGTTTTATTAGTGCTGGCGCGACTCAGTGGGCTAATGCTCCCAGGCTGAGCAACCCGAGGAGGGAGGCGAGGGTTTAGGTAAGGGAGGGGGTCGGGTTATGTGACTATACATTTTCTTTGGAACTTACAAGGTTGTACTTAGCAAAAGAACAAATGGTTTTCAAAGAACAAATGGTTGCCAGGATATGCATAACAAGTAGAGGTTGTAAGTCTATAACTTCACAAAGGCAGGATTTGGGTTAAGGTTGTGAATTGGTTACTATTTTGCATTTACAGGAAAGCTGTCTTTGGCTATTGGGTTTTCTCAAGCAAAACCTGCCTAGCAGGTTTTCAGAGCTTGCAGATTGATCTTTAAAAGGATTGCTTTAAACTGTTATCAGCCCCTCTCTGCCACATTCCCCCCTTTGATGCTTGACCTTTCATGGGTTAAGAGCATCATGTTTATTTTGGTGCATTAACATTATGTGGGCCGCAGTTTTTTTTTGGTTAACAACAGTTTCCACCAACTTAGAGATGGAGTTCATAATTACTGGGGCACGCAGGCGGAATAAGACAGGATTCCAGTGCTCCTTGCATCTTCTCAAACGACATTCCTTAGAGCTAATGGAGGGTGCACGTCCCCCTATTGCCCATGCATTCCCAGAGGGCAGCTTCAGGAGATCCTTGACTTCCCTGTGGATAGCACCCTATTTAATGGAAGATTGAATCCCCACCTGCTCCCCCTCTGATCAGTTATAACTTTTGTAATTACAAGTTTTGTGACTTTTACAATTCTTGCCCAATGCATGATGTCTTAGGCCTTGTAAATTTCCTTTACTTTAGGCAAGTTTGATTGCCGCTATGAGATATCTCTGATACCTGGCAGCAGGAAGTGTGTTTCTGAAAAGACAAAGTCGGCAAAGCTAATTTTACCCAAAGTATGCATTTCTCCAAAACATAGCTTCTATTTTTTCTCATCATTATATTAAGGTTTAGGAATAAGATTTCTAAAAATGGCTTTTGGCTCTTGGTCTGTCCTTTCAGTATTTAAATTCTTCCAGACCCGAGAACATGTTTTAAATCAATTGCTAATTTTTATGCCATGACATTTTTATACTGGGACATGGGCAAGTTTTTTGATATAAAAAAGAACAAATGCGAATGAGACCTTTTTCTAACATGTCCAATTTGTCAGTTCTACAGTAACTAAGGTCAGTCCTATAGTAAATAAAATGACAAACAATATAGCACTTGGCAAATACAAAGGCTGACAAAGCAAAACAATGGCTTATCAGTAAGGTCCGCTGAATCCCTTAAGTTGAATCCTTAACCTTCTGCCGTGTGTAGATCAGCCAGCCTCCGGTGTGTGGCTGAAGCAAGTCCGAAGTATCCTCAGGCTTCTAGAACTGGGCTTGAGAAATCTGTTTCGGGTTTTCCATTGGCCTCGGTGACTTTCGGGAGTGTTAAGGACAGTAAATGGGACCCTCCAGAGGGGCTTTTGAGGCTGTATATTCCATTCTTTTACCCATATCATATCACCTGGCTTAAAAGAATGGGAATAGCCCACAAAGCGCTCCGCCTCCTGTATGAAACTGCTCGGTCCGGTGTGTGAAGTATTCGACCTCAGGGTCCCTGAGGGGCTGGTCTGTTAAATCTGGACGGCTAGAGAACACTTCATTTATTATTTTAATGCAATCGTGGTCTGGCTTTCCTGGCTCTATGGGTAGGAAGGTCTTTA
Source organism: Cephalopachus bancanus (assembly GCA_027257055.1). Taxonomy (NCBI): domain Eukaryota; kingdom Metazoa; phylum Chordata; class Mammalia; order Primates; family Tarsiidae; genus Cephalopachus; species Cephalopachus bancanus. The sequence continues at coordinate 2,371,600 of JAPVLO010000387.1, read as the reverse complement.
CCACCTTTAGGCGAATGTGTGGGTTTTTCACAGAGCATTTCCTGATATCTGACCATTTGAGCATTGGTTGGCCAATATTGTCTCTTGCATTTCATTAAATTTATTACTGCATGAGGCATCCTGACTGTTAGGTGTTGTCCCATAGTTAGTTTGTCAGCTTCTGTTATCAGGAGTGCTGTGACTGCCAGGGCTCGTAAACTAGGCGGCCAGCCCTGGGCCACAGAATCTAGCTGTTTGGATAAATATGCCACAGGTCTATGCCATGACCTTAGCATTGAGACCCTACTGCAGTGCCAACACGTTAAAAGAAAGGCTTAGTCACATCTGGGAGTCCCAGACCAGGTGCGGGCCTGTTTAATTTGTTCAAAGGTCTGTTGCTGAGCCTTTTCCTATAGCAGAGGCTCCCACTCACCCCTCTTTGTGGCTTCATAGAGAGGTTTTGTCATGAGGGAGAAGTTAGGTATTTAAATTCTATAGACTAGTATAGGAACAGGACCATCTTTAGGGTCCTTCTCTTTTCTTGCAGCTGTTGGTTGGGTCCTTCCTCTCTTCAATTTTTAGCAGCACTTACTCCTCTGGGATGTCTGGGTTTTCCATGGTCTAGGAAGTTTCTAGGGAAACAATCTTATGAACTGTGATTAAAATTTGTCCCAAATGGACAACATATTTCCTTATGAGCATCTATGTCTGTGGCTCCATTTCCTTCTTTGGTGTAGAAAAAGGCCTACTGTTAAATAATTTCAAAGTTTTAATGAATCCCATTTCAGGGACTGACTTGGATCCTGAATGATGCAATACCAAATACCTATGTTCAGTTAACTTGTGTCTCCAAATAATTTCTAGTCATTATTATGCTAAACCACACATTGAAAGATTGTACCATCCTAGTCCTACATCTGATGGAGTTTTCTTTGGATTTGCTTAGGGGTGGGGTAGGCTGCCACTTGGCCTGCAGTAGAATATAATTTTTAAAATGTTTGAATGCCTTTTAAAACCTACCTATGGGACATTTATCTATGTCTAGCCTATGCTAGCTACCCTGCCTCATTTATTTATTCTTTAGAGATTTTTTGATCCCATAATCATATGGAGTGCTGAGGGGTGAAGGTCTGTTTTCTGTAGCTTCTTCAGAGCTGACAGTGGGTGTAGCCCTGCCTAGCCAGAAATCAAAAATCTCTCCCTGTCTGACTTGAGGCGTCCAGATCTGTTTCAGCAGTGGCATTGTTTGCAGGCACTAGCTGGAATGCCTTGCATGACCATTAGGTGGGTATGAAATTGCTGGATTCTGGCTTAATAAAAGGAATAAATGAGAGAAACCCCTCTTTCAAGAAGTAGAACAATTAAGTGAAGCCAGGCATACATTTTGACGATTTTAGGTGGTGACCGATCACCTTTTTTACAAAAGCTACAAGGCCTGAAACTATTAGCATAACTTAAATGATAAACTTTATTTTTTGTGGCTTTATTACAAGTACCAGCTTTTGGAGGTTTCAGTGTATTTCTGGACTATAGTGGTAGCCTGACAGGTTGTTTCAGATTATAATTTGAGCCAGGCACTCAAGTGAATTTTATATACAATTTGAAGAGAAATTCGAAAATGTTTGGAGACGTGCATCCAGGAACAACTTTATTATGTCTAGATTGTTTATAGAATTTCTTTCATATATATTTTTTTCCCATAAACTTTTCACATGCCATTTTTGGCGTGCTTATACCATTTTTTGACATGTTTGAACCTTCTATTTTTGTTCTATGTATATTTTTCTCATATTCCTTTTTTTCTTACTGAAGTCTTATTTGTACACCAACAACCCTTTTAAATTTTTCCTTTGCTTTTTGCTTTCCTTCTTTTTACCCTTTTATAGATAGCCTTTTACAGTTATAATTTGAATTAATCTTTTAGTAACTTTTTATTAGAGGTTAGGTGAAACATTTAGCTTCTGGAACACCTTTAACTTCCACTAGAGAGCAGGTGTCAGGAAAAAGAGGTTCAGTATGAGCACAAGGGCTAAAAACTTAGCCTCACTATTAATCAAGAAATTAATTTGGACCCCAGCCACATTCATACAGACCCAAGGATTCTCTGAGGTGATGGCAAGCAGGGCGCTGGACAGGGCCGTGGCCCCCCAGGCTCCTGGAGTCAATGACCACCATCACTGAGCTAGGTGTTTCCCCCCATTTTGGGAGAGGCCGCACTGTCTCTTTCAGTGGCCTTTTAGTTGGGTCCCCTGCTTTTTTCCCCCCCTTCTTAATGTCTCAGTTTCTAAGAACTTCAGAAGCTTTCTATAATTGGGGGTTTGGTATTCATAGTCTTGAGGTAGGCTTCTGAAGTTGGGCATTTAATATTCCATAGGATATAATCTTGTTTGCAAAGTAGTGAAATAAATTTTAAAAATGCCTCTGCATACAGAACTTTTGACCATTTTTCTTTAGGTCTACAAAATGCATTTAATTGCCAGATGGCATTAAAGCAAAGTCTTGCTCCTTTTCAAATCTCATTATCTGCTAACTTATAGTGAGTTCAAATTTGATTTTAATAATGCACTAATTTTAAAAAATTTTAAGCCATGTAATTTTAATTTGCTTCAATTACTTAAAATCTGTACCATTGGGGTGTCTGAGGGTACAGATTATTACACATTTTCTTGTTCACGTTTCTTGAAAATCCAGAATTTGTTTGTGAACACTTGCAATTTATTCCTCAAAGGAGAATTCTAAAACAATTAAATAACTAAATAAAGCCATAAGCAGCAGTGCCAGGTATCCCTGGGAGCCTGATGGCTTCTTCCAAGCTGAGTGTCCTCAGCCCTCCTTGAAGTTTTTTTTTTTTCTCTGCTTCAGGACTTTCCAATGATGCCTACAAAATGACCTGGTACAAAACCCTTTTAGAGTGAACAGACCACATAGATGTAAAATGATCTGCTCCTACTTATTTCTAATTATGAACAGGCAAAATTGTCAAAAACCCTTATGAATTACTAAACAGTAGCCTCAGTTGTAAGATGTGGACAATTAAGTGAGAGTGATCAGGTCTCACTCTATGCGCTACAGAGTGTGACTAGTATTTTACCTGTCCGTTAGGTGAAGTATCAAACTTAGCAAGGTGACTTAATCAGGTGGGAATGGCCAGTTCCCATGCCTTAAGTCCTGCAAAGTATTCAGCATTTAAAGCTTTAGCAGTCTTGTAAGAGGTGTGCTAGTCAGACATAGCCAAAAAAGCAAGCAGTAGTGTTTCTAGCATTACATTTTAAAGTAGGGACTTAGCATACATTATATGCCTCTAAGAGACTTCTCAACAGTTTTATAGGGTCAGACAGTTGATCACAATCTTAGGCAAGGCCTGAACTTTTAGAAACAGACTTACTTTCAACTAACCTGACTTCTAGCATTTGAAAACAAGAACAGTCTATTCAGTCCCTTAGTTGCCAGATAATGATTACAAAATTATTTTTTCCAAGGTTATCATCAACTTGCATAGAGCTAACAAAAGGCTAAGTAGCATATAAGAGATATATTTATGTTTCTTTACAGGTGGATTAGAATGGACTCCTTCAGAATCTATGAAGGTGAATGCAGGCTAAGGAAGGGAGAGGGTGTGGTCCCAGGAAAGAATTCAAGATAACCGGTAGCACTTCACATACACAGTAGGCAACTTTCCCACATCCTTGACAACAAAAGGCAGGAATTTTAACAGTGTCAATGGGTTGGGAGAAACACCACACAAATAAGGGGAGGCAGCAACATTTAGGAAAACATAAAATGACAAAAAGAAACATGCATTAATCAAGTTTTTAAAATATGACGACTCATTAAACAAAGCAAAATAGCCCAACCAGCTTTTTAGCAGATTTGAAATGACAGACACACACAAATAAGAGAATGAGAGGTATGGGAAACATCTATTTCATCCTCCTCTAGCCGTACTCCTTGCAAAGATATTTCAGACACCTCTTAGCAATTGGCAGGTTGGTACAAACCCCCAACCCAGACCAACTTTATGTGGAACCCTTCTGCCATCCATCTCATTTACATGCAATCACACAATGCATCCTCCCACCCTCTGCCCCAATCCTAGGAGTCTATGGTTTCATCTTCAGACAGTATTACCTTCCACTGCCTTTCAGCCCTTTCCTTCAGACTGGAGATTACTAGTCGGATTCTGGGAGGTGATCAAGCTCCCCTTCTGCCATCTGTTGGCAGGTCTATGCAAAGGCCCTTGTTCCTACCCTTTCCATAGGGTGGTCGTTCTGTCCTTTCCTTCGGGTGGTTGTCCTCATGCCAGTTCTTTGCCTCTTGGGTCCCTGTTGTGCTTTCGTGGTCCGAGCCTCAGTGCACCGGGAGGGGCCTCCCTCTTATGGATCAAAAGGTCCATTGCACACCAGGTGAGATTGCCTCTCCCGAAGCCCCAGAGGTCGCACCTTGATGACGAAGGAGGTGGAACACACCATCTCCCAACTCTCCCTTTCCTGGCCCATGCACCAAAAATGTTGCGGGAACACAGAGAGGCTGTGACACTGAGGCTATCTTAGGAGGTAGCAGTTTTATTAGCACTGGTGTGACTCAGTGGGCTAATGCTCCCAGGCTGAGCACTCCAGGGAGGGAGGAGAGGGGTCTTATACCTTAGTTTAGGTAAGGGAGGGGGTCACATTGTATGACTATACATTTTCTTTGGAACTTACAAGCTTGTACTTAGCAAAACCAGATTTTCAAAGAACAAATGGTCACCAGGATGTGCATAATAAGTAGGGGTTGCAAATGGATAACTTCACAAAGAGGATTTGGGTTAAGGTTGTGAATTGGTTACTATTTTGCATTTCCGGGAAAGCTGACTTTGGCTACTGGGTTTTCACAAGCAAAACATGCCTAGCAGTTTTCAGAGCTTGCAGATTGATCTTTAAAAGGAATACGTTTAACTGTGATCAGTTCCTCTCTGCCACAATATGAGGGGCACGTCTGCCTTTCTGTGTACCATTCTATTAAAGCTCATTCCCAACCCACTTGCCTGGGCTGGTTTCTTGAACGTAATTTGATGACCTCATCCACCTCCTTTTCCACAGCCTCTGGAGGCGATATTCTGTTTTTAGGAGATGACATCTTAGGTTAAGTATCCACTAAGATCACCTCTCTTAGTCTGTCTGTCCCTAATATTCTGCATAAGTTTTGTTCTTTCTGCTTTGATCTCTGTCCTCAGAGGACCTTTGAAATTGCTACTGTACTGGCCTAGAATTTTTTCCTTGAGTTTGTCCCCTGCCTGGATCTGAAAGGGAGGAATCCCTTTCATTTCTCAGCTCAGCTGTCACCTCCTCAAGGAGATCTTCCCAGGTTGTGAATCTAAAGAAATTCTCACACTGCATAGTCACTCTGTCATATCACCTTGCAAAACTCTTCATAGTGCTTGAGCCTCACTGGAAGAGTCTGAAGCTAAATTTTCCACTGATTTGAGAGCAGAAATTGTACTGCTGTAGCTCACTTCCATACCCCAATGCTTGAGCAGTGGTTTTTCTTTTCTTTTCTTCTCTCTCTCTTTTTTTTAACCCTGTGAAGATAGCTTCACTCCCACCTAAGAACCTTCGTAACTGCTGTTCTCTCTGCTTAGAATGCTGCTCTCGGCCGGGCTCGGTGGCTCAGCCTGTAATCCTGTGCTTTTGGAGGCCGAGGTGAGTGAATTGCCTGAGCCTGCTGGTTCGAGACCCACCTGGGCAACTTGGCGAGACCTCATCTCTACGATAAATCAAAAAAATTAGCTGGGGATGGTAGCACACGCCTGTAGTTCCAGCTACTTGGAAGGCTGAGATGGAAGGATTGCCGGAGCCCAGCAGGTCAAGGCTGCAGTGGCCGGAATGTGCTACTGCACTCTAGTCTGGGCGACAGAGTGAAATTCCAACTCAAAAAAAAAAAAAAAGAATGCTGCTCCTTCTGATTTCCTCATGGCTCATACCACCACTTCTTTTAGGTCTTTGCTTAAATGAGTCTTATTGAGAGGCCTTCTCTGAGCCCCTTCCATAAAATAGCCCAGACTCACATCACTCCCTGTCCTCATCTGGAGCAGTGATTTTTAACTGGGACAATTTTGACCCACTGGGAACATTTGGCAATGTCTGAAGACATTTTTGTTTGTCATAACTGGGGCAAGGCTGCTACTGGTGTCCAGTGGACAGAGGCCAAGATTGCTGCTGACATCCTTACCAGCATGACATAGGTCCCTCCCTCAACACACACACAACAAGGAATATCAAGTGACATGTAGAAAATGTTCAAGAAATACTTACTGATTACAGGAGTGAACAGTCTTCTTGATGCCTACGAGGGTCTCAGCTGTTCTCACGGGTGTAACTGTAATCTAGGTTTAGGACATTTTCTTGACCAATTTGTTAATTTCTCTAATCCACTTTCTTGTCTACTTTATCTACGTAAATTTTATGACCCACTGATTTCTGGCTGTCGTTTGAGTAACTGAATCAGGAAGACTCTTCTTATATTTCAGAGATGGGTTTAGCTGAGATGAGTGAGGAATCTATAAATTCACATCTCCACAGTGGAAACATCATACTTTGCTCTTACCAAAGCACATCCACACGTAGAATAAATTATTTCTGTGTTCTACATAGTTCAATGGTCAGAACAATTATATGAGATGTATTCCACGCTTCTCTTATTTTTTATACTTTGTATCAAGATATAACTTACAGTAGTGTGCACAAAATTGATGTTAGCAGTTTGACGAACTTTTACGTGTACATGTATCTATACCCATCACCTACATCAATGTGTAAAAATGTCTAATACCCAGCGGGTTCTCTGTGCTCCCTCCAAGTTGACACCTCCCACCACCCCAAAGGTAAACAATATTCTAACCTCTCTTACTATAAGTTAGATTTTCACAAACCTTTGGTGTCTGGCTTCCTTACTAATTATCATGCTGGTGAGATTCATCTACATTGCTGTCAGAAAAAGTAGTTTAATCTTTTTAAATTGCTGTGTAATATTCTCTCCAAGAATATAGCATGAATTATTTACCAATTTAGTGATGGTAGATATTTGAGTTTCTTTTATTTTGAATTATTATGGCTAAAGCCATTATTAACACCCATGCATATTTTTAGTGAATATGAGCACTAAAGATTCTCCTGAATTATAAGGTGTATTTAAGTTTAGTTTTAGAAGATATTGTAAAACAGTTTTCCAAAGTGCTTGTACTAGTTTACAACACTCCTGCTCCATGTCTGCCAACACTTGGAATTTTCAGTTTTCTAAATATTAGTCATTTTGCTAGGGATGTGGTATCTTATTAGTCTCTGATAACTAATGATGTCGAGTACTCTTTGCATACTTATTGGCCATTTGGAGATCTTTTGTAAAGTACCTGCCTAAGCCTATTCCCCACTCCCTTTTGGTTGTCAGTCTATTTCTTATTGATTCATTGGAATTCTTTATATATTTGGATATGAACCCTTTATCAAATAGATATATTGCAAACTTTTTCTCCCAGTTTGTGGCTTGTTTTGACACTTTCTAAATATTGTCTTTCACCAAACAGAAGTTCTAAGTTGTGATGAAGTCCAATGTATCAATCTTTCTTTAAGGTTAGCGATTTTTTTGGTTCTGTTAAATAAATATTTGTCTACCTCAAGATGTAGAAGATAGTCTCTTGTGTGTTTTTCTAGAAGCTTGACAGGTTTAGCTTTCATATTTAAACTTATGATCTATTTTGAAATAATTTTTGTTTATGATGTGAGGAACATGTCAAGGCTTATTTATTTATTTATTCTTATAGATATCCAATTGACCCAGCACCATTTACTGAAAAGTTCAAATATGTGTGGTCTATGTGATACTGTGAAACAGATACTTGTATTTGGTCTTTGATCTCCTTTCCTAGCATACATCTTTAAAAATATTTAGAAAATGTAAGTGAAGTCTTTTTGCCTGCCAGTGAGTTGACTTATGGTTGGCATCTCCCCGAGAGCTTCAAGATTGGGATTGGTCACCAGAAAGAGCAACGCAGAATTAGAGATCTGGACTTTCAGCTCCAACCCCAACCTCCAGGGAGGTGGAAGGGGCTGAAGGTTAAGTTGGTCACCAGTGGCCAATGGTCTAATCATGTATTCATACTTTCTAAAGCCTCCATAAAAGCTCAAAAGGATAGGGTTGGGAGAGTTAAACACATGGAGATTCTTGGAGGAGCCTGGGAGGGTGCTACGTCTCTTCCTTTATACCTCGCTCTGGTCACCTCTACATCTATATCCTTTGTAATGACCTTTATAATAAACCAGTAAATGTGTTTTCCTGGGTGCCATGAGCCATTTTAGCAAATTAATCAAACTCAAAGAGGGAGTCATGGGAAACCCAGTTTACAGCCAGAAGTTCAGGTAAAATAAAGTGGGGGGTAGTCTTAGGGACTGAGCCCTCAACCTGTGGGCTCTGACCCCATCTACAGATAGGTAGTGTCATAATTAAATTCAATTAGAAGATATGTAGCTGGTATCCACTGGGGAGCTGAGTCCTTACTTGGTGTGTGGGGAAAACCCTCCCATGCACTGGTCACAAGTCTTCTATGTCAATTATTGTGATGTGAGAGCAGGGAAAAACAGCTTGTGTTTCTTCTACACACAGGGTCTATTTCTACCCTATTGTATTGCATTGACTACTTTTTGAACTCTTACAGTACTGGTATGCTATTTTAATTTGAAAAGTTTTATGACAAGTCATGATATCGCATAGTGAAAGTCTTCTAGCTTTATTCTTCTTTAAGATTGCCTTGGGAATTCTAGATCTTTTATATTTCTATGAAAATTTTAGAACTGACTTGACAATTTCTACAAAAATAATACGCTATAATTTTTATTGGAATTCTATTGAATCTACAGGTTAATTTAGAAAGACTTGACATTTTAGCAACATTAAGTCTTACCATAAAAAACATGACATACTCTTCCTATTTTTTTTAGCCCTTTGAATTTTTCTCAGAAATCTTTTGTTGGATTAAGTGTATATAGGTCTTAAATATTTCTTGTTGAGTTTATTCATAGGTATTTTAAATTTTTTGTGCGGTTATAAATCATATTGTTTCAAAATTTCATTTTCTAGCTGTTTGCACTAGTATGTAGAAATACAAATGATTTTTGTATATTGACCTTATACCCAGTGATCTTACAAACCTGACTTATACATCCAGATACTTTTTCATACATTCTTTTGGGTTTTCTATATTTTCTTTTCTTTTCTTTTTTTGAGTGGGAGTCTCATTTTGTCGCCCAGAGCGAAGTGCTTACTGCAGCCTCAACCTCCTGGGCTCAGGTGATCCTTCTGCCTCAACCTCCTGAGTAGCTGGAACTATAGGCTCATGCCACCACACCTGACTAATTTTTTTTTATTTTTTGTAGAGACAAGGTCTCTCTGGGTTGCCCAGGCTGGTCTTGAACTCCTGGGCTCAAGAGATACTCCCACTTCAGCCTCCCAAAGTGCCAGGATTCCAGGTATGAGCCACTGTGCCCAGCCTGGGTTTTCTATATTGTTTATATGCACAGTTATATCATTTGTGAATAATGATAGTTTTACATATTAATTTTCGATTTTTTATTTTATTTTTATTTTTTATTTTTTTTGAGTTGGAGTCTCACTCTGTCGCCCAGACTGAAGTGCAGTGGCAGCTCCCGGCCACCGCAGTCTCGACCTGCTGGGCTCCGGCGATCCTTCCGCCTCCGCCTTCCAAGTAGCTGGAACTACAGACGCGTGCTACCACGCCTGGCTAATTTTTGATTTATTGTAGAGATGAGGTCTCGCCAAGTTGCCCAGGCGGGTCTCGAACCCGTGGGCTTAGGCAATCCACTCACCTCGGCCTCCCAAGTTGCGGGATTACAGGCTGAGCCACCGAGCCCGGCTTCCAATTTTTATTTATTTAACTTGCTTTGTTGAACTAGCCATGACTTCCAGTACAACGTAAAAAAAAAAAGAGGGGATTATGAAATCCTTGTCTTGTTCTTGAACTCCGGGAGGGGGGAAGCAATCTATATTTTACCACTAAATATGATGTTAGTTGCAGGTTTATGGTAGGTACTATTTATCAGATTTAGAAAGTTTCTTTTTGTTTCTAGTTGGCTGAAAAATTGTAAAAAATCATGAATGTAGGTCAGGTGCAATGGCTCAGGCCTGTAGTCCCAGCACTTTCAGAGACCAAGATTGGAGGATAATATTATGCTAGAGCTTGAGACCAGTTTGGGTAACAAAGCGAGATCTCTGTATCTACAAAAAATTTTACAAAAAATTTAGCTGAGCAAGGTGGTGTATGCCTGCAGTCCCAGCTTGGGAGGTTGAGGTGAGAGGATCGCTTGAGCCCAGGAGTTTGAGGCTGCAGTGAGCTATGATTATGTCACTGCACTCCAACCTGGGTGACAGAGCAAGACCCTGTCTCTAAAAAGCAGATAAATAAATAAAAATAAATTATGAATATGCGTTCAATTTTAACAAATGCCTCTTGTGCACCTTTTGAGACAATCATTTTATTTTTCTATTTTATTCTGTTAATATGGTGAATTACTTTCATGGATTTTTAGAATGTTAATAAACCTTGACTACCTGGAGCCCATTTCAATTGTTCAGCAATCAACAACACTAAAGACTTCTGTGACCAAATGTGGGGGGTGATATCTCCCCACCACCAAATTAGCAATCGACTTTGCCTTGGACACCAGCAGGATGTCCTCCAATTAAATTCCGATACTGTCAGGAGACAGCATCAGATCCCACGGAGCATCAGCTCCGTTCCCAAGACTGTCCCTCACCTTATACCAGTCGCAAGTCCAAACTTCCAGAGCTTCTGACTGACAGCCTTCCTGTTGGGGTTCCCGTAACCTCCTCTTTGGGTACGATTACCTCTTTGTGCAACCTTCCTTCCACCAGGGCGTGGGGCAGGACTCTCTCTGGGATGAGGGTCTTATGATCCACAATCAGATTAGAGTTTTGCCTTGGGCAGATGAAAGGGGAGCAGAAGACGATCAGAGGCTCACAGAACTCAGGGAAATACTTAACCGGTTTACTATAAAAGATATTACAAAGGGTGTAGATGAAGAAATGCATAAGGTGAGGTATGGGGGAGGGGGGGTGGAGCCTCCATGCCTCCCTGGGCACATTGCCCTCCAGGAACCTCCGTGGGTTCAGTTATCTGGAAGCTCTTCAAACCCTGTTCTTTTGGCTTTTTATGGAGGCATCATTACATAGGCATGGTTGACAACCTTTTAGAAATGTGATTGGACGTAAAGGGCAGGAACTCATACTAAGAGACTGAGTGGGGAAACACAGCAAGGCTTGTCCAGATTCTTCTGGCCTCTCTGTGCAACCTTCCTTCCACCAGGGCATGGGGCAGGACTCTCTCTGGGATGAGGGTCTTATGATCCACAATCAGATTAGAGTTTTGCCTTGAGCAGATGAAAGGGGAGCAGAAGACGATCAGAGAGAGAGAGAGAGAGAGAACAGAGAGAGGTCTGTTTTTTGGGGCCTGCTTCTGAGGCCTGAGTTCCCCAACATTATAACAAAAGACCGTACCAAAGCTATGGGAGTTATGAACCAGGAACTGTGGATGAAAACACACACACACACACACACACACACACACAGAAACTCATAATATCATAGTTGGAAAATTCACTAGTAAAGTTATCTGACCCTGGGGTTTTGTAGAAAGATTTTAAAGTATGAATTACATTTTTAAAAATAAATGTAGGACTCTTCAGAATTTGTATTTCTTCTTATGTCAGTACTGGTATGTTGCATTTTTCAATATATTTTATTCATTTAATCTGATTTTTTAAATTTATTGACATAAAGTTGTTTACAATACTTTTTTATAGGCTTTTTTTTTTTTTTTTTTTTTAGTTGGAGTCTCACTCTGTCACCTAGGCTGGAGTGCAGTGGCATGCTCATGGCCACTGCAGCCTTGACTTGCTGGGCTCAGGTGATCCTTCTGTCTCAGCCTTCCATGTAGCTAGAACTATAGGTGTGTACCACCATACCCGGCTAGTTTTTTGATTTATTGTAGAGACGAAGTCTCACCAAGTTGTCCAAACTGGCCTCGAACCCCTGGGCTCAGGCAATCCTCTCACCTCCGCCTCCCAAAGTGCTGGGATTACAGGCATGAGCCTCTGCGCCTGGCTTAGTTTATTCAAATGTCCGTAGGGCCCCTAGTAATGTCCTTTTTTCATTTCAGATATTGTCTATCTTTCACTCTTATTGATTTTTCCAGATATATACGTTTTGTTATTTAGTTTTAAATTTCATAATTATAAACTTAACTCTGTAATCCAGCTGGACATGGAGGGGGAATAAGAAAAATATGGAACCCAAAGAATTACAGCAATAGCACAAAGATTATAGGATATTACAAGCAAATGGGATGGAAAAGTGCTCTCCTGAGCTACAGAAGGGATGGTCTGCTGTTAAGAGGAAACACAAGTCAAATTTATAGAGTTGTCCACAATCAGCAGTGGTGATCTTGCTGGTGTTTTCTTGGACCCAAAGTGCTCCACATCTTCCACAATATTCATGCTCTCTTTCACTTTGCCAAAGATCACATGCTTGCCACCCAGACACTTGGCCTTGGCAGTGCAGATGAAAAACTGGGAACTGTTTGTGTTGGGTCCAGCATCTGCCATGGGCAAGATGCCAATACTTGTATGTTTCAGGATGAAATTCTCATCATCAAATTTCTACCCATAAATGGACTTGCCGCCAGTGCCATTCTGGCATGTGAAGTCACCATCTTGACTCATAAACCCTGCGACAATTCTGTGAAAGCAGGGTTGCTTCTAAGCAAATCCTCTCCAGTGTTCAGAGCATGAAAGTTTTCTGCTGTCTTTGGAACTTTGTCTGCAAACAGTTTGAAGGAGAGGTGACCCAGGGGCTCACTGTTGAGAGCGATGTTAAAGGATACAGTGGAGTTGATCACTGCTGATGACAAAGGCTGCAGGCAGTGGTGGCATCTACAAAGCAACAGATATATACATTTTTACATTTTTATTTGAATAACTTACTTTTGTCTTTGCTGATTTTCTCCACTGTATATTTGCTTTAAATTTTGTTGAGATGTACTTTTACCTCTATTATTTTCTTCTTTCTGCTTTCTTTGGGTTATCATCATTCTTATTATAATTACTAAATTACTATTCCTTATTTTTTTTTGAGTCAGAGTCTCTGTTGCCTATGCTGGAGTGCAGTGGCACAATCACAGTTCACTCCAGCTTTGACCTCCTTGACTTAGATGATCCTTCCTTCCACTTTAGCCTCCTGAGTAGCTGGGACTACATGTATGCACCATCATGCCTGGCTAATCTAAAATTTTTTTTTTTGTAGAGACAAGTTCTCACTAGGTTGCCCAGGCTGGTCTCAAACTTCGGGCTCAGGAGCCTTCTACCTCAACCTCTCAAAGTTCTGGGATTACAAGCATGAAATACTGCAGCTGGAAACCTGTTCCTTTTCTTTCTTTTTTTTCTTGAGTCAGAGTCTCACTCTGTCGCCCAGGCTGGAATGCAGTGGCATGCTCACCGCCAGCTTCAACCTGCTGGGCTCAGGTGATCCTGCTGCCTCAGCCTTCGAAGTAGATGTGACTACAGGAATGCACCGCTATGCTCAGCTGATTTTTGGATTTATTGTACAGACAAGGTCTTATCATGTCGTTCAGGCTGGTCTCAAATCCCCGAACTCAGGTAATCCTCTCACCCCCACCTCCTAAAGTGCTGGGATTACAGGCGTGAACCACTGCACCTGGCCGTGTTTCTTGAGTTTGAAGCTTAGATTACCAACTTGCAAACTTTCTTTGTTTCTAATGTACGCACTTAAAGTTATACATTTCTCTAAGTACTACTTTAGCTGTATTGTACATTTCATATTCATCATCATTAGTTCTAAATATTTCCCAAATTTTATTGTGATTTATTCTTTGACTCATGAATATTTTAGAAATATGTTGCTTATGTTTTAAACATCCAAGGATTTTCTGGTTATTTTTCTGTTATTGGTTTTTGGGTTAATGCCATTGTGCTTAGAGGACATAATTTGTACAATTTCAATACTCTGAACTTTGTTGAGGTTTTCTTTAAGGCACGGAATATGAGTTATTTTGGTAAATACTTCATGTGCATTTGAAAAAAATATGTATTCTGCCGTTGTTGGGAGATGTGTTTTATATATGTTAGTTATGTCAAATTGGTCAGTCATGTTCAAATTCTTATAGCCTTATTGATTTTTTATTTCCTTTTTGTATCAGTTACAGAGAGAAGTGTGATTAAAAATCTCCAACTATAATTGTGTATTTGCTTATTTCTCCTTCTAGTTCTGTCAAATTTTGTTTTATGTTTTGAACTTATATGCATAGAAACTGAAGATGATTGCTTATTCTGTTTAATTGGCCCTTTTATTTTTTTATTTTTTTTTGAGTTGGAGTCTCACTCTGTCGCCCAGACTGGAGTGCAGTGGCCGCTGCCGGCCACCGCAGCCTCGACCTGCTGGGCTCCGGCGATCCTTCCACCTCAGCCTTCCGAGTAGCCGGAATTACAGGCATGCGCTACCACGCCTGGCTGATTTTTTTTATTTATTTATTGTAGAGATGAGGTCTTGCTGCCCAGGTGGGTCTCGAACCCGCGGGCTCAGGCAATCCACTCACCTCAGCCTCCCAAAGGCGCGGGATTACAGGCTGAGCCACCGAATCCGGCTTGGCCCTTTTGTAATAATGAAACTGTCTCCTATTTTTATATATTTTCTGTTTGTTTTTTTTTTTGAGTTAGAGTCTCACTCTGTCACCCAGACTGGAGTGCAGTGGCCGCGAGCGGCCACCGCAGCCTCGACCTGCTGGGCTCTGGTGATCCTTCCGCTTCAGCCTTCCAAGTAGCTGGAACTACAGGCGCGCGCTACTACACCCGGCTCATTTTGATTTGTTGCAGAGATGAGGTCTTGCCAAGTTGCCCAGGCAGGTCTCGAACCCTCGGGCTCAGGCAATCCACTCACCTCAGCCTCCCAAAGGCGCGGGATTACAGGCTGAGCCACCGAGCTCGGCTATTTTCTGTATTTTTTAAATCTTTCATGTTCCTCATTTTCTCCATTACTGCCTTCTTTCGTGTTTAAATGATATTTTGTGCTATATCCTTTTGATTCCCTTCCCATTTCTTTTTTCTGTTTCTATTTATTTATTTATTTTTGAGTTGGAGTCTCATTCTGTCGCCCAGACTGAAGGGCAGTGGCACACTCACAGTCACTGCAGTCTCGACCTGCTGGACTCAGGTAATCCTTTAGCCTCAGTCTTCCAAGTAGCTGGAACTACAAGTGTACACCATGATGTCTAGCTAATTTTTCTTGATTTATTGTAAAGATGAGGTCTCACTAAGTTGCCCAGGCTGGTCTTGATTCCATGGGCTCAGGCAATCCTCTCACTTGGGCCTCCCAAAGTGCTGAGACTATAGGCGTGACCTGGCCCTTTCTGTGTATTTTAAAGTTATTTTCTTAGTGGTTACCACAGAGATTACAATGAGCATCTCAAAGTTACAAATGTAGCTTGAACTAATACCAGTTCAGCTTCAGTAATATAAAAATCTCCTGTACAGTTCTATCCCTCCACTTCATATCATTGTCACAGATCATATTTGTTCCCATTGCTCTTTACTTATTGTGTCTGAGTTTTGTTTTTCCCTCTATCTAAAGAATATCCTGACCAGGCACGGTGGCTCACGCCTATAAACCCAGCACTTTGGCAGACTGAGGTGAGAGGATTGCCTGAGCCCACAGGTTCTAGACCAGCCTGGACAACTTGGTCAGACCTCATCTCTACAATAAATTAAAAAATTAGCCAGGCGTGGTGGCATGTGCCTATAGTTCCAGCCACTTGGAAGGTGGAGGCAGAAGGATCGCCTGAGCCCAGTAGGTCGGGGCTGTGGTGGCCGTGAGCATGCCACTACACTCCAGCCTGGGCAATAGAGTGAGACTCCGACTGAAAAAAAAAAGAAATCAAAGACAAATAGAAAAATCTTAAAAATATCTAAGAGTGGAAGAAACTAAATTACCTTCACAAAGAAAAAACTTATAGCTGACATTTCATCCAAAGTGATAAAAACCAAAAAATGATGGAATGATATCTTCAAAGTGCTGAAAGAAAATTACTATCTAGAATTTTATACCAGTGAAACAGTACTTCAAAAATGAAGTTGAAGCTGGGCTCGGTGGCTCAGCCTGTAATCCCGTGCCTTTGGGAGGCTGAGGTGAGTGGATTGCCTGAGCCCGCGGGTTTGAGACCCGCTTGGGCAGTGAGACCTCATCTCTACAATAAATCAAAAAAATCAGCCAGGCGTGGCAGCGCATGCTTGTAGTTCCGGCTACTTGGAAGGCTGAGGCGGAAGGATCGCCGGAGCCCAGCAGGTCGAGGCTGCGGTGGCCGGGAGCGGCCACTGAACTCCAGTCTGGGCGACAGAGTGAGACTCCAACTCAAAAACAAAAAAAATGAAGTTGAAATAAGGATATTTTCAGAAAAAACAAAAGCTGAGAAATGTTGTCACAAGTAGGTCTGTGGTAAAGAAAATACCAAAGGATATACTTTTTTTTTCTTTTGAGTTGGAGTGGGATTATTGGCTTGAGCCACGTGCCCAGCCTTGTCTTTGATTGTAGTAATTTTTTTCCTGATGTGTTGAGGTGTTGTTTTTTGCTAGTTGGTTTGCTTTCATCTTGCTTGGGATTTGTAGTACGTTTTACAAATCTGCCTTCATGACTTTTTGTCAGTTTCGGAAAATTCTCATCTATTATCTTTTTTCTCATCCCATCTCTCTTATTCCTCCTTGCCCTCCAATTATACTCAGTTTAGGTTAGAGAAATGGTTTTTTTGAGGGAGGGGCACATTTTTGGATATCTCTTACACTCTTTCTTACTTGTTTTTATCCTTTTGTTCGGTACTTCAATCTGGTTATTTTATTCTGACTTATCTTCCAGTTTTTGAATTCTCTTTTCAGTGGTATCTAAATGGCTTTTTTAAATCCTTCAATTGAGTTTGTTTTTTCATCATTTTATTTTTTATTTCCGTGATTTTTATTAAGTTTTTTTTAAAAAAAAATCTCATTTCAGGTACTTATTGCTGCATAATGAACCATTCCAATATTCAGTGGTTAGTCAATGGTTCTGCTAGTTAGCAATTTGGGTTGGGCTCAGTTAGGCTGTTCATTTGGCTCCAGCTTGCATTATTCATGCATGTCTGGTCAGCGGTCAGGCTGGCTGGGGTGGCTGAGTTAGGATGGCCCCAGCAGTGTCGGTTCATCTTTGCACCACGCGATCTTTCGTTCTCTAGAAGGCTCTCCTGGTCTTGTTCACATGCCAGTGAGACAAGGTTCCAAGACAGTAGTAGAAATATGCAACACTGCTTCAGACCAAGGCTTAGAACTGGCACAACATATTTTTACTGTATTCTATTCAGAAGTCTGGCCCAATGACTAGAGCCAGGGACGTAGACTTCATCTCTTGATGATGGGAGGAGTCGCAAAGTCACATTGCAAGGCCATGCCTGTTTTTGTGTTCTTTCACACTAGTTATCTAGTGAAATTCTAGAACCTATATTTTATCTTCTTGAACATTTTAAACATAATTAAAGTCTATGACTGATAACTCTACTATCTAGATGCCCCTTGGGTTTGTTTCTGTTGCCTATTTGTTCTTTTTGTTTTTGGACATGTTTCCTCCACTTGTTTATTTTTTATTTCATATTGAATATTGTGTATGAGAAATTCTAGAAATAACTTAATGCTCTGGCTGATCTTACTTTCCTCCAGGAGTAATTTATGTTTGCCTCTCATAGGCAACCAGGTTAGAACTGTTAGAGATTCTAGGTCACTTTAGTCCAGTCCAAGGTTGTGATGATTCAAAATTGAGCTTCCAGTCCCTGTGAGAGCCGGTCCTTTCTTGTTTACTTTTACTTAGTGTACAGTCCCCAACCCCAAATTTCTGAGTTTCATGTCTACCCACTTCCTAACAGGAGGGTCCTAAACACCACGTCTCTTAGTTTCTTGAGTTTATTGTGAACTCTACTCAGCTTTCAGCCTTTCAGCCGCCAAGTATAGAATCAGAAGATGCCTCCAGGAAGCAGCACTCAGAAGTGTTGGTCTCACCTTTCTGAATTTCCTTCTTCCAGATCTCAGCCCTGTAATATTCACCACTTCATTAATTCTCTGATGCCCTTAACAGCATGCTTTTATAGTTTGTTCATTTTTCGTCTATTTCTTATCAGTGAGAGGGCTGGTTAGCATGTCTTAATCTGGTTTTCTATTATCAGAATTAGAATTCCTTAGATGCTTATTTTTCTCAACCAGTAAGTGTATGCTGTAGAATGAAAGTATATTCTGTTTTCAGATCATTAACTCTGTGGAGTCAGGTACCATGTCTCTTTTGTTTGTTTGAGGTGGAGTCTCCTTCTGTCACCCAGGGTGGAGTGCAGTGGCACAATCACAGCTCACTGTAGCCTCTATCCCCTGGGCTCAGGTGATCTTTCCACCTCAGCCTTCTGAGTGGATGGGACTACAGGCATGCACCAACACGCCTGGCTAATTTGTGTGTGTGTGTGTAGACAAGATCTTGCTCTGTTGCCTAGGATGGTCTTGAACTCCTGGGCTCAAGCAATCCTCTTGTCTCGGCCTCCCAAAATGCTGGGATTATAGGCGTGAGTCACCATGCCTGGTCAGGAACCATGTCTTAAACATGAAGAGACTCTGCCTTTTCAGGGACTTGGTTACAGTGGGACTCAGTAAGACTGAACAATTGATGATGACTGTGTATGTCCTTTTTGTAGGGTTAGTAATTATTTTTTCCATTCACTTTTGTTCTCAGGATCTTTGTACCACATTTGGTAGGTTGACCTGTTCTCACAAATAGTGCAGGGCCCATGGGAGACAGAGACTCAGAGATGCACAGCACAGCCTCTGCTTTTAAGAAGCTTTTGGGTTGGTAATGAGTAGAGTCAGTACACATTGTAGAAATATAAATGGAACCCCACATGTTTTGCTTGCAGGAGTGTCAAGATCAAAGAAAAATATTTCATCAACCAAATAGCATTATAAATCTTTTAATTGCTTTCTCAATCTCTTGAGGAAATGCCAGGATAAGGTGCTGCTAGGAGAGTGCATTTATAATGCATTGGATATCTAAAAGTCCCTCTCTCTTCATTGTTCTCCTCTTAACGTCCTCCATGTTGACAGAGCTGTTTTCTTTTCTTTTTTTGAGTTGGAGTCTCACTCGGTCGTCCAGACTGGAGTGCAGTGGCACGCTCCCGGCCACTGCAGCCTTGACCCGCTGGGCTCCAGCGATCCTTTCGTCTCAGCCTTCCAAGTAGCTGGAATTATAGGCACGTGCTACCACGCCTGGCTAATGTTTGATTTATTGTAGAGACGAGGTCTCACCAAGTTGTCTGGGCGGGTCTTGAACCTGTGGGCTCAGGCAATCCACTCACCTTGGTCTCCCAAAGTGCTGGGATTACAGGCTGAGCCACCGAGCCCAGCGACAGAGCTATTTTCATAACAACCCTCACCTCTTGTTTTCTCCTCCAGATTCTCTCTGACCCTCCTCAATCCATCCAGACAGACTTTTTTTCTTTCTGCACCTACTGGGCCATCCCATATGGCTTCCCCCCTAAAAAAAAGCTGCAGTAACGCCGTTTTCTTCACTGAGAGCCTGGGTTGGCACACCCCCATACTCACTAGTTCTCATCTTGATTCCTTGACAGTGAAGTGCTGGGATATGCCTAGGAAGTGTAATTTTATTTTTCTCTTTCTAATTGTTTTCTAGGGAGCAATCCTGGTGGAGACTTTCTGGTCACCAAAAAATTGGCAAACATTAATGAGTCATGACCTCGATCCCATGTGCCAAGTGCTAACAAGAGGGGATTATGACTTTGGCTCTAGGGAAGACAGTAGAGGAACCATGAGCTCAGCTTGGAGGGTTAGTCTTACTGGGTCTGGCCATTCAGAATTTCTGGCAGTCACCGCTGGCCCCAGTAGTTGCCTCAGTGTTGCTTGGAGCAAGTCCCATCATATAAGGTGGTTATAACATTGTGGTAAAGAATTCATCCTCTAAAGCCAAACTGATTGAGTTTCGAGCTCATCATTCTTACTGTGTAACTTGAGCTAGTTCCTTGAGTTATTTCTAATTGTTTCCTCATCTGTAAAATGGGAATAAGACCTTCAGAGGGTCTTTGTGAAGTTAAATAGTTAAAACATGTAAAGCGTTTGAAACTTACCTCTTACGTAGCAAGTACTCAAGAGATTTTAACTAGAGTTTTTGGTCTGTGGGATCCTTCAGACTAGGGGCACAGAACTTGGGGAGAAGGGAAGGCAGATCTGGGGAGTACATGTTAAAGTTCTCCTAGGTTTTGGGCTCCTCATGCCTGCCCCTGTCCTACTGGCTGAAGGAAAGTCACATCCAACTGCCTGTGCTGCTCAGGTCTGACACTCTTCTTGTCTCTTTCAACCTGGTTCTCTTTTCTAGACTGCCCAGGCGCAATCAGTCATGTGGTTGGCCGCTCAGAAATGTCTCTCCAGTTACAGCTAAACAACACAGTGACAAACATTTACACTGTTTTTTTGAAGAAGAAGCTGCCCAAACAACCGCAATATTCTGAAATACTGGTATGGAGGAATGATTCCAATCTGACTTCTGAACCTTTAACTTCAGATCTCTTCCAAAATAGACTCACTTATACGATCAAAAACTTTACCCTTCTCATCAAGGCGGCTCAGCAGGAGGACAGTGGCTGTTACTGTCTGGAAGTCACTGAACATAGTGGACGCCTCTGGAAAACCAAATTTAATGTTTCTGTATTTGGTGAGTCTATGGGACTGTTTGCCCTGCCCCTCTGATTTCTATAGGATGTGTATTCCCAGTGCCTTTCTGACCAGAATCTCTGCTTCCAGATCCAGTTGAGAAACCCCACCTGCAGGGGCAGGGGAGGGGCCTGGACAGAGGGAGATGCCAAGTGTCTCTGTCCTGCATGGTCTCCAGAAACGACAATGTGACCTATGCTTGGTACAGAGGGACAGAACTGATCCAGAAAGCACAGAACCTCACTAACCTGAAGGAGGAGATTGATGCCAATGGCATGTACATATATGCCTGCAATGTCAGCAACCCCATTAGCTGGGAACAACAAACCCTGAACCTCACTCAGGACTGTCAGAATGCCCACCGGGGTAAGTGGAGCACTTTGGGCTCTAACAGGGGCTGAGGAGTTAGGCCTCTTAAGCAGGCACATGTGTGAGAGAACCTGCGTATGAGATGAGATCGCCGGGCTTCCTCCCCACGTGTCCTGCAGCCCTCTCCCAGGGTGTCCTGGCCTTCAGGTATGTAGTTTCCGTAAAACCAGACCTGTCCAGTTTGGAACAAATTTTATCCCCATCTTTTGAGAGAGGAGTGGCCACAGTCCTGTTATGGTCCTGACCCTTATTTTCTTCCTCTGAGAGACTGATGGAGACCTGCTTTCTCCTCTTGAGTGACAACTGTCCCCGAGCCATAACTACACTGTACAACAATAAGCTGGAGTGGGAGTGTCGGGGTGATCACAGGACATGCAGAAGAGTTCTTGGGTTGTTGCTTCTGCTTGTCCTGAGAGTTCCTTGAGAGAAGCTAGCATTACTTTGTATTAGATAAACAAAGGCTTAATGTGCCATCCGCATGGGCATTACAGGACAGAAAAGATTCAGTCTCTATCCTTAAGGATCCAAGTGGGGCAACAAAGCTAAGTACTACGGGTAAGAAAGAAATAAGACCGAGGAAAGGTGTAGACAAGGACATTAGCTTCTGGGTCATTTTGACGATAGCTTCATCATTCGCAAGCTGTGTAGTTTCAGGCAGATTCATTCACCTCTCTGAGTCTCAATTATTTCCTTTGGGTGCTGATAATAAGCACCTCACAGGATTGCCGTTAAGAGTAAATGAGATGACGTTTGCAAAGAGCCTGGTCAACTGGCACTTGGAACACTTCACTCCTTTCCGTTCCTCTTTTTGGTTGGATGATAGATTGGGCTCCATGTGTGACACAGACATTAATGGAGACGTGCAGATGAGGAAGGGCGTGAAGGATAGAGTAGCAAGAAGGTGAAACGGAAAGCCTGCCCAGTACATCGCAGTTGTGCGATGAATGCTTGTTGTAGCTAAAAACAGATGCATTGGTAGACATGAGGCTTGCTGTACCAGATGCTCCACACGTGCAGTCACCCCTCAGCATCCCCGGGGACTGGTCCAGGGATTGTTCCCTCCCCTCCCGGATGCCAAAGGCCATGGATGCTCAAGCCCCTGATGTACAATGGTACAGTATTTGCATATAACCCACGCATGTCCTCCGGTGTCCTTTAAATCATCTCTAGATGACCCACAAGCCCTAACGCAATGTAAATGCCATGTAAGTAGCTGTTATTCTGCATGGTGCAAGGAAGAATAACAAGAAAATAAATCTGTGCCTGTTCAGTACAGATGCAATTTTTCTCCTTTGTAATTTGGACCTGCAGTTGGTTGAATCCACAGATGTGGAACTCATGGATCTGGAGGGCCAACTGTGTTAGATCATGTAATGAACTCCTATAGGTGGATATCATGAACTCCTTTTACAGAGAGACACTCTGAGAGGCCCAGGGGGCTTAGATAAGTAGCACAGAGTTAGAATCAAAGCCAGGCCTGTCTGATATTAATATTCATGCTCTTGGCATCTCTCAGGGGAGGTCGCCCAATGGAGCAAAGAGAAAAATTTGACAGTGAGTGTGTAGGGCACGAGGAGACAAGTCACATCAGAGAGGAGAGTGGGTTTTGAGACAGCCCCTGCAGCAACAGGTGGGAAGGAGGAAGAAGGGGGAGCTGACAGCCTACTTCTCATGCCTTCTGTATCCTCCAGAATTCAGATTTTGGCCCTTCTTGGTGACCATCGTGATCCTAGTCACACTGCTAATCGGCGCCCTCACTTGCTTCTACGTGTGGAGGAGGAAGAGGAAGCAGTCACGTGAGTGAAGGTCCTTGTGTTGCGGCTGAGGCCTGGGATCCCGTGAGCTGACCCTGAGTCTCGCGAGATTTGCCTGGGCGCACAACATCTCCTTTCCCTCAGGGAGTGTTGGCACGTGTGTGCGTGGTTGGGGGAGGGCGGGCAGCGGCTGCCAGCCCATTTCTCCCAGCTCACGCCTTCTGTGGTGGCTGTTGGATAGTCACAGTCTGGTCCCCAATGTGCAGATTTGTCTTCGGATGGCTGGCTTGGTGGGGGACTGCCCAGACTGATGGAGGAGGCATGGCAGTGGTGGTTGCTGCCTTTGCTCTTTGGGCATCCAGCACTAACCACCCTCCTTTTTAGAACCTTAAGGTCTTGGTCATTTGGGGTAGAGGTGGGATCTGTGAGAAGTCGAAGCCCGACAGGGGGCCTCTGGACATTTCTGCAGATCTCTTCTCTGCTTTCTTCCTCCTGCAGAGACCAGCCCCAAGGAGTCTCTGACAGTTTATGAAGATATCAAGGATCTGAAAACCAGGAACAATCAAGTATGGTGTCCTAGGGCCTGAGGTCTCTCTCAACTCACCTGGGAGATGCTCTTTTGACTAAGATCATTCAAAGCAGGAGGACAAAGAGGAGGAGTGGACATTTATCCTCTGGGCATGATCTTCAGCCCTCCCCTGTTTGTCTTTTCTGCTGGCTCAGTTTTCCAGCTCTGGCCATGGAGGTAAAAGGGAAAACAGAGAGCAGAACGGGGAAAGGGAGACCCAAGAGGCATGTCGTGCAGAACTGCACCTGCTGGGAAGGATGGAGGATGCAGGGTTCACAGCAGAGGCAGGATACCGCCTCCTCACCGCACCCGTGTCCTCAGCTGTCATCTGGTCTGCTGGGCTGAGAGCCGGAGGAGAGCGACCTTCTTGCTTTTAGTGTGTCTGACCGAATTCTCTTCTTTAGCAAGTCAGAGCTGACTTTCATGGGTCCCTTAATCGTGACGCAGGCTGGGAACCACGACCAGCCAGAGCCTAACAGTTTTGTAACTGGCTGGGTGGGCCGTGCTCACAGCCTTCTGGGATGAGTTGCTAGAGTCTGATCAAGGCAGTAGGGAGAGTAACCAGCCTGGGACAAAGCTAATGAGCTGGGTGGGCTCCTCCCGGACCCTCCCTCGCCGCTGTCTGCAGTAGGCAGCAGCCACTCTGTCTGCCACCCAGGAATGTAGAAGAAACGGCGAAGGGGCTGCAGATGGCCCTGCTGCTGTGCCCTGAGCAGGACAGGATGTGGTGGCAGGCTTGGGGGAAAGGCCTGATGGGCCAGACAATGCTGACTGACTGTGGTGGGAAGGATGGGGAGGTGGGGGAGGAAGTGCCTCCTGCCTGCTGCCATCCCTGGTGCTGACCAAGGCCGCACAGTGCAGGAAGCACTCGTGGAGGGCTCTTCCGCCCTGGTCACATGTGTGAGGCCCTGTGCAGCACCACAGAGCAGGCAAGCAGCCTCTCACAGGTCTGGGCTCAGCAGGAATTGGGGCAGCCCCCTTTGCCTGTTTTCCTGCCACAGCAGTGGATATTGGGGTGCAAAAAATCAAAGGAAACTTTGTTTCTTCCACTGATACCAGACTCTGGTGAGAATTCCTGAGAGTGGGCACATCTACCCACAGCCTCTTGTACTTGGCTCCCCCCGCCCCCCTCCCTCCTGGCTCAGCCCTCCTTGGCCTCTCCCTGCTGACTTTGGGCTTCAGTTTCAAGCCTGAATCTCAAGCTTCAAGTAGTCTCACTTTGGGACCCAGCTCCAACCTTTCCAGAGATACGTCACACGAATCTGGGCAGAATAAAAAGCAAAGCATTCCGTTTCTTGACAGATGCCCATGACTCCCGCCTTCAAGGACAGTTGTTATTTTCCTGCTTTTCTCAACTTCTTCTTGCTTCTGGGAGTTTAACCTGTCCCTTGCTGGCCTCCACCAGCCTCTACCAGAGCTCAAATAAACACTCAGGGATGAGCAGAATGGAATGCCTCCACTCCAATCTCCTGTGGGGCAGGAACAAGAGGAGGAAGCGGGAAGGATCTGTGTCCCCTGCTTTTGGCCCTAGGTCCAGGGTTCCACTCAGCACCTCAAGCATTGGTCTGGCTTGAGGCCAAGAGCAAGCTGGCTCTGGAGATCCAGTCTAGAGGGGGCTTAGACTTTGAAATGTTAAACCTTCTGAATTTTAGTGCTCTGAGGTGGGGTTCAGGCCACAGCCCTACTCAGAGCTCTGCCAACTGTCAATGGTTGTGCTGCATGTTTAGTAGAGAAGTCAGCAAAGGCAAGGCAGGGTTTCAGAGTTGCTAAGGGGATAGAGTGATGGCAGTCCCCTTGGGCAGGCCTGTTCCAGTGCCTTCATGGCTGGGTGGTTTCTTGCTCCTGACACTGACTACTCCCCTGCAAATTGCTCTTCTTCCTGTCTCTCCCTATCCTGGGGGCCATTGACTCTCCCAGCCTTCTACCTCCCTCCCTGCTCCTGGAAGCCCCTCTTCTCTGTGCTGTTTTTCCTTATTCAATTCAAATCGTCAGACCCAGCTGTCTGTTCATGCTACCCTTGTTCCTTTCTTATTTCTTGTGTAGGAGCAGGAGAGGGAGCAGAATCCTCCTGGAGAAGGGAGCACCATCTACTCGGTGATTCAGTCTCGGGTACCACTCTGTTTTCTCTAATCCATACCACACCTATGCATGGGGTTTCCTAACGCCCCCGCCTCCCCCCAAAAACTCACACCCTTGATTGGCAGAATAAGATCTTGGTTTTCCTAGGGTCCAGAAGACGACCTGGCTCAGCTGCCGTATAAGTTCTTTGAAACGATCACGTGGCCCTGGGGCTTCAGGCTTCTTACAGTTGGACAGCCTGATGTGGGCATTCCTTCTCCAGTGCCTGGCAGGAAGCCAGATATGAAGTCTGTGGGAAGAGGACGCTTGTTCAGGGATTCTGTTTTTCCTCCCTGCTGCTTCCGGCACTTGGGACCTCTTTTATGTCAATACTTGTATTCGGGGAGACATAGATCTGTATTGGTACCTTTTATCTTCTTACGACTTAGCAATAATGACCATTTTCTGAATAAATCTCACAAACAGCCTCATGAAGTAGTCCTGATATACTTAAGTGTGGTCTAAATTCCACATAACAGATAAGGAACCTGAGACACAGTTGAAGTGTGTACTCAAGCCACATGGCTTGGTAGTGGCAGAGCTGAGCCACATGGATGCTGAGTCTCTTCCACCTCCCCCTACCCCACCTCTAACATTCTAGGATTAGAGAAATTCACCCATAAACTGGAGGAGCATATTCATTTTTTTTTGAGTTGGAGGTCTCACTCTGTCACCCAGGCTGGAGTGCAGTGGCTGCTCCCGGCCACTGCAGCCTCAACCTGCTGGGCTCTGGCGATCCTTCCACCTCAGCCTTCCAAGTAGCTGGAACTACAGGCGCGCGCTACCATGCCCGGCTAATTTTTGGTTTATTGTAAAGATGAGGTCTCGCCAAGTTGCCCAGGCGGGTCTCGAACCAGTGGGCTCAGGCAATCCACTCACCCCGGCCTCCCAAAGTGCTAGGATTACAGGCTGAGCCACCGAGCCGGCTGAGAAGCACATTCTAAGATGACAACTCAGGTTGGAACATTTCTCCCAAGGGAAATACTGCTGTCTGGTGGCCAGTGATCAAATTTTCCAATAAAAATGGTTAGGTCAGGTGCAGTGACACACCCATCATCCCAGTACTTTGGGAGGCCAAGGAAGGAGGATTGCTTGAACCCAGGAGTTCAAGACCAGTCTGGACAACATAGTGAAACTTCATCTCTACAAAAAAATAAAAAAATTAGCCAAGCGTGGCGGCACACACCTGTAGTTCCAGCTATTTGTGAGGCTTAGGCGGAAGGATTGTCCCTGAAGTCAAGGTTGCTGTGAGCCATGATTGTGCCACTGCACTCCAGCCTGGGCAACAGAGTGAGACACTGACTCCAAAAAAAAAAAAAAAAGAAATAAGAAAGAAATAAGATTCATTAAAAAAAAAAGAATTGCGGTCAGACGCAGTGGCTCATGCTATAATCCTAGCACTTTGGGAGGCCGAGGTGAGAGGATCGCCTGAGCCCATGGGTTTGAGACCAGTCTGGGAAACTTGGCAAGACCTCATCTCTACAATAAATCAAAATTTATCCAGGCATGGTGGTGCATGCCTATAGTTCCAGCTACTTGGAAGGGTGGCAGAAGGATCACCTGAGCCTATCAGGTCGAGGCTGTGGTGGCCATGAGTGTACCACTGCCTCCAGCCTGGGCGACAGAGTGAGACGTCAACTAAAAAAACAAGAATTGAGACATATAACAATGTCTTCAGTTTGGTGACTAAAGTGTGGGGCAAAGAAATTTGATTGTAAGAGCAATCAAATTTTTGCCAGTTTTCTAGCTTTTCCCACATTGAACTCCAGCAGGAAGAATTTGAATAAAGGTAAGGAAGGGCTCCTCTCAGACTAGGTGTTGACTGCGAATGAGATTCCTTCTCTAGAGCATCGTAAAAGGCAGATGGTTACCTGCCTTAGAGGACACTTGCTTCAGGTCCAGAGAAGGCAGGCTCTTTGCCAAAGGGAGGCGCTGAGATGTGGAGGAAAGAGCCCTGGGAGTCTTGGGTTTGAATGCTGCTCCTGCTGTATACGCACTGTCTTCCTCGAGTCTTTGTTTTTGCAGCCTTATTTGTGGTATGGGGCAGCTTATGGCCATTCCCATCTTACAGGAGTATTAAAAAGACTGGGAGAGAACACATGTATCAAATAAGTGCTCAACAAATCGTAGATCATTAATGACTGAGGTAGCATGCAGGTCGCCTGGCCGCCTGGCTCGTCCAGGGTCCTTTTCACTAACACTTAAGCTTCCTTCTTAAGGGCAGGGCTGAAGCCAAGGGATGGAAGACTTGACCTTCCTAGGTTGTGCTGAAATGATTTCTTTCTCTTCTTATCAGTCACCTGTTTCCACATCACGAGGAACCTCAAATACGTTATATGCGTTCATACAGCCTTCCGGGAAGGTGAGTCTCTCCCTCTGGAGCAGGGTGGGGTGCTGTTGATGAGGATGTGCGCATGCAGGCATGTGTACAGGTGCATGTTCATGGGGTGTGTGTACATGTCCGTGAGGTGTCTTCCATTGCAGGTATCTGAGCGGCTTCTGTTTCATGACTATATTTACATAATAACGGGTCAATGAGAAAAATAACAGCATCCAGACGAAGAGAGAAGTGGGTTTGAGGGTTTTCTAGGCTTTGGTGTTGGAGAAAAGGATATCAGAGACAGAAAAGGAAACCACAGGGTCCTTAGTAGGCCAACTGAGGCCATGACGAGAGGCACTGGAGGGGTTTCATTTCCTGGAACTGGGACCTAGAAACTCACAGTGGTGACTTTCAGGTGACAGACAGAGGTCCTGGCCAGTCACCTGCTGGTGGAGGCCTCTGGGTGGAGATGACCCATCCTGGCGCACTCAGATCCTGCTGCAAGCTGAGCTCGTCATTCTCTGTTGTCCCTGGAGCCACAGAGGTGGGCATGCCGGTACCCAAGGATGCTAATTGCATCTGGTGTGGGACGGAAGACTTGTGCTCTCAAGGCTGGAGCCACAGTGTGAACCACAGGCCTTAATACGGTGGTGTGGGAAGTTGTGGTGTGCAAACTGTGAGCATCCATGTGGAAGAGGGGCTGTGTGTTTCAAGGGGTTGAGGACAGAGTCTCAGACTTTTCTTTTCTATTTTTTTTTTTGAGTTGGAGTTTCACTCTGTCGCCCAGATTGGAGTGCAGTGGCCGCTCCCGGCCACCGCAGCCTTGGCCTGCTGGGCTCCGGCGATCCTTCTGCCTCAGCCTTCCGAGTAGCTGGAATTACAGGCATGCGCTACCACGCCCGGCTGATTTTTTTATTTATTGTAGAGATGAGGTCTCGCTGCCCAGGCAGGTCTCGAACCCGCGGGCTCAGGCAATTCACTCACCTCAGCCTCCCAAAGGCGCGGGATTATAGGCTGAGCCACCGAGCCCGGCAGTCTCAGACGTTTCATTCAGGCTCCTTCCTACTAATAAGTCATTCAACCAACTTGGATCCCACCATGAGAGATTGTTATTTTTATTTATTTATTTATTTATTTTGAGTTGGAGTCTCACTCTGTCACCCAGGCTGGAGTGCAGTGGCATGCTTATGGCCACTGCAGCCTTGATCTGCTGAACTCAGGCGATCCTTCCACCTCAGCCTGTCAAGTAGCTGGAACTACAGGCACACACCACCACGCCCGGCTAATTTTTTTATTTATTGTAGAGATGAGGTCTCACTAAGTTGCCCAGGCCAGTCTCGAACCCATGAGTTCAGTCAATCCTCTTGCCTCCTCCTCCCAAAGTGCTGGGATTATAGGCGTGAGCCATGGTGCCCGGCCCGAGAGGTTGTTAATTACATGTCAAAATATAAGGACATACTCATAGGCCCCATGTTCACATGCTTTGGTATTATGTTATGAAAACTCTACATACTATTGAACGTGCTTCTTAATTCTAGTGACTCACAAAACCTGTGTTCAGGGTATGTGCAAGGGCTGACAATTATTTATGTGCCAGAGCTGTTTACGGCAGGAGTGTGTGTATGTTATGTGTTGAAGCGATACACTGTCTGGGCCATTGTTTGTATTAGGATTGCCTGAAAGCTATGCGTGTTTGGGGATCTGTGTATGCACTAGGGATGAGCATATGTAGGGCCTTAGGGGTATGTGGGGGTAGAGTACCAAATTCTCACTTTGGTTCAGAAAGGCCCTATCTTAGGCAAGGCACTGTATGTATTGTGTCTTCCCTGTAGACCGTAAACACCACTGTTTACTTCTGGGGTAGGAGAGTCTACTCACTTTCTGGTAAGGATACCGCTTGGCTGTTCTGGGCCTGAGTCTTTTCTGGGGCCTCTCACAACCAGTAGGAACAGGGCATCTCTCATCTTGTTAAGCATTCTTTCTTCTCTGAATTTCTAGTCTGGATCCAAGCAGAAGAACCACAGCCCTTCCTTCGCCTGCACCATCTATGAGGAGGTAAGATTCTGGAACTCCTCCTGAATGGGTTTAGTGTCTGTAGCTTAGCTCTGGTGTCCAGCCATGAGAGGGTATGTTTATGAAAGGTTGTCCATCCAGTCTCAGAGTTATAGGGATTTTAGGGACCTTCTAATGCAAATCTTTGGTTTAGAGATGAAGGCATTGAGGTTCATGGAGACTTAGGGCCCAACCCAAGAGTATATCACGTGTTCAGTTTGACTCTGATTGGGCAGCTTGGGTTCTAAATTAGGGCTTTCCTCAAGCTAATTCCCAGGCTGTGGGCCACAAACGGGCATCTCTCCTTTCCAAGGGTGTGTGTGTGTGTGTGTGTGTATTTTCAGAAGGGATAATAAGTGACCCTAAATTATTTTCTAAAATTGGCTAGTTATTGGGGACTATCTTAGGAAGTGAGTGATCTTAAGCTTCTGCTAGGGAAGACACCTTTCAGAGGAGACTCCTGAGCCTGGTGGCTGAACTGACTCCCATCAGAGCATTTAGGGAGTGCAAAGGAGGAACTCAGCGTTTATTGGGGAAGTTCTTATGCATAAGGCAACCTGCCAGTGTCTTCACATGAAGTACTTTTAGTTCCCACAGAATGCTACAAGGTAGGTATGATCATACTTTCCACTAATATCCAGAGAAATCAAGGCACGGAGAGCACCCCCACCCATTAGCCTCATACTGCCCCGAGCCTCTGCCTGTCATTCAATAAAGATGTTGCCATTTGTCACACTGGAGAGGGTGGGTGGGTACCCGCTGGGATTCCTGACTTTTTAGCCCACCAGTAAAGCCAACCGGACATTCCAGGGTTGTAGAGGATAAGGCAGTTTGGGGGGCCACAATGAAGCATGAATAGTTAAGAGAGCGCTAAAATTAGAGCCAGAATTGGATTCAGATCCCTCCTTACTTCACACTGGTGGTTTTCTCTGAATTTTCTCCAAGATTCATCCTAATCCACGAAATGAGAAGAATAATTCATACCCCCATGGGATTGCTATTAGGGTCTCCCTAGTGAGAGGGTCTGAAGTTTCTTCTTTTCTTCTGCAGGTTGGAAATACACGACCCAAAGCCCAGAACCCCACTGGACTGAGCCGCAAAGAGCTGGAAAGCTTTTGTGTTTACTCCTAGTGGCTGTAGTGGCTCTCACTTCTCTTGCACAGCGGCTTCTGCTATGGAAACCTTCACGATGGATGAAGACACATGACTCTCTCTAGAACAGTCTGGAGAGGATACGAAAACTTATTCGTGGTCTACGTTTTGTCTTAAAAATTATTTCTAAGCTGGGCTTGGTGGCTCAGCCTGTAATCCCGTGCCTTTGGGAGGCTGAGGTGAGTGGATTGCCTGAGCCCGCGGGTTCGAGACCCGCCTGGGCAGCGAGACCTCATCTCTACAATAAATCAAAAAATCAGCCGGGCGTGGTAGCGCATGCCTGTAATTCTGGCTACTCAGAAGGCTGAGGTGGAAGGATCACCGGAGCCCAGGAGGTGAGGCTGCCGTGGCCGGGAGCGGCCACTGCACTCCAGTCTGGGTGACAGAGTGAGACTCCAACTCAAAAAAAAAAAAAAAAAAAATTTCTAACAGCCACTGTCAGGGCAAGGCTGTTAAATAGTGTCTTCCAACTTACGGATCAGAAAAGAATGAATGGAGAGGCTGGGTCATTCACAAAAGATTCCAAGTGCTTGTGATCTATAAAGAGCTACATCAAGGCAGGGTGTTGTTATTGACATTGAAATTCCCTCCCCTGGTTTTCTAGCCTGTCACTTGTCTCCTCCTCCCTGATCTGAGATGTCTGCGTTTCTAGATCCTCCCTTGGCCCAGGCCCATCTTCCAAAGAAAAGGAAGGAAATACAATGGTGACTCAGAGAAAGAGTAGACAGTCCTCCTCTGTGGGGCAAAACTGTCTGGCTGTGAGCTGACGGAAGGTTCTCCCTGGGGTCAGGACTGGTCTTTACTCAAATGCAGAGAAAAAGTTTTTCTCCCACATCTCACATGTTTACCTCTGGCCGGTTGGTCACCAGGGTGGGTGGGCATAGGAGAGAGTGGGTGATGGTGCAAAGTCAGCCCCTCTCTGAGTAGAAAAGGCACCCAGAGCACACACTGCCATGGTAGTCTGGCAGTGAGACCAGCTTTGTCCAGTACGATGTTTGGTTTACAAAGACTCATCATTAGAGGTCTATTTTGGCTTCACAGAAGAAGCCTCTCAGAAACCAGATTCCATGTAAATTCTGAGTTCTGATGCAGGCTCCCCAAGGTATATGAGGAAGGGAGGACTCAGATAGCCGAGGGCTGAAGGTGAGGCTGTTGGGAACTAGACGCTATTGGACTCCTGGGTCTTCAGGCCAGACCCCTTCGACAAGGCTGTGGGGAGCAGGGCTGAGACTGTGTGTGGGCCAGGAAGGGGACGCACATGACCTGGGAGGGACTCATTCGGGGATTCCAGCTGGCGATACTGCACAGAGCCTGCTTTTCCAGTTACCCTGCCCCCCATATCCAACTTAAGAATTTAGTATAAAACTGTGGTGTTCTTCAGAGGTAGTCCAAGTTCCCTGCCTGAATTAAATGTGTGCATCTTTTCCGTACTCTGCGTTTTTATTCTATAGCAGCCAAAGGACACCTGGGACCCATTCAGTAACATGTCTTTTCAAATTCTGCTGCAGAAGGTCTGGCTTCCTGGTGAGATGTCGGTGTCTCCAAACCTTGTTCATGCTGGGACAGCAGAAGAGAGATCCCAGGGACCATCAGCCCCATGAAGGACAGCCAAGGCCTCATATAAGCTTCCCATATTTACCCAAAGGAACTTCCCTCCTTATTGTCCAGGCTGATGCAGAACAGCCACAGCATCTATCCTCAAAACTGTGGCCACAGCCCTGTGGCCCTGCCTGTAATGTGTACTGCACTTGACTTACATGCATGATTCACCAGTGTCCATTTCCAGTCTCTCACCTGGAGATTGTGGGCTGCCCAGGCTGGCGTCCTTCTGGAGAGAAGTATGGACAGACCACATCTTAAAGCAAATGCCAAGTTTAAAAACCAGGGAAATGGATTCAAAAGGCATTTGGTGGCCTGGGGCTGGTATCGGGAGCTGAGTTGCAGAGTCTAACAGTTTGGGGAGTAGAGGCGGCAGGAAATGACAGGATCAGAGGCAGCAGGGTCAGAACACCGGGGACACTGACCATTGAATGCTACTGGCCTTTCGTACACCCTGTGCTGTGCAGATCTTGAACTGGCCATATCTGTTTAAGAAGCAGGAGGGACTCGATGGGATGCTCCCCTCTGGAGTGTAAGATATACAGCCTCATCACATTGTGTGTTTCATTGCTGAGCTTCTATGATAATGCCTCACAAAGATAATTATCCATGCTATGAGTCAGTCAATGAACAAGCAGTCTTTAAGCTCCTGCGGAGTATGAAGCATCGCCTGAGACCCCAGAGGACCCACCGCAGGCTGCAGAAGCCACAGTTTCTCCAGGACTGTGTGCAGGCAAGCATGACCACGGGAGCATGACATTAAAGGACACAGATGGGCCACAAGATGCATGGAACACCAATGGATACTAGTGTATCATGAATATAAGTCAAGTATAGTGCATCTTACAGGCACGGGATGGCTGTGGCCAAAATTCTGAGGAGAGATATTGTGGCTATTCTGTATCCAGATGGACAATAAGGAGGGGAGTTCTTTTGGGTAAATACAAGAGGGACCCCAAAATATCCGGAATTATTTTTTGGAGTGTGGGTCCCTTATGACACAGGCCTCCCCTGCAAAGAAGGTGTTCTAGGAACCCATTGACATCAGTGCATCAGCTAGTATTGTGAGAAGCTGCAATCAACTTTAGTGAATTTTTTTGGAGATTCTTTCAACACATTTGCCCATTTCATAATGGATGATTTATGATCACACCTGTCACACTGTTTTTTGTTTTTTGACCCAAAACAGCATGACCCTTGTGCCACATCTTCCCTATTCACTCGATCTCGCCAGGAGCGACTTTTTTTTTTGTTCCCTGGATGAAAAAGTCTTCGGAGGGAAACGTTTTGCAGATGTGAAAGAGGTGAAACAAATAACGGCAGAAGCACTAAAAGGCATAAAAATGGACGAGTCCAAAAGCTGTTCTGAGCAGTGGAAAAAGCATCCCGATAGGTATATTGCATCACACAGAGAGTACTTTGCGGGTGATTGAAGTTTAAATATGTATGAATAAATACACAATTTTTGATTAATTATTTTTTGGGGGGAGGCCTCATATGGGAAACTTATACAAAGCAGGTATTTTAGGCACTTTTAAGAAATATCCAAAGAGTAATGCACATATATGGTTTTTAATTCAACAGGACAAAAATTTATACAGTAAAAAATAAGTCAACTTGAGATTCCCAGTTCCCAGAGGCAATCACTCATGTTTTTTACATGTCCTTCTAGAACTTTTCTGTGCCTATATAAGCACATAGACACATTCTCTAATCCAGTTGGCAACATGCAATGTCCACTGTCCTGGACTTTCCACTCTGCAGTGTGTCTTAGAGTTTCTTCCACATCAGCATGTTGTAGTCTTTGTTCTTTACATGTGGCAGAGCTTGTCACTGCATGTATTCAACTGGACTCTCCCTAAATGGACACTTAGGTTATTTCCCACCTTTTGTTTTAAATAATAATGGGATCAACATCATTTTGCATCGAGGTTTGTGCCCTTGTTTGAGAATAGTTCTTGAATTCAATTTAGCAGCTGTTTGGAAGATGGGGTAAAGGGTAGTTAGTCCAGGTCCCTCCAACAACATCTGACCAGCCTTGGCAGAGCTGGTTTTTTCTTTTTTTTGAGTTGGAATCTCACTGTGTCACCCAGGCTGGAGGGCAGTGGTGGGCTCCCGGCTACTGCAGCTTCGACATGCTGGGCTCAGGCGATCCTTCTGCCTTAGTCTTCCAAGTAGCTGGGACTACAGTCATGAGCCACTATGCCCGGCTAATGTTTTGATTTATTGTAGAGATGAGGTCTCACCAAGTTGCCCGAGCTGGTGTCGAATCCATGGGCTCAGGCAATCCTCTCACCTCAGCCTCCCAAAGTGCTGGGATTGTACGCGTGAGCCACCACGCCTGGCCTTGGCAGAGTTTTAAAGAGGAAATACTGTGATTGGACAAGGAATGTGCAGGAAACAAATATCTTTGTCTAAGACACCTGAAGCCCATGACTCCAAGAAGGAGCCTGTGTCTGAACTATTAATGGGCTTGGGAAGCCATGAATGTGAGGAGGAGGGAGAGGGGTCAAATCCAGGCGTTTCTGAAACACCGAAGGAAATTCTGAGGTGTGTCTGTCTGTGGAGCCACAGGCCTTATAAGGCTCAGCTGCTTCTCCAACCCCAGGTCCCGGAAGAAAGGCAGAAAAATCTTTTCTTTTTAGATGAAGTTTTCATAAGTTGGGATTTCAGGAGACTCACGTTCATTCTCTTGTGGTGGTGGCATCACCTGTGAGCCCAAATAAACAACAAAACCACACAAGAATATGGTTGATACAGCCTCAGATGACTCTGAGACTTTCCTCAGTCCTGTGCTGGTGAGAGGGAAGAAGGCAAGGCCAAGCTATCACTGGTCCAGCTACAGAAGTGGGGTCATATGTTCTGGCCTAGGGATTGGGCAACCAACCAAGCCAATGACAAGCTTTTCTGGGAAGTCTCTCAATGGTAAAGGCCATGGGCTGGACTCTGGGCTAGGACAATGCACAGAAGCTTAGTACAGTAAATCCAGGGGACACAAAATGACAATAAGAGGCCTTTCTTCAAGAAGCTACTGTTGAATGATCTCAGTCTCTTCCCTGGCTGGAGAAACAGGGCAAACATTTATACAGAGATAATTTAGATGGCAGAGGATAAGCTCCAAAGTAGCACTGTGGACCAGGACACCTTCCTATACCAAGGGTTCCTAGGATGTCCTGTCTGAGATGTCTAGGGAGGGCTCTGAAGAAAGACAAGATCTGGGCTGACAGAAAAGAGTTGGGGACCAGCAACATCTCAGGGATATCATCAATCTTCACTGTGCAGATATGGATGTCAGAAAATGATAACTAAAGTGGGTTTGAGAATTTCCAGGTCAATTGGGCACTAAAGGCTGCCTAAGACCCAGAGCCAGAATTCTTGGTCCTGAAAATCCTGTTTAAATTCTGTCAAAAGCTTGGCTAAGGACACGCACTGATCTCCGTTTATGCTGTAGTGAGGAGGACTTTAGGGATCTTAAGTCCCCAGGTCAGTGTGGGCATTTTGAAGAACTGACCAGGCATATGCTGACTCGTGATTATTCTGAAACTCAGTGTAGAGACTGATGTCCATGACTTTAAGTTTGACCAGTATTGACCCAAACACAAAGGGCCAGGTGGGAGTGGGAATCAGCTCCGGGAATGCAGCCAACAGCATAGATTTGGCCTCAAGTCCAAAGACAAGGTTCCTACTTTGCTAAACATTAGACCAATCTACAAGTCAGGAAGCAGCAGAGGATGGTTGAGCTAAACACACATCTGAGCAGGTATTTACTGAGCAAATTCTTTCTTTTAAGGTCCAACCCAAATTCCTTTTTCATGAAGTCTTTTCTCTTTCTCTCAGGACAATGATATCTCACACCTCTAATATCTGCAAAACCCTTGGGAACTATGCACATAATTTAAGGAGTCAAGTACAGTTGACCCTTGAGCAACATGTGTTTACATTATATAGGTGCACCCATATGTGGATTTGTTTTCAATAAAAGTTATACCAAGTGTGTCTGCCTCTTCCTCTGCCACCCCCTCTATCTCTTCTCTTCCTTGAGTCAGCATGACCATTTCCTCCTTCTCTTTTTCTTCTTTCTTCTCCTCCTCTACCGCCTCAGTCTACTCAACCAGAAGATGACGAGGGATAGCGTCAACCTTCACCATGCAGAGATGGACGTCAGAAAACGGTAACTAAAGTAGGTTTGAGAACTTCCATATCAAGTGGGCACTAAAGTATGAAGACTTTTATGATGATCCAATCCCACTTAATAAATAGGAAATATATTTCTCTTCCCTATGATTTTCTTAGTAACATTTTCTTTTCTCTAGCTTACTGTATCTGGGGGATGCATGGTGTGTAGAATTTAAGCTCCTGTCATGGAAATCTAGGATTTCAGTTAAAATGCTCTAGGGGATAATTTCTCACTTTATGAGCCTTGGGAGTCAGAGAAGATTGTTCTCACCAGCTGAGGTTTCTGTACAGAGCAGTAGATCGTGACTGAGCTCTCTTTCTTCTGAGAAACAGGGATCTTTCCCTGTAACAGAACATCAGACCAGCCTAAATCATCAGATGAAAGCCAGAGTTTCACCCTCATCTCTGGAGCAGAGGGGATGCTTCCCTCGTCCCCCACCAGGGTCTGGTCTCATACAGAAGGTGGGAGCTGTCTTGGCACAGTGGGGACAAATGATTCTGGTTCCCCAACACCTCCCCGATTAACGGCCCAAGAACGGGAACTGAGGGACAAGTCCCTCCATTCCACAGGACTGCAAGGTTTGGTAAATATAGGCAGGACTCATATGCCCTTGGTCCTGTCCCCAGGAATTAGTCATCCAGGATGGTCCTAGAAGTGGGAAGAGGAGGACAGAGTATTGATCAGAAGAGCTCACCTGCAAACCGAAGAACACCTGCGTATACTCTGTGTCCCCTTCAACCACAGGCTTAACTACCGTGTCATCTGGAGTGACGAGATCATACTCTTGGCCTTCAGAGGCTGAGTCACGTTCAGTGTCTTCCTGAGTGACCAGGTCATACACTTCATCTCTTCCATTGATAGTCTTGGGCATCTCAGGCCTCTCCTCATCCTCCTCAGTTGTGACGTTGCTGTCGGAGCTGCTGTCTGAGGTGGCTGGAGGCTGTTGTCTGGCAGGCTTAGAGGGAATGTCCAACTTCTCACACCCTTGGGAGAACACAGCGTATAGTGTGCGACTAGCCGCGGGTTCTGAAACACATCATACATGGTTGATAGCGGGCCAACCCCAGCTCCCTCTTGCTTTGCTGCAAGGACCCAACCTGCTCTGAGGCTGCATGAGCCCTAGAGAAGGGAAGGAGTTGTTTTTTCCTGTCTTCCCTTGGGGTCTTCCACCCCACTCTTCCTTCCTCTTTCCTTTCAAGCATGCGTTTATTCATTCATTTGATAAACTTTCACTGAGTGTGACATGTAATGGACTCAGCAACTCTCGGTGAGCAGAACTGGCTAGGCAGGATCACTCATACCAAGCGCCATGACAGGTGCTCAGGGAAACACAAAGGTAAACAGACTCAGTCCTGGAGGAGCACACAGTCAGGCTAGGGGGGTCGAGTCCTTAGATAACCAGTGTCACATGACAACGATGAGGAAGACACAAAGCTGAGAGCAGATGGCCTCTGGTTGGGAAAGCAGCGAAGATCATGCAGTCTTCCCTCTTGGGAAAGGATGACACTAAACATATTTAGCAACTGCATTGGCCAGGGCGTAGGGTACTTGGAAGGAATGCCTGCTGAGAACAACTGGTGTGGCTCATGGACTGGGAATCAGCCCTGCCTTTGGGCACATCAAGCAGAGCGTTTGACCCAAGGCTCACATTTACTGAGTGCTTATTGTGTGTCAGGCACTGTTCTAAATGCTTTTCATGAATACGCTTATTTAATCTGCATAAAACTCCATGAAACATAGACAATAACTACCCTTATCTATTTTTTTGCAGACGAGGAAACCGGAGCCCATAATGGTTAAGTATTTGCCTGAGTAAGTGGTGGGGCCAGGATTTGCATGCAAGTAGCCTCATCCCTGATGCTCTTAACCACCTCTCACTACTGCCCCCTCCTGGCTTTGTGAAGGAGAAAAGTAGATAAAGGGGGCTCTGGCTCAACACTGAGCTAAAAGAGTAATGGCCACCTGTTGCCTGAGCACTGTGGGCATCGTTACTCCCCTTGGTCCTCACAGCAGCTCTGAGAGGCAGGTCCCCTCACTTTGCAAATAAGGAAACTGAAGCTTAGGGACTGAATTGTGTCACTAATAAGAGGGAGAGCTTGATTGTCCTACCTAGAACTCATGCACCTGACTCCCAGGTTATACGGCATTTGAACCACCCACAGAGGCCATGAGGAGTCATTGAGGGTTCTAGAGTAGTCAGAGTTGAGCTCAGCAAAGCGATGAGCAGAAAAGATAAAAGGAAAACTGGAGAGGGAGTGGCAAGTTAGGAAACTATTATTGTATTTTAGGGAAGAAGTAACAAGGGATGAGAATGTCTGTTAATAAGGACTGGTTAAATATGTAAATTAAATAAATCTGTAGAATGGAATAAATGAGAGTTTTAACCTGCATATTCTAATTGATGAGTCATGCTGTTAAGCTAAAAAAGCAAGTTTCAGAAGAGTGTTACTCGTTGCTCCCATATGTGAAATTAAGGGACCTTCCCCTCCAGATACACATGAGGCCTGAAAACACATTAAAAGTCTCTGAAAGGATTTAGATGTGCGTAAATCTTAGCAATGGTTGTCTCTGGAGGAGAGACTTGGAAAATGGAGGAGAGTTGCTTTTAACTGTTCACTATATGAATATATGACTTTTCCTCTAAAGAAAGGATCTGATTAAGTGACAAACTGGTAACAGCATGAACTAATGCACGGCAGTGGGTCTAGAGGAGAGCAGACCAGGGAGAGATGGAACAGGCAGGTCCTAGGGGCTGAGCAGGGGTGCCGGGTGGGAGGAGGAGAGACAGGGGATGCTGCAGTCCCAACACATCTTTACTCCCCCTCTGTCCAGGGACCAAGGAAGTAGGGTCAGGCGGGGGAGACCCGGGTTCTGTCTTGCCAACGGTGA
Source organism: Cephalopachus bancanus (assembly GCA_027257055.1). Lineage (NCBI taxonomy): Eukaryota > Metazoa > Chordata > Mammalia > Primates > Tarsiidae > Cephalopachus > Cephalopachus bancanus. Next base: position 2,331,774 of record JAPVLO010000387.1, on the reverse strand, counting down.
GGAGGAAGCCGATGGGGAGCTCTGAGGTCCAGCCCTGTTCTCTTCCTTGCCTCCTCTCTCGGTTGTGCTTTCCCACCAGAAAGCCTGTATTGTCAGGTGGCTTGAGCCCCTGGCCCCTGCCCAATCCCTCCTCTGACTCTGTCTCCATGGGAGGTGGCATGAGAGAGAAAGAGAGAGAGAGAGAGAGAGAGAGAGAGAGAGAGAGAGAGAGAGAATGTTTTGAATTGGAGTGCAGTGGCACGCTCATGGCCACTGCAGCCTTGACCTGCTGGGCTCAGGAAATCCTTCTGCCTCAGCCTTCCAAGTAGCTAGAACTATAGGCATGTGCCACTATGGCTGGCTAATTTTTATGATTTATTGTAGAGATGAGGTCTCATCGAGTTGCCCAGGCTGGTCTCAAACCCCTGGACTCAGGCAGTTCTCTCACCTCAACCTCCCAAAGTGTTGAGATTACAGGCGTGAGCCACCATATCCGACTTTTTTTCTTTTCCTTTCCTTTCTTTCTTTTCTTTCTTTCTTTTCTTTTTAACAGGGTTTGGTTGGAGTGGGTAGAGTTTGGGTATTTCTTAGCACTCCAGAGCTCCAGAGTTCAAGGCGGTGGTTAGGATACCGTTGGATAGGAGCAGAGGAGTAAGTGCAGGCACCTCAGCTCTCTACCCCAACATCCATCAGAACTGTTCTACTTTTATGTGATGCTCTTGAGTGATAGATGTCTACACAGTCTCATGGGGTTTAATTTTAATTGAGTTTTTCTTAGCTTCTGCCACAGATATATTATTCCATCTGGCTTTTCTCTATTCTCAGAGTGGAGAAAATAACTCATCTGAGGCCACATCCAGGTGATGATGGACAAAACCCTGGAGACCTGGGTGGACAGATGCCTCTCCTAGCTCTGGTGACCATCCCTGAGAGGTCCATCCTGGTGTGGCTTCTGCTCCTTTAGCACACTGCCTCTCCAACTGTAATGGGCATAGGAGCTGCCTATGGATCTTGTTAAAATGCGGATCTGGATTCAGTATTCTGGGGGGTGCCTGAGATTCTGCATTTCCAACAATCTCCTGGGTAGGGCTCATGATGCCGGTCGATAGTCTACACTTTGAGTAGCCAGGCCGATGAGCTTCCATTTGGACCAGGAACCTCACAGTCTGAGTCACTGGTGATATTACCTGGTGTGTCAGCTGAGGCCTCAGCTTGGCTGGAACTGAAGACTGGGTCTGAACCTGAGAAATCAAGTTAGAGAAGGTTTATCAAGAGGGTCGTGAGGTGAGAGGTGTCTTTGATTCTGTGAGAATCAAACAAGAAGGGAGAGACTTCCGGGGACACAGACAGGGAAGAGGTGTTGGGAAGAGAGATGAAACCTGATTTGAGTACAGGCCACGGGAAGGGGTGAGCAGACTCTAGGGCTATCTTCATTGGAGGCCCTGAAGTTTCCTGCCAGCCCTCTAGAAGGGAGGGCTCCGGATCCTCTGTCATAGCAGTCAGAGTGGTTTGCCTGATAGCAGTATTTCTTCTGGGGGCCCTATATGCTCTAGCATGCTGCTGTTTTTGGAAACTACTGTTTCCACTCTAATACCAGATTCTAAAGGGTGCGGCCAATCATAATAGCATATATCCCCTTGGCTACAGTGATTGGTTCAAGCATTGGCCGCATGACTTTAGCCTGGGCCAATCCGGGATGTTTTTAACATCCTTCAGTTGGAATTGGAGGGGAGCATGTTTTTTTCTCTTTCTGGTATCAGAGCTATTAGTAGGTGTGAGTCTGGAGCTACCAGATGCTGTGTGGAGGTACACCCTTCCCCACCTCCATCCCACTCCTCTGCTGGCTACACTAGAAGAGTTGAAGCTAGTTCAAAGAAATAAAATAGAGAGATGGAGAGCTCTGGGAAGTTTTGAGTCCCTAGAGACATTTGTCCATAAAACCAGCACTATCCCTGCCTTCTCCACCGATTGATGATGTAAGTGGCAAAATAGTAAATCACTCTCTCTGCCCCTTCCCTGCACCCTTTTTTGTCTAAGCCATTCTGAGTTGGGTTTCAGTTATTTGTAAATAAAGAATCCCAACTAGCACCCCTCTCCAATCACTCTGAGAAGAAATGAGGTGCTGGGAGGGAGGATTAGGGAAGTATTGTATGAGGACAGAGAAGCCTCCACAGGTCCCAGGAAATGGCCTAGTGCTGGCGGATGCCATTGACCTCAGAAACCCACGCTGTCTTTTCTGCTTCCAGATGCACAGGCCAAAGATTCCAAAGCACAGAAGGCAAACCATCAGGGAGAGGACAGTCCAAAGCCTCATGTTTCCCTCAGGCCCTTTGAAGAGAAAATGAGAGCTATTAATACAAATAATGACAAGACAGATAGGAGCAAGCAAGGGACTTAACACAATGGCCATTCCACCTGTCCTCCAAAGTCCCGTGATATTGCAGTTTTTCTTTTCGTTCATTCGCTCTACAACCAGTTTTTGAGCAAGCATTGTCCTAGGCAAGAGGTTACAGCGGTACCTAGGGCAGACACAGTCCCTGGTGCACAGGCTTGTGGCTTGCCAGTGTTGAAATAAGCTAAATGAGTTAATAAAATCAAATTGCTGGCAAAGTAATAATATTAACCAGCTTACTCCATTTTGTTTAAAACTTTCATCTTAGTTACCTGCCTGACCTGAGAATCAATGCCTAAGTGTAATTACAGTAATGTTCCCATGACCACAAACCTCCAGTTTTGTCTCCTTTGGGCAGGTTATGCTGACCATTGCCTGCTGACCGTTCCAGAACTCCTTTGCCATAGCTTCCATGTAATTGTATGCTTTGTTAGCTGACATCAAATGTTACGCTTTGACATTTTCATAGTTTGTTCTTATATTCTGTTAATGACCTAACCAAGGTAACTCTATTGTATAATGATTCTTCTTCTTTTTCTCTATGTAACTACCTTAAACTATATCTTAATGGCAGAATTCCAGGAACTTTCTGAGTACTGGCTATACCTAGGACATAAAATTAATCAAAGCTCCCTAATAATCAAAAGTTCCCATTTTGCTTGCCAAGTTGTTAGTTAATAGTTGCTATAATCACTAAGTTGCTACATAATCAATACTGCAAATTTTACCTATTAAAACTTGTCATAAACTGCACCAATTTGTCAAGAGTTTTCGTTCCTGCTCTTGACCTGCATGTTAATAAATTCATAATTAATTAAACTCAACTTGTTGGATAACTTCTTCTCACTTACTCGGTCATAACATTTGGAGGCCCCAGCGAGATGTTGTCAACTTTGGGAGACAAGCCTCACTCCAGCTCTCCCCAGTCCAACAGGGAGTTATTGGGGAGGCACCCGCTGAGTTATTCAGGACCCATAACCTCTCATCTGGCTCGGAGGGGGTTGGAATGACTGCTGATTCCTTTCATCTCAAAAAAACCTGAGTCCATCTGCATCCTCCTGGGAGGTAAGAATTTGTTCTGTTTACCAGTAAAACTCTGTTCTGTTTTGCTTGTGACCACAATTCTGTTTAAGGGAGTCATGGCCTGATGAGGCCGCCCTTTGGACACTATTTTTTTCACATAAAAATCATTTTTTTATGGAAAACAACTATATTTTCCAAAACAAATCAACTCCAAGTCAGTGGACCACGATGAGGTTATTTGATTTTGGGTTGTGTTAATTAGAATTTGACATTCCAAATAAGAAGATATATTTTTGTTATCTTTAGAGCTACTTAAATGCTATTAATTATCAGAAAATTTGGACACTATTCATTTGGCCAAGATGTTGGCTGAATAGAGTCCTCTGGTTTTCTGCCCTGAGGCTGTGCCAGGAATCTGTGATTTTCTGCCCTGAGGCTATGCCAGGGATCCATAACTTTTCTCACTTGGTCCAGACATGTCTTGTTTGTCATTATGTTTTGTTTGTGTTTGTCATTTAATATGGGGTCACAGGCTTCTTGAGCCTCCAGTCCCCTGGACTGTATAATAAAACAAATTTCTTCTTTAAACAACAGAGAAAAAAATAAAACAAGTTTCAGGAACCACACTTAGCTCACGGCCTTCTGGATTGCCTGCAGGCCAGGTAAATCAATTTCACTGACAGTGGTTTGTAATCAGCTATACTGCTTTTCACTGCCAAGTTACTTACAGACTTCAAAATCTCCGTTTAGGCCCAAGGATTATTAATCCAACACAGGATAAATAAAAAATAACCTGAGGTTATCAATTGTTGTAAAAGTATAACTTGCCAATGTTTACCTGTTTCAAGTTCTCAATTTGGGCTACAACCTAATTACACATCTCTGATGTTTTCAATTTTTCTTCAGACTTTGTCAAGGTGACTATATTTCCTTGTTAAAGCACAGTTTTAAATGGTTTACAAGAAAATGTTTCAACTAATATTGATAAATAAAAGTTTTGGCTAGTCATGCATATAGTTTGTGGGACTACTTTCACTTTCCAGTATTGTTCTACTTTTTTCATCATTGCTTGCCTAATAATTTTGTCTATGCTCTCACTTAATAGTTTATTAAATCCAAATAGTATTCAGTTAAAGTCCCACTGTTTCCTATTCATGACCTTGGAAATAGATTATCTAAAAACATTTCCAAGAGCAGGAATAGAAAAATAAAAAAACAAGCTGAGAGCCAAAAGCCATTTTTTATCTTGTTCTTAAACCCTGCATGCATGACCAGTATCGCCACCTCCCCTCCGTCGTCTCCACCTTTGGCAACTCACCTCCACTCTTGGATGAATCCGGCCCCCCATCTTCCCCTTTGGAAAGTTCCACAGGGGGCAAATCAAGATAAACGACCTTCCTAATGTATATTCTTTTCTTAATCTCGAAAAATCACAGGTTTTAATTTCTTTACTAAAATCAATCATGCACATTCATCGCTTCACCTGGAATGACTGCCAGCAGCTCCTTTTAACCCTATTTACTTGTACTCAAAAAAAGTTAAAAAAAATGTTAAATAAGGTTTTCCCCTCCTCTTGCCTAAACTGAGACCCTAATACTTTGTCTTGGAACCTTCCAAGACATTAAAAATTTTTCTCCAGACTCTATTAGCAGGTTTAAAAGGGGCAGCCCTAGAACCCATTAATTTATCTAAAACTACTGAGGTTCTCCAGGGACCCGAGGGGTCCCCGGGGATATTCTTTGAATGTCTCCAAGAGGCAATTTGAACCTACACCCCTTTGGACCCCTCGACTCCTAAAAATGCTCAGGCCATCAATTTGGCCTTTGTGGCACAAACGGCTACCGATTTTGAAAAAAAATTACAGAAATTAGAAGGCTTTGCAGGAATAAACCTTTCTCAGCAGCTTAAAATAGCTCAAAAAGTTTACAATAACTGAGATGCTAAAAAACAGAAGCAAACAATACAGGCAGCTGACAAAGCTGCAAGAAAACAGGCCAAAATCCCAGTGACGGCACTCAGGGCCCCAGGATCTGGTTCCAAGCCTCCACACCAAAAGTCTGATAACCAAAAAAGTCAAAAAGGTAAAAAACCTAAATACATTAAGTTAGCAAAGAACCAGTGTGCTTATTGCAAGGAGTTTGAACATTGGGTCAAAGATTGTCCCTATCGCCCTCCACAGAAAAACCAAGACCCGGACCCTAAGTCCATTCTGGTCCTGCCCTTGGCCGGAGGGGCAGAAAATGATTCAGATGGAAGGGGCCAAGGTTCTTTCTCCTTGGGCCCTCAAGAGCCTATGGTAACCACAGCTATTGGGGGCCACCCAGTTAAACTCTTAGTGGACACTGGGACAGAACTTTCAGTCCTAAAGTCACCATTAAGACCTATGTCTAAAAATCAACTTTTATTAAAAGGTACAACAGGAATAATTACCAACTGCAAATTCACTTCTAATTGGACGGTTGATTTGGAACAAAAGCTGGTAACATACTCATTTTTAGTAGCTCCTGAGTGTCCATTCCCTCTCATGAAGAAAAATCTGTTACGGAAATTAAAAACAACCATTGTGTTTTCACCTGAAAAAACTGAAATGTTTATTACTACTGCATATCAAATGCTCCTAACTGTTCCACTTTCTAAAAAATATCTTTTAACCTCTCCAAAGTCTACTACTAAAAATGTTCCATCAAGCTTACTTCCACAGTTTCTGCAGGAGTTTCCTTCCGTCTGGGCAGAAACCAAACTGCTAGGATTGGTGAATCATCACCCTCCAGTGATGGTAAGTTTACTGGCATCAGCTACTCCTCTCCGAGTCTGCTAGTTACCCTATGAGTTTGCAGACCCGGAAAGAAATTGCTCCTCATATAAAAAACTCTTAACTGCCAACATTCTGACTCCATGCAAGTCAGCATGGAACACACCTTTCTTGCCAGTTCAGAAACCAGGAACTTCTGACTGCCGTCCAGTTCAAGACTTAAAAAAAGTCAACAAGCGGGTAAAAACTACTCATCCAACTGTTCCTAACCTGTAGGTTACTTAGTCTACTTTCTCCTCAACATCAGGTATATACTGTGCTAGACTTAAAAGGTGCTTCTTTTTCTATTCCCCTGTCTCCTGTCAGTCAACCTATTTTTGCTTTTAAGTGGACAGATCCAGACAGAGGAGACACCAGTCAGTTAACTTGGACACGACTACCACAAGGCTTCAAGAACTCCTCAATCCTCTTGCAACAGGATTTGTCAGGGTTCCATGCCCAATACCCTGAATGTGCTTTGCTTCAATACGTGGATAACCTCCTACTTGCAGCTGGAGACTTGGACACCTGTTTACAAGGTACTAAACTTTTCTACAGCTTCTCTAGGACCTGGACTACAGAGTATCAGCAAAAAAAGCACAGCTCCCCCGCCTTTGGGAGGCTGAGGTGAATGGATTGCCTGAGCCTGCGGGTTCGAGACCTGCCTGGGCAGTGAGACCTCATCTCTACGATAAATCAAAAAATCAGCCGGGCGTGGTAGCGCATGCCTGTAATTCCGGCTTCTCGGAAAGCTGAGGTGGAAGGATCACCGGAGCCCAGCAGGTCGAGGCTGCGGTGGCCGGGAGCGGCCACTGCACTCTAGTCTGGGCGACAGAGTGAGACTCCAACTCAAGAAAAAAAAAAAAAAAGCACAACTTTGCTCTGTCAAAGTGTTGTACCTGGGATACCAGCTATGAGAGGGCAAGCGAGCCCTAACCTCAGCCCGGAAAAAAGCCATTCTCCAAATTCCCACGCCAACCACCAAAAAACAGTATCTCCAGGCTTTACAGTGGGTGCAGGACCTTGTCCACACCAACGTCTGTGCTGTACTGCCAACTCTTACTTCCAGACAGCGTCATCTGTTCCAGCCTGAAAATCTGGTCTACGTCAGAAAGCTCCAGAAAAAAGAACTGAGCCCCTCCTGAAAAAGACCAATGAAGTCATCCTCACCACCCCAATGTCACTCAAGGTTAGCGGGATACCAACCTGAATTCATCATTCACAAGTCAAGAAAGCTGTGAATGCCGAAGCCTGGCTCATCCAAGCCTGCAGTTAAAATGCTGATGTGGCTGGGCTCGGTGGCTCAGCCTGTAATACCGCGCCTTTGGGAGGCTGAGGTGAATGGATTGCCTGAGCCCGCGGGTTCGAGACCCACCTGGGCAGGCAAGACCTCATCTCTCTACAATAAATCAAAAAAATTAGCCGGGCATGGTAGCGTGCGCCTGTAGTTCCAGCTACTTGGAAGGCTGAGGAGGAAGGATCGCCAGAGCCCAGCAGGTCGAGGCTGCAGTGGCTGGGAGTGGCCACTGCACTCCAGTCTGGGCGACAGTGAGATTCCAACTCAAAAAAAAAAAAAATTGCTGATGTACCCCTTCACCCAAACAACAACTGAACTGTGAACCAACATCCTGATAATGCTCTCAAAATCACCCTCTAAGCCCATTGTCCTACATCACCTGACCAGCGAGCAGCAGAAACCGTGAGACTTTAACCATAACTGAATGCACTGCACTCATTCCTCGCCTCTCCTTTTCGTTATCCCACTTGTTCTAAGATTTAAAACAGCACTGCTTACTACAGCTCTTGCAAAATGACCATGCTACAAGAAAGATCTGTTAACACTGTTTTATTTCTCATGTACTGAATATATTATTGCTTTATTATGTTTAAAATAAGTTTACCCTGATTTATTCTAGCAAACACCCCTTTGGTTCAGCTTGTTATACTATTTTTACTTTTAGTTCCTTTACTTCAAGACAAGTTTTAGCTCTCCAAAATTCGACTCCTAACTCAAACCCAATCCAGTTTAAAGTAACTCTTCCAGATCTGGTACCTCGCATTTTAAACTGGTTTGTTAACTTTGTCAAAAAACGAATCAACTCAATAAAACTTTTGTATACCAGAGCCTATTATAATTTCCTTCCTTTAACTAAAGGGTCAATGACTTTGTGCATGCAAAACTAAAAGGGGGGATGAAATAAGCTAAATCAGTTAATAAAATCAACCAGCTTACTCCATTTTGTTTAAAACTTTTATCTTAGTTACCTGCCTGACCTAAGACCAATGCCTAAGTGTGATTACAGTAATGTTCCCATGACCACAGAGCTCCAGCTTTGTCTCCTTTGGGCAGGTTATGCTGACCATTGCCTGCTGACCATTACAGAACTCCTTTGCCATAGCTTCCACGTAATTGTATGCTTTGTTAACTGAAATCAAATGTTACGCTTTGACATTTTCATAGTTTGTTCTTACATTCTGTTAATGACCTAACCAAGGCAACTCCATTGAATAATAATTCTTCTTCCTTGTCTCTGTGTAACTACCTTAAATTATATCTTAATGGCAGAACTCCAGAGACTTTCTGAGTACTGGCTATACCTAATACATAAAATTAATCAAAGCTCCCTAACAATCAAAAGTTCCCATTTTGGTTGCCAAGTTGTTAGTTAATAGTTGCTATGGTCACTAAGTTGCCACATAGCAAATGCTACAAATTTTACCTATAAAAGCTTGTCACCAACTGCATCAATTTGCCAAGAGTTTTTCTAGCATGTGCCTACTCTTGACTCACGCGTTTAATAAATTCATAATTAATTAGACTCAACTTGCTGGCGTAACTTCTTCTCGCTTACTCGGTCATAACAGTGTCACAGAGGTTTTTTTTTTTAAGTTAAAGTCTTACTCCATCACCTAGGCTGGAGTGCAGTGGCACGCTCACGGCCACCCCAGCATCGACCTGCTGGGTTCAGGCGATCCTTCTGCTTCAGCCTTCCAATAGCCAGAGCTACAGGTGTGTGCTATCATGCCAGGCTACTTTTTGGATTTATTGTAGAGATGAGGTCTTGCCAAGTTGCCCAGGCTGGTCTCGAATCCGTGGGCTCAGGCAATCCTCTCACCTCAGACTCCCAAATTGCTGGGATTATAGGCTTGAGCCATCGTGCCTGGCTTGTCACAGAGTTTTAAGGATTTGACCTGAGATTTGAATTCAGATTGCATGATCCCACAGCACCCTTAAGCACCCCACACACTATCCCATTCTGTAAATGATATGAAGGGTGCTCTAGGCTAGAGACAGAAACAGTCCAGATTCCTACTGAACTGCACTCTAGATCTGTGTACCAGAAACAGTCTGATCCAGCATTGACAGATCCTGGTAGACCTTACCTTTGTTTTGTTCCCTTCTAGGGAAAAGCAGAAGATAGAGTCCAGGGTTCCAATCCTGCTTTTACGAGCAACCTTGGGCAAGTCCTTTATCCTTTCTGAGTGTTGGTTTCTTTATCCATGAAAAGGAGGATAATAAAAATATCTGCTTTTGGTCAAGCATGGTGGCTCACACCTGTAATCCCAGCACTTTGGGAGCCTGAGGTGGGGAAGATCGGTTAAGCCGAGGAGCTTGAAACCAGCCTAGGAAACATAGCAAGACCTCATCTTCCCCACCCCCCACAAAAAAAATCTGGGTGGGGTGGCACACGACTGTAACCCTAGCTAATCTGGGGGCAGAAGGATTGCCTGGGCCCAGGAGGTAGAGGCTGCAGTAAGCCATGATGGTGCCACTGCTCTCAAGCCTGGGCAACAGAGTGAGAATCTGACTCAAAATTTAAAAAAAAATCTGCTGTGTAGGATTGTAGCGAAGACTGTGAAAAAATGCACAAAGCCTAGAAGAGTCTGGCATCTAGGGGGAGCCACTCGGCATCCTTTCTAGAACCACTCAAGCAGCCCTTGCTCCCATCGGCCTTTCTCCTCAAGCCCCTCACCCTGTGCTCCCCAGTATGGCAGCTGCAGCTATGAATAAGCCCTTGAAATGTGGTGGGTGTGACTGAAAAACTAAACTGCTTATTTTACTTAACTTTAATGAAACATTTACATTTTAAAATGACCGCTGGATTCCTTCTTGAAAACTCATAAGCGTGCTTGAAACAACGAGGGTATGTCAATCGATTTTTTCAACTGTAAATTTTATGAAATCTGAATAAAGTGCTTCCAGTGGAAATTTAACATCTGAATCGAGATGTGTCATTAGTGTAAAATGCATACTGACTGTCAAAGGCTCAATATAGAATAAAATGCAAACTGTCATGAGTCATTTTTTTGTGTTGAATACATATTGAAATGATGATATTTTGGATACGTTGGGTTAAATAAAATATACTATTAAAATTAATTTTACCAGTTACTTTTTGTTTTTCCTAATGTGGCTGTTAGAACATTAAAATCGCATACATGGCTCCTATTCTATTTCTGTTGAAATGTGCCATGTTAGAGGACTCTCACCCACACTCCCTGGCTGTACTTTGTAAAGAACCACTCAGCATGCAAATTCTCTTAGATGTGAGGCCTCAAGACGCACGGCCTGAAGGAAGACATGGAGCACAACCTGAACAGATATTTCCAGAAGGAAACTGGTGGGAGCTGTTGCTGACAGTGTTGCTGGCCGTGCACGTGAGGTTGGGGCGATTTTCATCACTTCTCCATGAGATGTTGAGGTGTGATCCCCCTTGGGACACAATAGCTCCCTTCTGCAGGGGTGTCCACGTGTATGTCACATTGTTTCCACCATCCTCCACAGAGCAGGTCAGGCTGACTCTGCAGGTGCCGTCCTTGGTGGGCCCAAGTTTCCAGGTGATTTTTGGCTTCATCAGCCTCCCTGTGAGAGGAGAAAGGCAGATCCATTGCACTGTGGAGTCTACCCTGCCACCAGGTACTCACCTCGTCTTCACTCATTGAAAACCTATTTGTGAAACTGTGTGTGGACACTGAAGGCATTTTGGAGTGCACCTAGCCTTTCCCTCACGACCTGTGAAATCTTAGACACACTTCTTTACCTCTGAGGGCCTTCAGGCTCAGGTGTGAAATAAAGGAGTTAATGAAAAATCAAAAAAGAAAGATACTGCCTCATTCCATAAAGTGTACTTACAGTTGTGAAAAACAAGCAAACCAATCAACACAAATGGTGCAATGCTCCCATGCTCTCTAAAACCCTTCAAGGCTTACATTATGAGTCTCCATTATCTAATCTGTTTATGTATATGAGAGGTGAGCACAGCACTTGGCACAGAGTAGTTGCTCAACAAATGTTAATAGTTTTTTAAAGGAATAAGAAGGGTGGCTCCATTTGTTCCTGTTTTATTACTGTTACTTAGTCTTCTTGTGGATTCTTCTATGTGTGACTCACTGTATGCAGGAGATATGGCCTTGGCTGACCAGTTACATATTTTAACAGGCCCATGAATGGTGACACTTTTCACAGGCACCTAGGCACCAACAGACTCAGTCAGGGAGGATGTTGACTGTCTGAATGGAATAGGTACAGGAACTGGTTAATGTAAACCATGCAAATTGCCAAGCCAAGCTCCCATGAGGCCAAGGGTTGAGGAGGTAGATATCAGTATCAGTTCTGTCCGTCACACTAACGGGAGCCGAGTTGCCCACCCTCTTGGAAGCCACATTGTCTTTGGACACCAAGGGTTTCTCCTCAATCTTCTCTGATTCCACCCCAGTCAGTTACGCCCTTATTTAAAATGATAGCTGCCTATAAAAATGCAGATTGGAGAGTTCCTGGTCCTTTCTGAGAACCCATGCAGAAGGACAGGGTCAAGTGCCAAAAGCTGAGTGGGCAAGGCCTAACTGGAAGCCTAGAGCAAGGGTTACTTTGGCAGGAAGATTCCGCTCAGCTGCTAGTTGTGACATTTCCTCTTGTGCACTGACTAGCATGAACTGACTAGCATGTCCTGGTGGTCTGAGGACAGGCCGAGGAGAAGAGGGAAGTGGGAAAGGGAGCAGAGGAGGAAGCTTTCAGGGAAGGCATCTAATGATGGACGCTGCCCAGAGACTCACAGTAGATGAGCAGGGTGACGTGTGTCATGCTGATGACTCTGGAGGCTTCCGAGCACACAAAGGCATGGTAAAGGCCAGCGTCCTCCAGCTTCAGTTGGCCAATCTTCAGGGAGTAGTCCTGGCCAGAGATCCACACCCTGTTCTTGTCAAGATCCCTGAATTTCATGAGTGGATCTGCTGTTGCTTCCCGTTCTTTGCTGATAACAGACGTGTTAAACATCCAGACAACATTCCCTGTGTCCTGACTGACTGGCAGTGCCAGTGGCAAGGTGATGGGCTCTCCCAGAATCCCCATCACTGGCTCCCCTGTCGCTCTTCCTCTGAAAGCTTCTGGATCTGTGGTCAGAGGTGGGACATTACAGCTTCAGTCATTGTCCTTTGAAGGGAACTGGAGCCCCTCTTCCTCTTTCTCTTCACCCCCAGCCTTCTCCTCTGAGAGCCCGTACCTGTTGCTTCCCCAAGACCACCTGTTCTACCTGGTCCTGCCCATTGCATACCTAGACTCTCTTGCCCCATCTCTGTTCTTCTGAGGGGACCCCAGGAAATATCTCCACCCAGGCAAAGATTATTCTGGACCCCTTCATCCCATACCCTCTTCTATCTTGCTTTAACCTTAGAGTTTCACAGTTCTCTGGGCTTTTTCTAAGTTCTACCAGCCTCTCTCAGACCCTCAAGGATAAAAGCAAGGAGCTTTTGGGCCTGTCCTCTTGCTTCCCCACCCTATCTGTGTCTTACTAGAACCCTGGAGTGGAGACCCCACAGCTACTCAGGTTGTTTCTGGAATCCCCTAGAGTGCCTAACCAGAGCCAGTTACCTGTACAGAACTGCCAAGCATGGACAGGGGGGGAGCTGCTCTGGCTGACTGGGTTCCGGGCTGTGCAGGTGTATGGTGGGTCTGGGTCACAGGGCGTTTGGGAGATGGTAAGAATGGAGCCCCCATTGGACTCAGAAGCGTGGGGGTTCCTTGGAGTCCAGCTGTACAGAACGTCTTTCCCTTCCCCCGTCACAGAACATTTCAACGTGATGTCACACGAGGAGTTCTCAGACATGTTCACGGACTCCATGGTGACTTGGGGCTCTGGAAGTTGTGCTGCAGGGACAATGGCATTGGGAAGACATTCAGATCCCTTCATCAGCAGAAGACAGCTGAGAGAAGAAAGTAGTGACCACAGAGGAGCTTGGGCAGCAGGGGGACGCCAGCATTGCCTGTGGCAAGAAGTTTTCCTCTCAGTCGAGGTTGAGTGCCACTCCTCTGGGCTTCCATAACATCCTCTACAGGTGTTATCACCAGGACTCAATAGGACTAATAGTCTGATTACTTCTCTCCCTCCCCCACCAGTATAAGAACTCCTTGAGGATAAGGCTGACGCCTGTGTCTGAACATCTATCACCCAGTCTGACTCATGGAAAACACTTATGAGAGTTTAGTGAATAAACAGATTAATGACTCAGTCCCAAGCATTAAGGTCTGGGGAGCTCTGCATCTAGAATTTGAGTTGTTCCTGCCTCTTGGTCTGCGTTTTGGACCCATTGTGCTTCCAGATCTCTTTCCTGGTCTTCTCCTTCCCTTTTGTTCCATTTCCTCTGTTCACCGTGTGTGTGTATGTTTAATTAGATTCTATTTCTTTTTCTTGAATATGTAATACATGCTCAAAATTGGAAAGCCAGAAGAGGAGGCATAATGAATAAAAGCTTTCTTGCTTCCAGTCACCTATATCCTCTCCTCAAGAACTGATATGCCTGGAGGCAATTACTGTTATGAGTTTTTTGTTGATATTTCCAGAGAGAGTCTAGGTATAGATAGATATATGATAGCATACTCTACATACTGTCTTGAACCTTTCAAAAATTTTAATAATATACCTTGGAAATTTCTGTATGTCAACACATGTTGAGTTGATTCTATTAGCTGCATAGAATTCCATTTTCTGAATATATACAGAGTACCCTACAAATCAATAAAAAAGGTCAAACTACCTAAAAGATGGTGTTATGGGATGAACTCTGTCTCTGCAAATTTCATATGTGGACATTTTAACTTACAGTACCTCAGAATGGGACTGTGTTGGGAGATATAATTGTATCTAGAGATACAGGTAATTAAGGTATAATAGGGTCATTGGCATGGGCCCCAATCCTTTAAGAAGGGGAGGTTTGGAGGATTTCTGGCAAGATGACGATGGAACAGGTCAGACTGTGAGAGTCTCTACAAAAGCGAGTGTCCACTCTCTGTGTGAGTGGTGTGTGTTGGTGGGTGAGCGAAAGTCTGTCTGAGGGGAGACTGGAGTTCATGCACCAGGGGCTCTCCTCTGGAGGTGACTGCAACCCTCCACTGCCCTGAGATTGGAGCCTCTGGTGTGCAGGATCGTCTGCTGCTCTCATGGCTCTTCTGAGAAGAGGCAGCAGAAAGCAGCTGATCCTCACCACCTGGTGCCTAGCTCACACCATCACCTGAGACAGCAGAGTAGCACAAGCCCCAGGAACCATGGAGAGAACAGGTGGGGGAGAGCTGGAGAAGCACCCCACCACTGGTGAGGAAAAGCTGACTGGCACCATTTTCTCTGTCCTGGGACCAAGCAGAGACCTGCATTGCCCTACCCAGCTCCATCCAACCTCCAACCTGGGACCTAGAGGTTATCTCATCAGATTTGTACCCCTTCTCCACGCTGGAACAGGCACAGATACATCAGATCTGAGTGGAAGACTTAACAACAGTGGCAGCAAGTCCAGTGAGTCCAGATCTGATCCAGCCTCCTCCTACAGTAGTCCATGGGGCATCTGATCCATGCTGAGATCAGCCCTATCAATCTGCGCTGAGAGCAGAGGGGGGGACTCGAGACCAGAGTTGAAAGGAAGTTGGAGTTACAGGAACAGCCTCAGAGTGAGTTTTGTTTTCTTGTTTTTGTGTTTGTTTGTTTTAGTTTTTCCCCTCTTCTCTCCTTCTGTTTGATTATGTATTCATACTTGCTTTGTTTCTATTATTTTAATGCTATTTTGTTTTGACTTCCTGTTTGTGTATGTGCATTTTTAAGGGAGAGAACATCAATAGGAGGGCTTTCTGTAAGCTTGTGTTTGTATGAGTGTCTGTATGGTTTTTAAAAAAATCTTTTCTGTTTTTTTGTGTGTCTCTTTTCATTTGTTAATTGGTATACCCATCTGTTTCCCTCCTCTTCTTCTCTCTTTCCACATTTCTCTCATCCCTCTCCTTCCTCTTTCCATTCTTTTCCTTTTTCTTAACTCATTTTTTTGGGGGGGCAAACCCACTGCATGGACCCACTATCCCCCACTGCATGGACAGATTGTAAGGCAGTGGGAAGTGGGTTCCAGGGGACCCACACAACTGTCAGTGGATACTGGGCTCTGCAGATATTTTCTGAATCACAGCTTCCCTCTCAATTAAATCTCAAAACTGCAAAAAGTATACCCCCACCCCCAGTCAGGCTTCAGAACTGAACAAAGTCAGAGGATCTACATTAGGAAGAATAGGAGATTGAGCCAACAGAAGTAAAAGCTACCCTCACATCCCTGAACAACAGAATTAAAGAAAAAGTAAAAAAAAGGAGGGGGAGGCAGGAGGAAAATCTCTACAAATGAAGAAAAACCAAAGGAATAATATGGGTCTCACACAGACCCCCTGGGAGATCAGCCACTGAGAATACAGTTTTTGGGATGCAAACAATGAAAAACCCCCAGAATGCCTGGTCTCAAACCACAAACCCAGATATCAAGATAATAATAGAGATAATAAATAGAAATGAAGAAAGAAATGAGGAAAGAATGAAGGAGTTGGTAACTGAGATAACAACAATAAAAAATACAGTGAATGAAATAAATAACAAACTAATAAGCATGGAAAGCAGAATTAACCAAGCAGAAGAAAGAATCTCAGAACTTGAGGGCCAAAATATAGAACTAACCCAAACTGTTAAATGCATTGAAAAGAAGATTTAGAAACAGAACACAACCTCCAAGTGATGAGTGATTATTTCAAAAGGCTAAATCTAAAATTAATTGGAATCCCTGAGGCAGATAGAGAGCCAGAGAACACCCTGGAACAAACATTCCATAAAATTACCCAAGAAAACTTTCCTTATCTCATCAGTGATGTGACCATTCAAGCACAGGAGATTCAGAGAACCCCTGCAAGACAATAAATGAGAAGACTAACTCCTAGACATATAGTCATTCACCTACACAAAGTAGGCGTAAAAGAAAAAATCTTAAAAGCTGCAGAGAGAAATGTCAGACTACCTAACTAGGAAAGACCAATTAGAATAGCAGCAGACTTATCTACAGAAACACTTTAGGCTAGGAGAGCTTGGAACTCAATCTTCAAAATTCTCAAAGATAAACAGTTTCAACCAAGAATTACCTACCCAGCTAAGCTAAGCTTCATCAGTGATGGAGAATTAAAATCCTTCCCAGACATTTAATCCCAAAGAGCTTATGCTGCCTCCAGACTAGCTCTACGGAAAACACTTAAGAAAGTATTAAGCACAGAAGGAAGGAAAAAAGAACTGCAACACCCTTCCCAAGAATGGGAGGGGTGAATCAACTCCAAAATCAAAAGAAAGACTATAAACAAATAAACAAACAAAGAACAGCAACAACAAGAAACTCTATAAGAACCTCATGACAGGGATAGACTGTCACATCTCAATAATCAGTCTGAATGTGAATGGACTAAATGCACCACTGAAAAGGCATAGAATGGCAAATTGGATAAAATATCATCATCAACAATATATTACCTCCAAGAGACTTATCTCACCAGAAAGGACACTCACAGACTCAAAGAGGATGGAAAACAAAACTTCAGGCAAACTGAACACAAAAGAAAGCAGGAGTCGTGATCCTAATATCAGACAAAATACTCTTTAAGCTATCAAAAATTAAAAATATATGTAAGGTCATTAGGTAATGATAAAAGGTTCAACCCATCAACAGGAAATAACCATTCTAAACATATATGCATCCAATGTAGGAGCACCAACTTTCATAAAGCAGCTTCTAGGTAAACTAAAAAAAGATAGGGATGTAAACGCCCCACTCACAATGCTAGACAGATCAACAAGACAAAAAATCAACAAGGAGATCCAGAAATCAATGTGACGCTTGACCAAATGGACTTAGTTGAGACCTACAGAGCACTCCACCCAACAACCACGAAATATACATTCTGCTTATCACCACATGCAACATACTCTAAGATCAACCACATCCTCAGCCATAAATCAAGCATAAACAATTTCTATAAGATTGAAGTACTGCCATGCACCTTCTCAGACCACAGTGGAATAAAAATAAATATCAACACCAACAAAGTTCCCCTAAAAACTACAAAGACACAAGACACTAAATAGCACAATGCTAAACAACTCCAGGGTTAACATGGAAATCAAATCAAAGATTAAAAGATACATGAAACTAATGAAAATGAAGAAACAACTTGCCAAAATCTCTGGACTGCTATGAAAACAGTACTAAGAGGGGAATTCATATCTCTATGCACACACATGGAGAACATGGAAAGATCACAGATAAACAGTTTAAAAATCACCTAAGTAAGCTGGAAAAGCAAGACCACCAAAACCCTAACTTTAGAAGAGGAATCCGGATCGCCAAAATAAAAGCCCAAATTCGAGACATAGGAGACAAAAAGATAATACAAAAACCCCAACAAAACAAAAAGCTGGTTCTTTGAAAGAATAAACAAGATTGATGAACCCTTAGCTAGACTGACCAATAAAAAGAGAGAAAAAGCCCAAATAAACATAATCATAAATGCAAAAGATCAAGTCACAACTGACACCAAAGAAATACAAAAGATTAGCAGAGATTACTATGTACACTTGTATGGAAAAAAACTTGAAACTGTAAGAGAAATAGAGTACTTTCTGACATCACACAACCTCCCCAGTTTGAAACAAGAAGAAACCAAGACCCTAAATAGACCAATAACAATCCAGGAAATTGACTTTGTCATTAGAAAATACCTACAAAAATAAAAAACCCTGAACCAGATGGCTTTCCAGCAGAATTCTACAAAACATACAAGGAGCTGATACCAGTCCTATTGAAAGCATTCCAGGCAATCCAGAAAGATGAAACTCTCCCCAAATCATTTTATGAAACTAACATCACGTTGATACCCAAACCGGGTAAAGATCCAACAAAAAAGAGAACTACAGGCCAATATCTTTGATGAACATAGATGCTAAAATTCTCAACATGATCCTAGCAAACTGGATTCGACAACACATCTCAAAAATCATCCACCATGACCAAGTAGGCTTCATCCCCAGAATACAGAATTGGTTTAAGATTCGCAAGACCATAAACCTAATTAAATACATCCACCAGGTGTAAAAACAAAAACCACATGATTATATCATTAGATGCAGAAAACGCTTTTGATAAAATCCAGCACCCCTTCTTGATAAAAAACATTGAACATACCTGAAAATAGTAAGAGCCATCATTGAGAAACCCACAGCCAGCATACTGCTAAACAGACAGAAATTAGAACCATTTCCTCTAAAAAACTCAAACAAGACAAGGATGCCCACTCTCACCCCATCTTTTCAACACAGTTTTGGAAGTCCTAGCTAGAGCAATTACACAAGAGAAGGAGATCAGGGGTTTCCAAATAGGAAAAGAGGAAGTCAAGCTATCCCTCTTTGCAGATGACATGATTCTATGATTCGAAAACCCAGGAGAAACTGTCAAAAACCTGCTTTCACTGATAAAGGACTTTGTCAAAGTCTCAGGGTATAAAATCAATGTGCAAAAGTCAGTCGCATTTCTATACACCAACAATAAACAAACAGAAACCCAAATAAAAAGCACAATCCCATTCACAATAGCTACCCCCCAAAAAAGAAATACCTTGGCATCTTTCTAACCAGAGACGTGAAAGACCCTTACAACAAAAAATACAAAACACTGTTCAAAGCAATCAAAGATGACACAAACAAATGGAAAAATATTCTATGATCATTGACTGGAAGAATCAACATTGTTAAGATGTCTATCCTACCCAAGGCAATCTCCAGATTTAATGCAGTACTAATTAAATTACCAGCAGTATTCTTCTCAGACCTGGAAACAACAATACAGGAATTCATATGGAAACACAAACGAGCATGAATAGCCAAAACAATCCTCAGCAAAAAACAAACAAATAAAAAACAAAGTGGGAGGTATCACACCCTCATAAACCTTTATAAACTTTATTATAAAACTACAATAATCAAAACAGCCTGGTATTGGTACAAGAACAGGCATATAGACCAATGGAACAGGATAGAGATTCCAGAAGCAAAACATTAATTTCTCAACCAACTCATTTTCAACAAAGCCTCCAACAACAACCACTGTGGAGAGGAGAACCTATTCAGTATATGGTGATGGGAAAACTGGTTGACCACATGCAGAAGATTGAAACAAGACCTCTACCTATCACCATACACAAAACTCAACTCTAAATGGATCAAAGAGCTAAATGTAAAACCTCAAACTACAAGAACCTTAGAAAATGCAGGAGACACCCTTATGGAAATTGGAACTAGCAACCAGTTCCTGATCAAAACCCCAATTACCCGTGCCATAAGAGATAAGATAGACAAGTGGGACCTCATCAAACTGACAAGCTTCTGCAAAGCCAAAGAAACCATCAAGAGAGTGGGAAGACAGCCCACAGACTGGGAAAAAATATTTGCCAACTGTTTGTCTGACAAAGGCTTAACATCTAGGATACAAGGAACTCAAACATGCCGAAAAGAAAAAAACAAACAACCCCATTACAAAGTGGGCAAAACATATGAATAGATGCTTCTCAAAAAAAGACATACGAGCAACCAACAGATACATTAAAAAATGCTTAGCCTCACTAGTCATCAGAGAAATGCAAATTAAAACTACACTGAAATACCACTTAACTCCAGTCAGGATGGCCAATAGCTCAAAAACAACAGATGCTGGAGAGGATGCAGGGAAAAGGGAACACTTCTACACTGTTCGTGGGAGTGTAAACTACTACAACCTCTGTGGAAAACAGTTTGGCGATTCCTAAAAGATCTATGGAAGATTCCATATGACCTGCAATTCCCCTACTGGGAATATACCCAGAAGGACTCAAATCACTCTATGAAAAAGATACCTGCACACATATGTTTATTGTAGCATTGTTCACAATAGCAAAAACACGGAACCAACCGTGCACTGGATTTAAAAAATTTGGTACTTATACATGATGGAATATTACACAGCCATAAAAAAAGACAAAACTATGAACTTCACAGCAATTTGGATGGACTTAGAGTCTATAATACTGAGTGATCTCTCACAGAAACAAATAACTGGGTATCACATGTTCTCACTCATAAGTGGACCTTGAACAATTATGTAATACTACAAGAATTAGATTGGAAAATCTGTTTTTAAAAATAACAGATCAAGAGGAGAGGCTGAAAAAGAGACTTCTAAATGACTGACTAGAGGAATTTTATGCTCATCTGCTCTACTCGGAAGAACCAGAATAGCGTACAGACGGTTACACTTTGAATACAGTATTCAAGAGAGATTGCTGGAATTCAGCAGAGATGTGACTGGAAACAGCAAAAGCAAGGAAGAAGAAGGAAGAGAAGCAGCCTTTCTGGCCCAGGATCAGCTAGAAACCAGAAATGACTTTCCAGCGCTGGGAAAGGATGAGCGAGAGACTTTCAGTGGCCCATGTCTCCACTGTGGAATCATACAATTCTGGCCACGGGAGAGCCCCTCAACTCTCCCAAGCCCTGAAACTAACATAGGGGACTGCCAGGATGTTGTGGGGTAGAACTGCTCCAAGGAGAGAGACCCCGCTGGGTCCCACAGCCTTTCTGAGACCTAAGTGGCTACAGCAAAGTGCCATTTTCAAACTGTTTGGCAGACAGCATGCTGTCCTGGGACCCAGGAATGCTGAGTCTGAGGTTTTAGGGAAACTTGAGTTGTCACTGCTGGGCCTGGGATGTGAACTGGGAGTGCTCTTGCAGCTAGGACTAAGAAGTGAGAGAGGTGTGGGTTACAGCTGCTGGTGCTAGGAAGTGAGCACTGCTGGCACCAAGACTGGGATGCTAGCAGGGCAAGAGTTGCTGCTAAAGCTTGGTTGCAAACTGGGTGAGGGCTCCTACAGCTAGAGCTCTCTGGGGGTGAGCCCCAGTGGAACTGGGTATGAGAGGAACACATATTCCCCACCTGCCGGCCCAGGTTGTGGTCACCAAGCCCAGTCTCACATTCTCTAGTGGCTAGGCCTCAATGTGGCTGCTTTCACCTTCACCTGAGTACTTGGCCTGGGGCCTGAGGATTGCCCATCATGGTTGGTGCCTGCTGTCACCACTGGGGGAGCCTAACCACAAATCTGCCATCCCTGGCTTTGCCCCCCTCTTTAAGACAGAGCACATAACGCAGGGTCTTGGGGATTACCCAATCTAATCCACCACTTTGGGTACCTGAGCAGTCTCCCTGGCCACAACCACCTACCTGCAAATGCCACAGGCACAAAAATAGGCACACTCAGCTTACTGCTGCCACCACCAGGGCCTGAAGATGGGCCCACCTGGCATCTCAATCCCTAGCACAACTTTACTACAGCCTTTACTAATCACTGCATCCTAACCAACTGAATAAATAAAATACCACTAATGCTGTTTACAACTGAAGAAATTATAGAGACTACACTCCTGCATGCACCCAGAACTGAAGCTAAAGTACCCTGCTCAAACAACACCATAGACACACCTTCATGAAAAGTCCTTTCCTGTGAAAGTAAGTTCAAAAATAGTAGAAAGCAAACATTGCACTAGATGCACAGATATTAATGTAAGGACACAGAAAACATGAAAAAACAAGGAAATATGGCACCCCCAAAGGAACACAATTCTCCAACTATAGATCTTAATTTAAAAGTTTCAAAATTTCAGAGAAAGGATACAAAATATTAAAGAAACTCACTGAGATACAAAAGAATTTTGAAAAACAATACAAATAAACCAGAAGAACAGCTCAAGATATAAGTGAGACATTTACCAAAGAGATCTTTTTAAAAAAGAACCAATAGAAATTCTAAAACTGAAGAATTCATCAAAGGAAATACAAAATACATTTGAAGACTCCAAATGATAGACCAGATCAGGCAGAAGAAAGACCCTTAGAACTTGAAGACAGATCTTTTGAAATAATCCAGCCAGAAAAAAATAAAAAGAATAAAAGAAAATGATCAAAGACTTCACAACATTTGGGACAACATAAAGTGACAGAATAATTGAATTATTGGTGTCCCCAAGAGAAAGGAGACAAAGAACAGATTAGAAAACCTATTTAATGAAATAATAGATGAAAAACTTCCCAAGTCTAGCAAGAGATTTAGACATGCAGATACAGGAGACTTAGCAATCACCAGGCAGACACAATGCAAAAAGATCGTCTCCACAGCACATTGTAGTCACACAGTCTAAAGTCAATAAAGAGTAAATTCTAAAAACAGTAAGAGAAAAAGCATCTTGTCAACTCTAAAGGAAACCCCATCAGACTAACAGAAATTATTTGCTTAATTTCTCAGCAAAAACTTTACAGACAGGAGTGGATGATCTAATATATTAAAAGAACTGAAAGAAAAAAATGGCAGCCAAGAACAATATATCTAGCAAATTATCCTTCATAAATGAAGGACAAATAAAGTTTTTTTCCAGACAAGCAAGTTCCAAGGAATTTGTTACCACCAGAGTAACCTTACAACACCAACCTTTTTGGCATCAGGAATCAGTTCCGTGGAAGACATTTTTTTATGGACCAGGGTGGGAGGATGGTTTCAGGATGATTCAAGTGCATTCATTTATTATGCACTTTGTTTCTATTATTATTACATTGCAATAGATAATGAAATATAATCTAAATACATATATTATATGTAATAAATATACATAATGAGACAGAATGTAATGTATAATGAAATAATTATACATCATAACTGATTATATATATTATATTATAGATAATTATACATAATTATACAATAATTATGCCACCACATGCAGCTGTCCAATTGAAGTACATCAACCCACTTGGCACTCAATGATAGGATTTTGATATGAATTTGCAAGCAATTGATTTATTATGGTCTCTGTGCAGTCAAACCTCACTGCTAATGTTAATCTGTATTTGCAGCACATCCCAGTGCTAGCATTGTTGCCTCAGCTCCACCTCAGATCATCAGGTATTACAGTTGCATAAGGAGTGCACAAACCAGGTTCTTTGCACGCACAATTCACAATAGGGTCCGCACTCCTATGAGAATCTAATGCCACCACTGATCTAACAGAAGGTGGAGTTCAGGCAATAGTGTAAGAAATAGGGAGCGGCTGTAAAAACAGATGAACCTTTGCTCACTCGCCTGCCACTCACGTTCTGCTGTGTGACCCAGCTCCTAACAGGCCATGGACTGGCCCAGACCCCTGCCCTACAATAAATAATCAAGAAAGTCTTAAACCTGGAAGTAAAAGGATAGCATTTACCATTATAAATACATACAAAAGTATAAAACTCACTGATAGTCACACATAGAAGGAAGAGAAAGAACTCCAATGTTATCACCGCAGAAATCCACCAAATCATAATAACAAACAAGATAAAGAAACAAATAATACATAAAACAATCAGAAAACATTCCACAATGTGACTGGAACAAAGTCTCATATATCAGTAATAAACTTAAATGCAAACAGATTAAATTATCTACTTAAAAGATATAGAATGGTTGAATGGATTTATAAAAACATGGTTTTTTTTATATGCTGCTTAAAAAAAATTCACCTTATCAGTAAAGACATATATAGACTGAAAATAAATGGATGAAAAAAATTTTTTTCTGTGCAAACAGAAACCAAAAGGAGCAGGAGTAGTTACACTTAGGTAAACAGATTTTAAGTAAAAAATAGTTTAAAAAAAAAAGACAAAGAATGTCATTAAATAATGATAAAAGAGTCAATCCAGCGGGAGGCTAAAATCATTCTAAATTTCTAAATATATATGCACCCAACACCAGAGTGTCCAAATTCATAAAGCAAATATCACTAAATTTAAAGAGACAAACTACAATATAAGAGTGGAAGACTTCAACACCCCACTCTTAGCATTAGGCTGATCACCTACACAGAAAATCAACAAAGAAACATTGAGTTTAAACTGGACTTTAGACCAAATAGACCTAAAAGATATTTCCAGAATATTCTATCCAACAATTTCAGAATATACATTTTTTTCATCAGTACATGCAATGTTCTCCAGGATAAGCACCACAAAACAAGTCTCAACAAATGTTAAAAAATCAAAATCATATCAAGTATCTTCTCAGACCCCAGTGAAATAAAACTAAAAATCAATACCAGAGAAATTTTTGAAACTATGCAAATATATAAAAATTAAACAACATGTTCCTGAATGACCATTAGGTCAGTGAAGAAATTAAGATGGAAATTTAAAAAATTCTTGAAACAAGTGAAAATATTACATATTAAAACCTATGAGATACAGCAAAAACAGTGCTAAGAGGGAAGTTTATAACAATAAATGCCTACATCAAAAGCAGAAAGATTAAAAATTAACAATCTAGCAATACACCCCAAGGAACTAGAAATCAAGAACAAACAAAACCCAAAATTAGCAGAAGAAAAATAATAAAGATCAGAACAGTATTCAATGAAATAGACTTCCAAGACAATATAAAGGATCAAAAAAACAAAAAGTTGGTTCTACAAAAAGATAAACAAAATTGGTAAACTGATAACTAAGCTAACCAAGAAAAGAAGAGAGAATACCCAAATAAAATCAGAGATTAAAAAAGGAGGCATTATAATTGTTACTACAGAGATACAGAACGTCATCCAAAACTATTATGAAAAAGTATACTCTGGCAAACTGGAAAACCAGAGGAAATGGATAAACTCCTGGAAAAATATAACACACCAAAATTGAATCAGGAAGCAATAGAAAACCTGAACGAACGAATAATGAGTAGCAAATTGAATCAGTAATAAAAGGTTTCCTGAAAAAAAAAAGCCCAGGATTGGATAGATTAACAGCCAAATCCCACCAAACATACAAAGAACTAATACTAATCCTCCTGAAACTATTCCAAAAACTCAAAGAAAAGGAATTCTCCCTAGCTCATTCTATGAGACCAGTGTCACTCTGATACCAAAACCAGTCAAGGACACACACGTGCGCGCGCACACGCGCACACACACACACACACACACACACACACACACACACACACCGAACAAAACTACAGGTCAGTATCCCTAATAAACATAAATGCAAAAAAATACTTGACAAAATATTAGCAAACTGTATCTAACAGCACATTAAAGAAGATAATACATCACCAAGTGGGATTTATCCAAGGAATGCAAGGATAGTTCAATATATGCAAATCACTAATAGCAACAGCAGTGCTATCATACAAAAACAGTGATATATCACATCAGCAAAATGAAAGACAAGAACCATATAATCATCTCAATAGATGCAGAAACAGCATTTGAAAAAATTCTATATCCACGCATTATAAAAATTTTCAACAAATTAGACATAGAAGGAACATACCTCAAAATTATAAAGGCTATGTATGGAAAATCTATAGTTAACATCTTACTAAATGGGGAAAGGTTGAAAGCCTTTCCTCTAAGAACTAGAATAGGACAAGGATGCCCACTTTCACCACTTCTATCCAACATAATACTGGAAGTCCTAGCCAGAGTAATCAGGCAAGAGAAAAAAATAAAGGGTATCTAAATTGGAAAAGAGGATGTAAAATTTGTCTCTCTTTGCTGATGTAATGATCTTATATCTAGAAAAAAATCTAAAGACTACACCAAAGAGTTCTTAGATTTGATACATGAATTCAGTAAAGTTGTAGGATACAAAATAATCATTCGAAAATCAGTAGCATTTTATACAGCAGTAATGATCTAGCTGATAAAGAAATCAAGAAGGCAATCCCCTTTACAATAGCTACAAAAAAAGTAACTAGTAATACATTTGACCAAAGAAGTAAAAGATCTTTACAAGGAAAACTACAAAACACTGATGAAAAAAATTGAAGTTGCCATAAGTTACTGGAAAACCATTCCATACTCATGGATTGGAAGAGTCCATATATATATATATATTGAGTCAATTTCTTTAAAATGGCCATATTGCTTAAAGTAATCTACAAATTTAATGTAATCGCTATCAAAATACCAACATCATTCTTCACAGAATGAGAAACAAAATCCTAAAATTCATATGGACCTACAAAAGAGTCTGAATAGCCAAAGCAATCCTGAACAAAAAGAATAAAGCTTGAGGTATCACGTCATCTAGCTTCAAAATATATTACAAAACTATAGTAACCAAAACAGCATAGTGCTGGTATAAAAACAGACACATAGACTAATGGAACAGGATAAAGAACCCAGAAATAAAGCCACATATTAGCAGACAACTGATCTTTGGCAAAGTCAACAAGCTTCGATGGGGGAAAGGACATCCTCTTCAATAAATGGTGCTGGGAAAATTTGGATAGTTACACTTAAAGTAATGAAACAGGACCCTTATCTCTCACCATATATAAAAATAAACTCAAAATGAATTAAAGACTTAAACGTAAGACCTGAAACTATAAAAATACTGAAAAAAACCTAGGGAAAACTCTCCCGAACATTGGTCTAGGAAAATGATTTATGACTATGACCTCAAAAGCAGCAAGAACAAAATAGACAAGTGAGACTTAATTAAACTAAAAGCTTCTGCATGGCAAAATAAATATTTGACAGAGTAAGAAGGCAACCTAAATAATGGGAGGAAGCATTTGTAAAACTATCTAACAGAAGACTAATATACAGAATATTCAAGGAGTTCAAACTACTCAACAACACAAAATAAGTAATCCCTTTAAAAAGTGGGTAAGGGACTTAAATAGACATTTCTTCAAACGAAGACATACAAAGGACCAACAGATACATTAAAAAATGTTCAACATCACTAATTATCAGAGAATTGCAAATCAAAACCACAGTAAGATACCATGTTACTGTCGTTTTTTATTTAAAAAACAACAACAGAAAATAACACATGTTATCAAGGATGTGGAGAAAAGGAGAATCGTATACACTGTTTGTAGGAATGTAAACTAGTATAGTCATTCTGGAAAACAATATGAAGATGTCTCAAAAACCTAAAACAAGCATTAACTTTAAGCCAGCAATCCCGCTACTGGGTATCTACTTAAAGGAAAAGAAATCAACATATCAAAGGGATACCTGAACTCACCATTCACAATAGCAAAGGAGTGGAATCAACCTAAGAGCTCATCAACGGATGGATGAATAAAGAAAATGTGGTATACATACACAATGGAACACTATTCAACCATAAAAAAGAATGAAATTATGTCTTTTGCGACAATGTAGATGGAACTGGAGGTCATTATCTTAAGTGTAATAAGCCAGGCACAAAAAGTCATATTCTCACTTAAGAGTGGGCACTAAAATAATTGATAACATGGAGATAGAGAGTGGAATGATAGATAACAGACCCTGGGAAGAGTGATTTAGGGGAAAGGAGGGTGAAGAGAAGTGGGAAAAAGGGAAATAACATGCAGTAAGATAGAAAGAATAAATGCAAAGCTTGGTAGCAGAATAGAATGACTATACTTAACAAAAATGTATGGTATTCATGTGATGGACACGCTAAATACCCTGAGTTGATCACGATGCATTTCATACATATACCAAAATTTTGTATGTATTCATGCATTTGTATATAAAAAACAAAACGTCCAAATCCATATAAACTCACTGGAACTCACCATAGATGTGCAGGGTGAATTTTTCCTCAGTGGTGTCTTCAGAATCCTTTTGGTTGATCTGAGCTTTGTAGGATCCTGCATCTTTCATGGTCAAGTTGCTGATGTTGAGGGAGTAACTTGAGCTGGTGATGTGTAGCCGACCCTGGTAGCTTTTGACCATAATGGTTACCTCTCTGCTGGGATATGCTAAAGCAAGAGCATTTTGGGGACCGTTCCAGGTCACGTGCTCAATCTCTGCATCTACTGAGATGTTTAGGGGTAGAGTCACAGAACCCCCTAGGATTCCAAACACTACTTTTGGGGATGAGTCCTTTCCAGAGACTCTTAGTCCTGCAGAGACAGAAGAGAGACTTGGAGGAGGAACTAGCCGTCATTCATTTATTCATTCACTCAATAAACATGCATTGGGCACAGACGCCAGATGCTGAGAAATGAAATGAGATTTCTGCCTTCTTTCTTCCAGGCCTATTGCCTAGCAAAGTCATTCATTCATTCAAGCATTCATTCACCAAACACTTTCTCCCTTAAAAGTAGCTACAACATTCAGTAATGCAGAATAGGGTGACCCTTCTAACAGGGGAATTAGCCTTGTGACTTTGGGTAAATTTCTGAATTTTTCTGCAAATCAGTTTACTAATCTATGAGATTGAACTGCTCACACCTGCACCATTTTCCTCAAGGAATATAGTAAAGATTAAATGAAAGCAGGTTGCTGCAAATTGTAGAGAGCTAGTGAAGTAAAAAGGAGCATGTTTAAAAAATAAGGTCTGCTGGGTGTGGTGGCTCACTCCTGTAATCCCAGCACTTTGGGAGGTGGAGGCAAGAGGATTGCTTGAGTACAGGGGCTCGAGACCAGCCTGGGCAACTTGGCAAGACCTCATCTACAACAAATCAAAAAAATTGCCAGGCATGGTGGCTTGTGCCTGTGGTCCCATCTACTCAGGAGGCTGAGGTAGAAGAATTGCCTGAACTCAGCAGGTGGAGGCTGTGGTGGCCATGAGCATGCCACTGCACTCCAGTCTAGAAGATAGAGTGAGAGTCCTACCCAGAAAAAAAAGGTGAAAAACTGGATGGTTAGAAGGATGGATAGGTGAATGACAAAGCAAGTAAATTACAACATTAATGGTAGATTCTAGGTGGTAGGCATTTGAGGGTTCACTGTAAAATGCTCCGACTTTTTTTAATGTTTCAGAATGTTCATAACAGTGTTGGGAACAAAAGGAACTTCTCCCACCTCTATCTGACTCTACCTTCCCCTTAATTTTCCAGGGGATTTCAGACTAACTTTTGTCTTGGTCAGTTTTGGGGTTGGGAATAGTTGGTAGCATTGATTCAGCTCCAGATTTCCTCATCTTAGCGAGGCTCACATTCCTGATAAACATTGTTACCAAGGTTTCCAAGAGCCTAGCATTTGGCCAGGGCAACTGATTTTCTTGTAGGGATTCTGTGGGAGTCTGCTGGGTGGCCCCAGCCTGTATTTCTAGATTCCAGGTCTTGTGAGGCTCTGGAGAGTATTCTGGGAAGTCCAGATCAAATCAAATGGGTGTAAATACAGTAGACTGCTGCTGTTCAGTCATACAAAGAATGAAATTATCTCTTTTGTAGCAATGGAGATGGAATTGGAGGTCATTGGAGGTCATTATCTTAAGTGTAATAAGGCTACTTTAGAAATTCTGGGTGGAAAAATAAGTAGAAAATATTAGAGAAAGAAGAGTGGCATAAGAACAACCTGGAGGGGTGGGAGAAGGCTAGGTGAATTCTGAAGACCCAGAGGTTACAGAATATGTTCACACAGAGGAGATCCTGTTTAGTACAAATCATGGTGGTTTTCTACCTAGACCCATATCAGCCCAGCAC
Source organism: Cephalopachus bancanus (assembly GCA_027257055.1). Taxonomy (NCBI): domain Eukaryota; kingdom Metazoa; phylum Chordata; class Mammalia; order Primates; family Tarsiidae; genus Cephalopachus; species Cephalopachus bancanus. The sequence goes on along the minus strand of JAPVLO010000387.1, from coordinate 2,301,789 downwards.
TTGGAGCTTATGGAGAGACAGTTAGGGAGGATGCAGGGCTAGAACTCCCGGATGTGAGAAGGTCAGATCAGGTAGATTCTGTGGGCAGATTCAGAAGGTAGAAGCTGAGTTGATGCAAGGCTTCATCATGGTTTGAGGTTTCCTAAAAGAGATCTCTTCCCATCTGGAGGATGCTGCTTATGATTGCTGTGCATGTATTAAGTACTTTATTGTAAATCACCTCATTTAACCCTCAAAATTACTCTATAATTAATCTCCTTTTACAGAAGAGAGCTGAAATTTTAGAGAGTTTAAAACCACTTGCCTGAGATTACTGGGTTGATCAGTGGCGGGGTCCGGATCCTATGTACACAATACCCCTAGAGTATCAAGACCAGGAGTACTGACCACCCCTTCCCTGGAAGCCCAGAAGGTCCTGGGTCTTGGCTGGGTGTATATGACCCGTCTGACTTCATATTTCTTTGTATCAGAGATAGACAAAGTCTCACAGATGTCAGCGAAGGGAGCAGGATGTGGGCCTCACAGGTCAAATCTTGTTTCAGAAAACAATGCTATGCAGCTCCCAGCACAGTGAGAGTCCCCGGTACCAGCCATCTTATTTTGAACTACACCATTTGACAAACAATAGAAGAGGGTTCAAAGATTGTCATATCTATCATAGAAACAAAGAACTGAGTACTACTTGTTCTCACTCATAAGTGGACCCTGAACATTTATCATAATACTACAAGGAAGAGATTGGCAGTTTTAGCAGTAGCAGGTCATTACTGGGAGTGGGTAGCACATAACATTAATAAGAGTACCTGATCCCAAACCAGGTGAAGTGAGGACCAATGCAAGGCCCAAACTTCACCTGTACAATTACCACTTATGTATCTAACCCTGAATTGTACCCCACATCTTTAAAAAACAAAAACAAACCAAAGATTGTCATAACTGAGTTTGACTCACCCAACTCTTAATAGTTTCCAAAGAATGCACATAGCAGTAATTATTATAATAACAACCATAGCTTCTACCAACTATGTGCCAATCACTTTACATGTATCACCTCTAATATATACATGAATCTTGCATCACACATGCAAACACATTCTACACTTAAGACATAGAGGCTCACACAGCAATAAATGATGGAGCAAGGATTTAGTTTCAAATGTTCTTGATACTGAAGTGGAAGGTGGTCTTTTCACTTGTTCCTGTCACAACTCCCTGTAAATACAAAAGCATCATCCTTTTAAACCAAAGGGATGAGGTTTGCGGTCATCCCAATCAGTGGAGCTAGACTGAGGGAGATGCCACTTTGCCCTGAACTGTTTGAATTTCAAACAGTTCAAACACCACCTTGATCATTTGAGACTCGAATGACCTTGAGGTAGCTTATTTCAGGTTTACACAACACAACCAAGGAACACCCCAAGGGTTGGGAGTAGAAGTAAGCAGCCTTGCTACTATCTGTGCTTTTGTGGTGAGCAAGGATAAATTTGAAAGTGAAGAGAGGTCAGACTGGACCTCAGCCCCTTCCACCCAGGCTTGCATCTAGGAGTTGTTCTGGAGCTCCCCTCACACAAAACCCCAACCTCCCCTGCTCTCAGTTTCCCAGTGCTGCCTGCACCGTCCTCCCTGTGGCCCCAGGGAAAGTGGGATCACAGGAGACAGCTGAGATCCTCCCTGGAGAACTGGCTGGATAGCAGGGATCGGGACCATGTAGCTGAGAGATGTTTCCCAGAGACTAGCAGGAGTTGGACCTATCTAGGGAGAAAGAATGTGCAGGAGAAAAGGAGATGCACGTGGAGACCACCTTGCTCAGGACCACGTGACCGCCTCCAAATTCCTAATGAAGCCTCAGTAATAAAGTGAGGATGTCTCATAATCAAGGCAGTAGCTGGAAACTGTCAGGGGAGGGGGAGGAGCACATAACACCAGTAAGGGTACCTGATCTCAAAGCAGGTGAAGTGGGCACCAAAGGCAGGCCCAAACTTCACTTGTACGATGACCATTTATGTACCTAATTCTGAATTGTACCCCACATCTTTAAAGTTTAAAAAAGGCTCCAGAAATTCTCTCCCTCCCTAGGAAATTGCTGGGTGACTTGTCTTCAGGGAATTCTGGATCTCTCCGTGGCTTTTACCTACACTGTACGGTGTAGAAAAAACTCACTAAGTAATGGGTATTTCTTAGGAAAATGTGAAAGCAAGAGAATGTAGTTTGAGCCTAGAGTTCCCTCTTGATATGCACACATACAGAGTAACTGCCGCAAGGAGAGGAGTTTCCAGATTCTACCAACAGGAATGCCCCCGGCAGGGAGTGCGGCCAGCCTCAAAGGAACATTCGTAGCAACCTGTAGTGGCCGTAATGTGGACTTACCCATGAGCAGGAAGAGGAGGAAGGTCCATAGTGTGGAAGAGAATATTTGTGGCCAACTCTTTTGCGGGTTACTGTAGAAAAGCCCTAGATTCCGGTCATTTGTGTGGCTCTTTGTGCCCGCCATGATAATCTATTTTCAGATCTCATGCTGAAGGAGGGTGCAGTTACCACAGCTTCCGCAATTGTGTGTGTGCGTGTGTCACAGGGAGGGTTGTTTACACCCAGCAGCACAGGCTGCTGCCATCTGCTCAGGCTGGGATGGAGGTCCCAAGTCTATTTGCCTTCACTTGCAATTGACTTTGAGTATCACTTGCTTTAGCATTGAGGGACGACTCAGGTTCTAAACTTAGCCCCTTAAAGAAGACTGTTAAAGAGCTCTACTTCCTGGCATACATGCCCCTGTGTACTCACCTCTTCTTGAGTGTGGGCTGGATTTAGTGACTTGCTCTGAGTGAATAGAATGTGGTAGAGGTGATGGATGTCGCTTCAGAGATTAGGTTACAAAAAGGTTGTGACTTCTATCTTGGGCTCTCTCTCTCTTGCCCTACCACACTTTCTCCCTTTCTCACTCTCTCTCCCTCTAGCTCACTCTGAGGAGAGCCAGATTTTATTTTGTGAGATACTTAATGGAGAGGATCCCAAGACAAAGAACTGAGGGAGGCTGCCAGCCATCTCCCAGGAAGGAACTGATTCCTCTGGTCAGTAGTCAAGAGGACTTGAGGCCGGCTAAGAGCCCCATGAGCGAGATTGAAAATGAATCCTCTGACCGAGCGAGGTGGCTGAAGCCTATAATCCCAGCACTTTGGGAGGCTGAGGTGAGGGGATTGCCTGAGTCCACGGGTTCAAGGACAGCCTGGGCAACTTGGCGAGACCTCATCTCTACAATAAATCAAAAAATTAGCCGGACGTGGTAGCACATGCCTGTAGTTCCAGCTACTTGGAAGGCTGAGGCGGAAGGATCGTTGGAACCCAGTATTTCGGACGCTGGGGTGACCGAGAGCATGTCACTGCACTCCAGCCTGGGCGATGGAGTGAGACTCTAACTCGGAAAAAAAAAAAAAAAAAAAGTGGATCCTCCACAGGAGGGTCTTGAGATGACTGCAGCCCTGGCTGACACCTTGACTGTTGATTTGTGAGCACCTTAAGCCAGAGCTCTGGTACTAACTAAGCTGCACCCAGATTCCTGATCCATGAAAATTGAGATAGTAAATGCTATTTGTTTTCTTTAATTTATTTTTTGTGTTTAATCAAAGTCGCCTTAGCTACAATGCGTATTGGTTTAATGTGCTCAGTTTTGGGGTAATTTGTAACACAGCAACAGACAACTAATACAAGCCCTAATAAATTTTCTATTTTGCTTATGCCAGTTTGTGTTGACTTCCTGTCACATGCAACTGAAAGACTTTTAGCTGATATGGAAAATATAACAAGGAGACAGCACTGGGGTTGGATGCTGTAAATAGCAATGTGGAATTGAGAACGTAGGTGGGGGAACAGCACAAGTCCCTTTATCTTGCCTTGGGAAACTGTCTTCTACTCCCCGCTCCCCTCCTTTTCCTCCTTAGTTGGTAGTGTAATTGCTGGCTAAGCTGGAACTACAGGCATGTGCTACCACGTCCGGCTAATTTTTTGATTTATTGTAGAGATGAGGTCTCGCCAAGTTGCCCAGGCTGTCCTTGAACCCGTGGACTCAGGCAATCCCCTCACCTCAGCCTCCCAAAGTGCTGGGATTATAGGCTTCAGCCACCTCGCTCGGTCAGAGGATTCATTTTCAATCTCACTCATGGGACTCTTAGCCGGCCTCAAGTCCTCTTGACTACTGACCAGAGGAATCAGTTCCTTCCTGGGAGATGGCTGGCATCCCTCAGTTCTTTGTCTTGGGATCCTCTCCATTAGGTATCTCACAAAATAAAATCTGGCTCTCCTCAGAGTGAGCTAGAGGGAGAGAGAGTGAGAAAGGGAGAAAGTGTGGTAGGGCAAGTTGTGTTTTGAGTTTCAGGCCATCATTTAACTAAGGCTGTAGCATTAAGCAGACTTGGTAGAAAACTTGAGGCTGACTGAGTGTGTGATTTTTAACTGATATTCTGCGAGAGCTTACAGGATGATAGAGAAAAGAACAATTAGGATAATAGGCTTCTGCCCATGGAGAGCATCTTCGGAGGCTGGCCATGATCCAATGTTGCACAGTCAAGTGACAGCCTCCTTAAATTTTGTGCACTAGAAGTCTCTCTTGTCTCACTCTAGTCCTGGTCCTGTGACTAGACCTGAGAAAATTGCAGGACGTACGGCCAGGAGAGGTTGCCAGAGCTCAAATAAAGGATTTTACAATCCCATCAGGTGTGGTGGCTCAAGCCTGTAATCCCAGCACTTTGGGAGGCCAAGGCAGGAGGATTGTTTGAGACCAAGAGTTTGAAACAAGCTTAGGCAACATAGTGAGACCTTGTCGCTACAAAAAAATTCGAAAAATAAGCCGGGTGCTGTGGTGCATGCCTGTAGTCCCAGCTACTTGTGAGACAGAGGCAGAAGGATCGCCTGAGCCCAGTAGGTGGAGGCTGTGGTGAGCCATGATCTTGTCACAGCAACGAGGACATAGGAGATACAGAAATCTTACTCCAGCTGCAGGATGGAGGAAAGATGGATGGATGAGACTGCAGATGAGAGGACAGGTGAGGAAGCTATTGAAAGAGTCTGGGTAGGAACATGAGAGTCAGGACAGTCCTGGTGGGATACAAGGTCAAAGGTGAAAGAGGCTCAAAGTTGGGTGATGATAAAAATAATCATTCACATTTATTGAGTGTTTGCTATGAGTGAAGTTTTGCGTTTATAACTTTTCATATGTTTTCCCTTTTAATCCTCAAATCAATCTGACTTGGTTGATACTCTTCTTATTCCCATTTTAGAGATGAGCAAACTAAGGCTCAGCGAGATAAATGTCACTGGAATGACCTTCTTTGAAGTTGTGACTCTAGGGATACATAGAACCCAATTTAAGTGTTATCACTTAAGTATAGAATATCAAGTACAGTAAAACCTAAAATAATGTGAATTTTGATATAATGTGGCAGAGGCCATGACAACCCGGGGCTCAGCATGGGAACCAAATGAAGACACCCCCCTTGGAAGGCAAAGCCCCAGAGGGGATCCGTGTGCGTGGCAAGGCCCCACAGAAAGTCTTGAGGAAAGTTCTGCATAGCTGCCCTGTGACCCATCGTCGCCTGGTTATTCCCATTATATTGTTATACTCCTGCCTTACAGGAATAATATGTTTCAATCTTCCTCGGAAAAGAATAATATAACTAGAATTGGAGGGAACAGTGTCTACAATGCCAGTAATAAAGCAGTCAATGTTTCAACATTGGCTATGTCTCAGGAAATACAAATAAGAACAGGAGAGGTCATGACAACCCAATCGTCAATAGAACCAATCACTGTAACATCCACTGCAACAAAATGTACCTTAAACTGTATGGCAAATGAAACACTTAGAGATTCTCTATTAAAATTATGGCATAAGGAATTAACAGAAACTGAGGTAAAAACTGTTACAGATAACATAGGTATAGTTAAACATCAGATTAGTCATAAAAGCGGAACCCCCAAAAATAAAGCTCCTAAGCCCTTACCTACTATTAGAGCAGGACAACATGTGGGATATAATATTAATAATAGAGTTTGGTGGGCCCCTAGGGGTAGAAGCCACATGCAAGATTTATCATGGCTTGATCCTCCTTTACCTTACATCAGAGCTTATGATGTAGACATGGTTAGGTGGGCTTGGGTAGATGGCAGATGTGTTAAATGGAACTCTCTGTCTCTCTGGGAAAGAATTAAACGTAGTAGCCCACCATGGTGTTTAATTCTAAAGGTGTAGAAAATAAAAATCTGCTACAAAGTAAACTAATGGTATAAGAAAATTAAATGTAGTTATTATACAATAGAAAATTGTGAGAATAGATATAACTAGCTAAGCTTGATATAATTAGTAATAATGATTTTTTGCTATTACTCAATTACAAAAATAAGTTAGGGATATTTAGAACAGATAAAGTAGGCTTTGTGTGAATCCACATATTATTGCTTTAATAGCTGATTGTCCTTTTTTTACTTTTTATTTTCTTCATAGAAAATTATATATTTTCATGAAATAGGATGTTAAGTTTATAAGGTTAATAGTCCAGCAGGTGGTGGTAGTGATAACCACAAAAACCAGTTTTGGGTTTATGGGCAAGTTGTATTAATCATTAACTTTATAATAAATCTTGTAAGACATGAGAACATGCAGTGCCTGTGATAAAATAATGAAATCATTTTGTGATTGTATAACCACAAAAAATGATTAATTTATAATTTACTATAAATAAATGCAACCTGGTATGTTTGATTGCCAGAGTGCCTGAAACTCTGGTCACAACTCCTCATTCCCTCGCCTCATCACGCCTCCTTTTCGGGTCCCCATGAACCCCCCCGGAGCTGGCCTCCTGCAATAATGCAGTTGGTAGGTGTGCCCTGCACTCGTACAGCCCTGTCCTCACATGGAGAGGGCTGGTATTCTCATCAGGACCCAGGGGGCAACATCCAGCGGTGTTGGTCTCGGCGTCTCCAGTGTTCTCCCCTCTCAGTGTCCCTGCACCAGGCCAGCAATGGGCATGGTTGACTGGAACATTTCTGGACTACTTGCTCCTATCCTGGGAGACCAGTCAGACCAGACCCCTGAATCACTCCCACCAACTGGGCATTGCCCCAGGTAGCATCAGATGTCAGCCTGGACTGAGATTTTGATCTGGCAGCCACAGACCCAAGCTAAGCTACATAGGTTCTCCACCAGCCCTGACCAGCCCTTCATCAGTCTTGGAATTGACATGACTCTGCCTTTTACATACTGCATGCTTTTGGAGAGTTGGAGTCTCACTCTGTCACCCAGGCTGGAGTACAGTGGCACAACACTGCTACCACAGCCTCAACCTGCTGGGCTCAGGTGATCCTTCTGTCTCAACCTCCCAATTAGCTGGGAATACAGGTGTGCACCACTATGTCCGACTAATTTTTTGATTTATTGTAGAGAGGAGGTCTCACTATGGTGCCCAGCCTGATCTCGAACTTCTGGGCTCAGGCAATCTTCTCACCTCAGCCTTCCAAAGTAATGGGCTCACAGGTATGAGCCACAATGCCCGGCCTGGACTTTATTTGTAATATCATGTGGAATTTAAAATGTACATTCTCTTACAGGTTGGAAGAATATGAGAAGACTATAGAATTTCGATGAGTTCAAAGCTTTTTACACATAGATGAAAAGATGATGAAATATTTTAAGAGTAAAGAAAGGCAACATTGCTGGGCTCGGTGGCTCAGCCTGTAATCCCGCGCCTTTGGGAGACTGAGGTGAGTGGATTGCCTGAGCCCGCGGGTTCAAGACCTGCCTGGGCAACTTGGAGAGACCTCATCTCTACAATAAATCAAAAAATCAGCCGGGCGTGGTAGCGCGTGCCTGTAGTTCCAGCTACTCGGAAGGCTGAGGTGGAAGGATTGCTGGACCCCAGCAGGTCGAGGCTACGGTGGCCGGGAGCGGCCACTGCACTCCAGTCTGAGCGACAGAGTGAGACTCCAACTCAAAAAAAAAAAAAAAGAAAGAAAGGCAACATCAAGTCAAGTGCTGTCACTACAGTGGAAGGAAGACTGAGGTAACATCACTGTGTGCAAGGGACTCTAGGGATACAGGTTGGGAAACCAGCTTTCAGAGGGCATCAACAAGGCAAGCAGAAGGGGCACTGGCAGGTGCCATCAGTTAGTCAATCAGTGACACTTCTGGTCATCAGCTAGTTGAGACAGTGCCTTGGGAGTGGCTGCTACTGGCATGACAGGACTGTTACTTTTGTGGTTATGAATCTTCCAATCCTGAAAAGACAAGGAATGCAGAATAGACCTGTTCAGGATAATCAGTTAATATTTTTTGTTTACATATATAATTATTTGTTTATTCAAGTTATAGTAAACTTTGCTGCTGTGATTTGAATGGATGTATCCCTCCCAAATTCATATGTTGAAACTTAAACCCCAAGGTGGTAGTATTAAAATAGCCTGTGGGAAGCGATTAAGTCCTCATGAGTGGGATTAATGCCCTTATAAAAGAGGCTTCAGAGAGCTGCCAGGCTCTTTCTTGACCTGTCGCTCTTCCTCCAGGAAAACATCTTAGAAGCAGAGAGGAGCCTTTAACAGACACTGATCTGCTGACACCTTGATCTTGGACGTCTTGGTCTTGAAAGCTGTGAGAAATAAATTTCTATAATTTATAAATGACCCAGACTACTACTTTTGTTATAGCAGTCTGAATTAAGACCTTTTTGGTTCTGATTTGAACTATCAAATTGAGTAATTGATTTACATTTGTAATTTTAGTTGGAAAACCAAGTTCGCATGAAGCATGACTATTTTAAGTCAACTTAAGAATTACCATATATCTAAGTTTAATGTATTAGCTGTATAAACCTCCTCATGTATTTGGGAAGGCTTATTTGTTGATTAAAATACTTTAAAATGAAATTAAATATATTACACTTATTAGTGAGGATAATAAGGGGATCAACTTGTCAATTTGTAAAATTAGTCCAACATTATCAGGGGCCCCTAAAATGGTTAGTTAAAATTTGCCCAATTTGTAAACAGAATTATAAGACTTATAAGCTGAACTGAACTTAAGGCTGACCTGGGCTTTAATTTATTTTTTTAGTAAATTGAATATGATTTCTTAAAAGCAATATAGTCCATGGATCCTTTTTTATGCATAGACACCATCTTCGAAAAATAAATTGTAATGGGGAATTCTTATTGACAGGTAGGTAGTTTGCTGAGTCACACAGCCAGCAAGCAGCAGAGGCTGGATTCAACCAGAAAGCCTCATATCCACTGCACGGCCCCAGTCAGGAAACGAAACCACCATGTGGCAAGATTTTCTTCCCCACAGCCTGTGAGCGACTCGACTGCAGACATTTCCTTTTATCACTCGGCCTCCGGTCCCTAGCACAGTGCCTCTGTGCCACTTCACAGGAGCTTGACAGATGCATGCTAAGTAAAGACGTGAAGGGAACCCAGGGCAAGTGGCATTCTGGAGTCCAGGAGAGGACTGTTTCAAGAGGCAGGGGCTCAGTGTCAAGTGCTACATGGCGGTCGTATCAGTCAGGGATCTCCAGGAACACAGTACTGCGGATGCATATGTATTTCCTTTTTTTTCTTTTAACAGGATTTGGCTCACATGGTTATGGAGGTTGAGAGGTTCCATGATCTGCTGTCTGCAAGCCTGAGGAAATGGCTTAAATCATTCTTTGTCTGAGGGCCTGAGAACTGGGGGGCTGGTGGTAGGAGTGTCCCAGTCCACAAACGAAAATCCAAGAGCCAGTAATGCTGATGCCTAATGCCAAAAAGAGATGTCTTAGCACCATTCTAGCCTGGGATTTCAGGGAGGCCTTTACCAAGGTGTTAATGACCTGAGATGGGCAATGAGAGGATGCTGGGGTGAGGCAGGTGAGGTCGTTGGCAGGACCAGGACAATCCAGGAAGCAAAATTGCATGAATAAGTACATTTGCATTCACAAAAGTGAGACAGTTTAAGGGGACTAGAGTTCGAGGTATGAGACTTAGTGACTAAACATGCGGCCAGGGAGGCTGAACAGATACAGCTGATCATGAAGGGCCTTTTCCAGCAGGACTTTGACCCTGGACTCTACCCTGTGGGGGCGTTGTAATGTAACTAACATTGGCTTTTAAACAGCTCATTCTGATGCTTCTTGTCCTTCTTTCTTGGACGGCCCCTCCATATCTTGTGACTCAAAAACTGCTTATGATTAAAGCGGTGACACTAAAAACAGGAAATGGCCATGGGCCGCCGTGTGCATATGCTCAGTCCATCAGCTGTTGTGAGGCAGGCCGCCCTGCTGGTGAGTGTCATGGGCCACTCTCTACCAAGGCTCTTGCTCCTCCTTGGCCTTTTCTTGGGTAAGTCCACCCCTTCCGCTACCACCCAGGCTCTTCTGTCTGCCTTATACACTGGCTTCTTCTGGGAATGTGCAGTTTTGACGGAAGGCGTTGCCTCTGGGGAGCCAGACTCTGTGTGTGATGGGAGAGGGCCCTGTGTGCAAGGGTGTGTGCGTGGGCATAATCTCAGGTCATGCAGACCCACACTGTGTCCTTGTCATCCTTGCATTTCTTTTACGAATGAGTTGCAAGAATCCTGGGCATTCCTAGAGAGGCTGGATTGTGGGGGCTTGAGACAGGATCAGCCACAGCCGGTTCCAGGACTCACTTCATCTGCATCTTGCCGTTTTGAGCACGTTTCCTGAGACACTCAGGTTTTTAGCGATGTGGTTGGTACCCTGAGGCTTGTGATCTGTGTCTGGTCCCTTGCGTCTCTCTTCCCTTCCTCCCTCTTCTGCCAGTCTCTGGGGTCGCCTTTGATCATGAATTGGGCCTTCCGTGTCCCGTAAGTGATTCATGGGGGATCTCAACCTGGCGCGCAGTGGCAGTTCCTGTCCCTGTGGATTCTTACCGCTTACCTCCAAGGAACTGGAAGATAGGGGAACATAAATCTTGAAAAATTTACGGTGAAGGGCTGGGTTCTGCTTTCAGTCTCCAGAGTTTCAAGTATTCACTTTTCTTCTCCTTCAGGGAAAACCAGTGTGCTCTGGTTATTAGAGTTACCTGCCTTCAGGATTGTTTTCCCCATCACAGCCTTAGGGTTTCTCCTAAGCACACTGGCAAATCCCTTAGCTGTGTTTCAATCTTGATAGTTAATAAAGGACTTTAACTTAAAACTTCATTTATTTATTTATTTAGAGTCAAGAGTCTCGCTGTGTCGCCCAGGCTGGAGTGTAGTGGCATGCTTATGGCTACCGCAGCCCCGCCCTGTTGGGCTCAGCCGATCCTCCTGCCTCAGCCTTCCAAGTAGCTGGGACTACAGGCATGCACCACCACAGCTGGTTGATTTTTTTATTTATTGTAGAGATGAGATCTTGCCATGTTGCCCTGGCTGGTCTCGAACTCCTGAGCTCAGGCAATCCTCTCGTCTTGGCCTTCTAAAGTGTTGGGATTACAGGTGTGAGCCACCGCACCTGGCCTTTATTTATTTATTTATGTATTTGTTTATTTATTTAGAGTCGGAGTCTCACTCTGTCACCCAGGCTGGAGTGCGGTGGCATGATCATGGACTCTCAGCAGCCTCAACTTCCTGGGCTCAAGCAATCCTTCCACAACATCCCAAGTAGCTTGGAGTATAGGCACATGCCAGTATGCCTGGCTAATTTTTTGATTTTTTTGTATAAATATGGTCTTGCTATGTTGCCCAGGTTGGTCTTGAACTCCTGGGCTCAAGCAATCCTCCTGCCTTGACCTCCCAAAGTGCTTGGATTACCGGCATGAGCCATTGTGCCTAGCCTAACTTAAATTTTTGAAAATGTGATCCTTACAACAATCCTGTGATATGGATAAGGCAGAGAATATTATACCCATTTTATAGGTGATAGACTGAGACTCAGAGAAACTAGGTGACATCTTCTGGCACATCGCTGGTGATCCGTGAAACTGAAAGTCAGCACAGCCCAACTGTGGGAATGTAACAATGACAAGGAAAATCTCAGAGAACTACATACACGCTAAAGACACAGAACTGAAACCAAGGAACTGGATTACTATAGCTTTTCTCACACCCCTGCTTTCCTCTCCCTCTGTGGAGCATGCACGTCTTTGAGTCTTCCTCCCTCCGTGGAAGGAAGGGAAAGTATCTGGCCAGGCCAGTGGTGGTCACTGCCCACAAGGGCATCTCTTGGGCCTATAGGAAACGATGGATAAGATAAGTCTTGCCTTAACGGATGTTCACAGTTCCTCAGTTCAATTCTAGAAACATCTACTGAGGCTTCTTGTGTGCCAGGTTCTATGCTGTGAGTGTGGTTGGGGGAAAGGGAGTGGTGTGGCACAGGAAGGAGTTCAGGGTGGAGAAACCCGATTGCTGGCAGTGTGGTGTGGTAAACAAAGCATCAGCTTCGGGGACAGACACACCTGGGTTTTAATTTGGATTTTGCAGCTTCCTAGGTGGTGACTTTGGGCACTTGTTTTGTTTTGTTTGAGACAAGGTTTCACTCTGTCACCCAGGTTGGAGTGCAGTGGCACAATCCCAGCTCACTGCATTCTCGACCTCCTCAACTCAAGTGATCCTCCTGCCTCAGCCTCCCAAGTAACTAGTACTATAGGCACACACCACCACACCTGGATAACTTTAAAAGATTTTTTTTGGTAGGGACGTGGTCTCATTCTATTGTCCCGTCTGGTCTTGAACTCCTGGTCTCAAGTGATCCTCCTGCTTTAGCCTCTCAAGTACCTGGGACTACAGGCACAAGCCACCACACCCAGGGCGAGTTTCTTGAGCTCTTTGAGTCTCGGTCTTCAAGCGTAAAGGAGTGATAAAAGAATACCTACAGTACAAGTTTGTTGGGAGGGTTAAGTGAAGCAATGTGCTCAGTGTGCTTGGCACGGTGTCGGGCTTTTGAGATTTGTGTCCTGTGTCTGATCCTTTTTCCTCTCATTTGAGTCCAGAAACAAGATTCAGATCAGGAAGCCTGACACACACCCCACCACGCCTCGCCACAAGGCTAAACTGCTGGCCTTGCTTTATTTGACTGTTCGGATATTAATTCCCTTCCGGCTTCTCCTCTTGGACTCTGGGGAAAGACACACAGCACGGCTCTTTGTATGAGGCAGAATAAAGTCAATGCTTAAACACAAAACAATCTAACAGGAGCACAGGTTGAAGGAGACCAGGCGTGGCATGGCTAGTCCAGAGGTATGGAGCTCAGCGAAGGCCGAAGCAGGGAAATGCAGCAGGAGCCGCGTCTAGCTGGTTGCAGCTCTAGGGCGCCAAGGGGAGCAAAGCTGCTGGCTTTAGGAGGAATTCCTCCAGGTGAGCTTTCAGGCCTGCTCCCCATCTGGGGAGAGGAAGATCTCTGGTTTCGGCGTCACACTGCTATGGGATGCTTCCTGCCACCTACGCCAGGGAGAGCAGGAATATTCCATGGAAGAAAATGGAAGAGGTTATGTCACTGCCCTCCAGTGCATTCTGTGGTGAGCGCACCAGGGCGTTGAGCGTGCCCTGGCTGCGGTTGCACACTCCCATAGGATGGCAGCCGCTCTCCATTTCTCGTGACCACATTGTCACAGGACCTCTCAGTTGATTTGGGCAAGAAGTCCTCGTCACCTGGCCTGGGAAGCAGTGATGTGGCCAGTGCTTCCAGATCCCAGGTTTAAATCAGACCCCGGGTTCCTCCCTAAGCCACACTGCCTCCTCTTTCTGTGTAACTGTGTGGTAGACCTTGGTCAGCTCCAACCTTTCTGCCTCCTGGAACCCCGGGAGTTACTCCAACAGATGGGGTCCCACTATGGAGGAGTGGTTTTAGAAGCAAGCGTTCTGACCAGTTTTGGTGAGAGTGCTGACAAGGGGCATTCGCTAACTTATTCCAGTGATGCAGAGTTACTGTAAGAATATGAATAGTGAATTGTAGTGACCTATAATAATTCACTATAATACAGTGAGCACGAATAGTGAACACTATTTACCTGCATTCTTTCATTTAATCTCACAAAATCCTAGAAGGTGGCACCTCCTGTCATATAGGTAAGAAAACTGAGACTCAGAGAGGTTCAGCAACCTGTCCTAGCCAGCACCTCGTGCAGCACAAGTTTGGACTCGGCAGCCTGCCCGGGACCCAGGGCTTATGCTCTTCTTTCCAGTGCAGCGTAGGCTGCGATCTCCATGACTGCTTCACTGAACACCTTTAAACTGGCCTGTGCACCCCCAAATCCTGGCAGGGCTCAGAGGATCTGGCTGCTGTTTCAGTGGTGGCTGGACCAGCAGCCCCAGGGATGTGGTGAAGTCCTGCTACGCATGGGGCTAAGCCAGATGAGCTCTGATCCCTTCCCATGTACCAGTGAGAAGCGACTCGGTGGCAGAGGGATTGTCCCCCAGGTGGAAATCCTCCTCTCAGGCATTGCCTTGCTCTCTGTTCCCCTTAGCACCAGCCACTCTTAGGATAGCATTCATGTAATTATTTTATGCTATGTTAGCTAGTACATGCAAATCCTGAAGACACCACTCTGGTGTGAAGGAAAGGGCACTGACCTGTGCTCTAGTTCTATTGCCAGTTGGCTACATGGGGATCTGGGGCAAGCCACCTAGATTCTTTAGGCCTCTGTTTTCTCATCTATAAGATGGGAATAACACTCCCTTCCCCAACTCACTTTCAGGTCTGTTTTGATCTTCTGGTGTACTCAGGCTACTCTGAAGCTTCTGTTCTTTGTCTGCAGGGCCAGAGGCTTCTAGAGAGAACCTAGAGCCCCTGGTGGTCAGTGGGATGCTCGGAAGGTCTGTCACTCTGCCCCTGCAGCTGTCGGGACAGCAGGTGGAGAGCATCTCCTGGACGTCACGCTCAGTCCCCAAGGCGATTGCCACAGTAAACATGGTAGAAGCCAGGGGGCCAGACAACTTTTACCAGGCAGAAACCCGGTACTGGGGTCGTGTGAGTGTCGTGGGCCCAGACTGCTCCCTGCAGATCAGCAACCTGAGCTGGGAGGATGCAGGGTCCTACCGGGCCCACGTTAATCTGTGGAACTCCCTCACCACCCTCGCCTGGGAGTACCTTCTACAAGTCTATGGTGAGTGTCTTGAGGATGGCAGCAGGGGTGTTGTCAGTCTCTCAGTCATTTTAAAGCTTTAGCAACATTTGAAATTTGTTTTATTTTTAAAATCAGGGGCTCATTCTGTCACCCAGTCTGGAGTGCAATGGCATGATCATGGCCACCGCAGCCTCGACCTCCAGGGCTCAGGTGATCCTTCTGCCTCAGCCTCCTGGGAGGTGGACTACAGGGACACAACTCCACGTCGGGCTAATTTTTAAATTTTTTTTTTCTAGAGACAAAGTTTCGCTAGGGCTGTGCTCAAACCCCTGGGCTTAAGTGATCCTCTCCGCTCAACCTCCCAAAGTGCTGGGATTACAGGCAGGAGCCACTGTGCCTGGCTGCAATTTTCTCTTTAATTGCAAGGCTAATATGTACTCACTGTAAAAAAAATAATGTGTTAGATAGAGTTCCCCGGGGAAACTCCTGGAAAATGTCAAGGTTCAGAGCCTGCCCCAACCAACCAGCAAATCTCCTGAGTAGGTAGTAGGCAGAGAATGGACTCTCAGGCCCTAAGAATCAAGTTTTGCCACAACCTACTCATGTGGCCTTGAGTTTCCTCATTGCTAAAACGGGAACACTACCTTCTTGTGAGAATAAAAGGCACGTGAAGGAGTTCTGCAAAGATGTAGGGAGAAGCTCTTATCACATTCCTTGAAGAATTTTAGCAAATGTTAGTGGGGGGTTTGGGTTTTGGACTCACCACTTCAGTAGATGAGACTTTGGGCAAGTCGCCGAAGCTTTCTGATTTTGTGAAGTGAATTTCTAGAACACCTCCCCTGTCTACTTCATGAAGTTGCTCTGGAAATCCAGTGAGCTATCAAGCAGCATGGCCTTGTAAAGCCCAGAGCTCTAGAACAGATGTGGGAGGATCCTGTCTCCATTGTTCCCTGTATGTAATCAGGGTGATATTTGCCCCATGAAGTAGAGGCCCAGAGTAGTTCCCAGTCCTCAGTTTATTCCCATTTGTACCCACAGAGCAGCTGGCCCGGCCTCATGTTGCACTGAGCTCCAGGGTCGGTGAGAATGGACACTGCCTTGTCATCCTGACATGTGTGGCACAGAGCAGAGGGGGTGCCGTGACCTACAGCTGGACACCCCTGGGACCCTGGACGGTCGTGTCCCATGGAGGGTCTGTCCTCAGTGTCTCCCAGAGGCCCGAGGACAGCACTCTGACCTTTACCTGCACAGTCAAGAACCCAGTCAGTAACAGCAGCTCCCACCCGGTCTCAATGCCACACTTCTGCACAGGTACCTGGCTTCTCAGTCTGCCCAGGAACAAATGCAACAGCTCTGGAGTGCACAGAGAAGGTGGAGAAAGGAGTCCTGGCTCCCTTCAGGCCTTGGGGAGACGGGGCTAAACCCTTGGTCATGGGAGTAGGAGGAGAAGACCCACTGGGGCTGGTGGGGAGGTTGGAGGGGCTTAAGCAGGGGTAGCTGGATGACTGTACGGCTGTCCCGAGTAGGTGGGCAGCACTGCCACTGAGGCTGTGGGTTCCTTCTCTGTCTTTAGGATCAGGAACCCTGGGAGAGGACACAGTGGGGGAGATAGTGATTGGTGTCCTTGGGGAGTCGACCACTCTGTCCCTGGAGGCTCTGGTGGAGAAGGAGGTAGAAAAGGTGACATGGAGCTCTCGAGGGCTCATGGCTGTGGTGCAACAAGGACCAGCAGGCAAACCAGTCCTGGTTGCTGAGACTCCGGGACCCTACCGCAGACGACTGAGTGTCTCCCGCCATGGCTACTCCCTTCAGATCAGCCCCCTGAGGCTGCAAGACTCCGGCCCCTACAGAGCCTGGATAGCTTTGTCTCCCCCAGGCAACATCACCAGGGACTTCACCCTGCGTGTCTACGGTAAGGAGGGGCGGAGGGCCCCACATTTAATCTGGTCTTTCTTTTCTCTGCTTGGTCAGACCAGAGCCTTCTCATAGCTTGAACCTTCGCTTCTTGGCACAGAGAGGCTGCAAGAGCCCAATATCACTGCCAGCTCCCAGATCACGAGGGAGGGGACCTGCTTCATCACCCTGGTCTGCTCCCTGAAACAGGCTGGAGAGGATGTTCAGTACAGCTGGGACCCCTCTGGTCAGAGGGCAGTTGTGTCCCATGGGGGAAGCACTCTCAGCGTCTCCTGGAGATCCAAGGACAGTGACGTGTACCGCTGTACTGCCAGGAACCCCATCAGCCAGAGCTCCAGCTCCGTCCTCATTAGATCCCTCTGCTCAGGTAATGGCTTCCTTCTTGTTACCTCTCCTTCCTGGCAGGGCTTGGTGCAGGTTCTCAGTCGCCCTGCTTGCCTTCCTCTTGCATCTAGCAGCAACAGAGGAAAGGGAGGAGCAAGATTAGATTGTAGCAGGGAGTGTCTCCAAGGTCTCAGGAGACGAGGGCTCCGGAGCCACCATCCAGGGCTTTGCCCTGTCCACCTTTGTTCTGTCGGCCCCCGGTCCTCTGCTCCTGACTTGCAGCAGACTCAGCCAGGCATTTGGCTCATTCTCAGGATACCCTGAGGAAAGATGCTCCCACCACCCCACTTAACCCTGCACAACCCACTGGGGAGAGCTCCCAGACCCCGTCGGCTGTGTCCTCCGAGAAGTCACTGCTCCTCCCCAAGCCTGGAACAGCTCTGAGAGATCTCCAGGGTTGTGCTCCTCTGGCAGGCAAGCAGGCCCTCCCCTGGCATCCCTGGCCGCTTTCAGTTTCATTATAAGCCACAGCAAGAAACCATTTAATCCAGACACACCCTGTCTCTCTCCTCTTCTTAACTGTCTTCTAAAATAGTTGTCTCTGCTGTTTCCAGATCTTCAACCATTCACTCTCCTTGATGCTGGTTTGGCCCTCCAGTTATATATATATATATTTTCTCTGAGTCAGAATCTCACTCTGTCACCCAGCCTGCAGTACAGTGGAACACTCATGGTCACCGCAGCCTCAACCTACTGGGCTCAGGTGATCCTTCCATCTCAGCCTTCCAAGTAGCTGGAACTACAGGCGTGTGCCACCAAGCCCAGCTGATTTTTTGATTTATTGTAGAGACAAGGTCTTGCCAAGTTGTCCAGGCTGGTCTCGAACCCTGGGCTCAGGCAATCCTCTCACCTCTACCTCCCAAAGTGCTAAGATTACAGGCGTGAGCCACCACGCCTGGCTCCAGTTACTTCTTGATGGCCAAATTCAGCAGCCACTTCTTAATTCTGTTATCCTTGGCTTTTCCCAGCACTCAACACATTGACCTGCTCTCCTCAGGCACCTGGGCGGCTCTCTCCTGGCACTTCTTCTCCCAGATCATGATCCTGCTCAGGACTGGTGCAGCTCCACCCTCAGGCCTTTCTCCACTCCCTTTGTTCTCATTCCGTTGCTCAAGGCAGAAATCCAGGCATCATGTAGAGGCCTTCCTCCTCGCCACCACATCCTGCCATTGCTCACGCTTTCCCCTTTTCCTTCTGGTACCACTCCACAGCCGCCTAACCATTCTCTCCTTCTTTAGTCTTTTTCCTTCCAATTATCTTCAGAGGGTTAATTCTGAATTAAGAAAGGCTATGTGAGGGTAACCCTTTCAGGTCCCCTCCCACTGTTGGAGCTTTTCTGTCCTCTCAATAAATCCTGCTTTCTTTCTTTCTTTCTTTTTGAGTTGGAGTCTCACTCTGTCGCCCAGGCTGGAGTGCAATGGCATACTCACAGCCACTGCAGCCTCGACCTGCTGGGCTCAGGTGATCCTTCTGCTTCAGCCTTCCAAGTAGTTGAAACTACAGGCATGCACTACCATGCCAGGCTAATTTTTGATTTATTGTAGAGATGAGGGCTCGCTAAGTTGCCTAGGCTGGCCTTGAACCCGTGGGCTCAGGCAATCCTCTCACCTTGGTCTCCCAAAGTCCTGGAATTATAGGCATGAGCCACCACGTTCAGTGATAAGTCCTGCAGTCCTGCTTTCTTAAAAAAAAAAGGCTGTGTGACTTTTCTGCCTGTCACCTATGATGTCAGAGGGAATGGGGAGATGTGGATCAAAGGTACACTAAGTTTCAGATAGAGGGAGGACTAGGTTTTGAGATCTACAGCACGATAGGGGGACTACGGACAATAACAATGTAGTATATATTTCAAAACAACTAAGAGAGTCAATTTCAAATGGTTCACCATAAAAATGATATGTAAGTGAAGAAATGTTAATTAGCCAGATTTAATCATGCCAAGTTGTATGCATGTATCAAACAATAACATTGCATCCCATAAATGTATACAATTGTAACTGGCCAATCAAATATAATGACAATAAATTTTTAAAAATTTAAAAACTCTTATGATGACTTCCCATTATCTAAGGCATAAGTATTTTAACACCTATTTTTCATTTAAAAAACAAATATTTACTGAGCATATTTATGTATTTATTCCTTTTCATTTTTAGAGATAAGATCTCACTCTGTCTCCCAGACTGGAGGGCAGTGTTGCGGTCATAGTTCACTGTATTCTTGAGCTTCTGGGTTCATGTGATTCTCCCACCGTAGCCTCCTGAGTAGCTGGGGTCTCTCTGTGTTGCCCAGGCTGGTTTTGAACTCCTGGGCTCAAGCGATCTTCCTGCCCCGGACTCCCAAAGGAGTCACCCTGCTCACCCTTGACTGAGCACCTTTAATGCACTCTGTGCTGTTCTCATCATTGAAGATAGAGTAAAAAAAGAGGTCTGGATAAATTCCCAGCCCTCAGGGAAATCACAGTTACAATGACCACAACCTGCACCTGAGTAGCTTTTTGATCATTTTATCTGTCGGTTAGCCCTACTAGTAAATGACTTTAGGAGAGTACTGTATCGTGTTGTACAAATACAACATTGAACGTGTTGTAGTATGGACAATGTGTCTGTCTTCTCCACTGAACTGTGAGCAAAACCCATTCTCACCTGTCTGTCTCTAATACACAACATGTAGTAGATGTTTAAAAATGTGGATCTGACAAATGTTTAAGGAGCATCAATGCCGTAGGTTATGGGTCACAAAGAGACGTGATAGTGGGCTTCAGACAGTCACATTCTCCCACTCTCTTAACGGGGCATGATGGATATCTCAGCCTTTTCCCTGATGCAGCTTCCTAAAGGGGACTTCCAGCCCACCCACATCTTTGATTTGTCTTCCTTGAAAATCCTTTCTCCTGTTTCCCCCGTCTTCCTCTCTGCTGTTTACCCCAATTCCTAACCTGTGGTCATTGTTCATTCAGCCTCCTTCCTTCCCTGCTCCCTGAGGAAAGATTTTCTTCTCTTTTTGATCCTGGGAGCTTTGGGGCTTGAAGAGATTTGACCTGGACACATGGACAAGCCGAGAGGAAAGATGGTGGTTATCCCAGAGACACAGAGTTTAAGAAGTTGGCATGGGGAGCACCTCTGGAAGCCAGCATTTCCCGGTGAGAGTGAGAGAGACACTGATACCCATTGAGGCATAAAATCGGTTTCATTTACAAACCGAGTTCAAAATTACCAGGAAACTGCTGCATGTCTTCTGTTTAAAATAAACTGTTTATGTTATGTTTAAGTCTGCTTTAAAATGCTCAGAAAGAAAAGGGGAATTTATTTATTTAAGAAAAATGGAATGATTTGAAACATAAAAAGATTAATAAAGTTAAGTGTTGTGCATATACACTACTAATTTTTTGTTTTTATTTATTTATTTATGTATTTTTTATTTTTATTTTTTGAGTTGGAGTCTCACTCTGTCGCCCAGACTGGAGTGCAGTGGCTCCCGGCCACTGCAGCCTCGACCTGCTGGGCACCGGCGATCCTTCCGCCTCAGCCTTCCAAGTAGCCGGAATTACAGGCATGCGCTACCATGCCCGGCTGATTTTTTGATTTATTGTAGAGATGAGGTCTTGCTGCCCAGGCAGGTCTCGAACCCGTGGGCTCAGGCAATCCACTTACCTCAGCCTCCCAAAGGCACGGGATTACAGGCTGAGCCACTGAGCCCGGCTAATTTTTTGTTTTTAAATAAATGGGCTCAGAGAACCCAGCTTCAGCTTAAATGTCATCTCCCTGGAACAGGCTTTTGATATTTCCCTCATTCATAATCACTGTATTATTAAAAAATAATTGAGAGGGCATTAGGCTAAGGTGGCTCCAGCATTCTGAGTTTCTACACGAGCAAACAGAAACCCAACTCAGAATAACTCAACCTGCGGAAACCACCAGTTAATCTCCAACTAGGTACTTTCCACTTTAACTAATCAAATACTATCTTTGACTTGCTTTTGTGAGTAATTTATCAAGTTTTCCCCTCCGGCCGCTTCAATGGAGCCTGAACTGCTTGTGGTCCTGAGCTGCCCAGTTCATGAATTGCTGTTTATCAAATAAACTTCTTACAACCTAAATATGCTTAAGTTTATCTTTTAAAAGCTCCCAGTTTAATTTTGTCAAAGCACTCATCACAATTTGTAATTATGCATTTCTTTGTTGACCTAGTTGTTTATTATCTGTCTTCTGCACAAGACATTTAGCTCCATGAGGACAAGAATTGCTTCTGCTTTTTTTTTTTTTCTTCACAATTCTAAGCCAGAGGGTAGTAGATAGAGTATTTAGTTTATGGTAGATAATTCAATGTTTATTGAATGAAATAAATTAATGGGAGTTGAGAACATTTTTTCTTTTCCTTTATATTATTATTATTATTATTATTATTATTTTGTAGAGATGAAGTCTTGTTATGTTGCCCAGGCTGGTTTTGAACTCCTGGTCTCAAGTACTTCTCCCACTTTGGCCTCCTAAGATGCTGGCCTTTAGGACATTTTCTTCTTAAGATCTGAAGACTATTAGAAGATTTCACAAAGATCTGGGAGTTATACTATTGTGGGTTTTCTCTTTATAGTTTTGATGGAAGGAAGTGGAATCTTTATCCTTAAAAAGAACAAGGTTAAAATAAAAACAAAATTGTTCATGTTTTATTTTGACAGCAAGCTTCTCTGGAGTTCTAGATAGGTCGATTTAGGTAGGAGAGAAACCTTGATTCTCTCCTCCCCTTTTCTTACTCTCAGTTGATTAACTTGTTTTACTCACAGTGAGTATTGATAAGCCCCACCAACTCCACACAAGGCTTCCAATCAAGTAGTTGGTAATTTATCCTGGAATATAGATGGACAGCCAGAATCACAAGATATTTGGGGGAAAGCCTCTAACATGAAAGACAGTCTGCAAAAAAACTGAATCAGAAACTTGGAAGAAGAGAGAAAATGCAAGGAGCAGGGAAAAAAAACCAAAGAAAGCTTAAAACCTATATTTAATATTCTTAGAGGCATATGAGAAGTTATTTCATTTAAAAACAGAAATGATGCCTGAATTTAAAAAAAAAACTGAAAAATTAGAGATTAAGAAAGAACCCTAGAGGAAAATAAGATAGCAGAAATTAAAAAAAAAAAATCAATGAATGTTTTGGAAAATTAAATCGAGAAACTCTCTCAGAAAGTAGAACAAAAGACAAAAAGAGGCAAATAAAGGACAAAAGTTGAGACAATTGAAGAATCAGCTCAGGAACCCCAACCACTGAATAATACAAGTTCCAGAATGGGAGATGTCTTTGTCTATTTTGTGCTGCTTTACCAGAATCCTATAGTCTAGGTAATTTATAAATAATAGAAATTTATTTGGCTCATGGTTCTGGAGGCTGGGAAGTCCATGATCCAAGGGCCACATCTAGTGAGGACCTTGTTGCTGCATCACAGCATGGTAGAAGGCATCACATGGAGAGAGAGAGAGAGAGAGAGAGAGAGAGAACCAATTCCATCCTTTGATCAGGAACTCGATCCCACAGTAACTAACCAACTCCTAATCCATTCATGAGGGCTCTTAAAAGTCCCACCTCTTAAAAGAAACATCTCTCAACTCAGTTGCATTGGCAATTAATATTCCAGTACATGAACTTCGGGGGAATGCATTCAAACTATAGCAGGAGAACAGAGAAAAGAGAGCAGAGAAATTTAAGAACAATATAATATAATTTTTTTCTTAGACATAAAAACATACATTTCTTAAATGAAAGGGCCCACTTGATTCTCTGAATAAAATATGAAAGCAGAACCACACTCAGTAAGAAAATCATAAAATATTAGAACACCAGGAATAGAAAAAAGGGAAGAAAAATAGGCCACTGACAAAAAAATTGGGCATAGGAGTGGCACAAGACTTCAGTAGTACCAGGGGCCAGAAGACAAGGGAGCATTGCCTTCAAAATTCTGAAGAAGAATTATTTTCAACTCAGAATTCTATATCAGGGAATTGGCATTCAAACTAATAGTCAAGGCTTAGATTAAACTATAGACATCGTCAGGTATTCAGAAATCAGAAACTAGCTCCCATGTACTCTTTCTCAGAAAGCTACTGGAAGATGTGATCCCCATAGAAAGGGAGTAAACCATGAGAGGGAAGACAAGGGGTCCAGGAGACATGAGGAAGAGGAAAGGATGTCAGGATGGTGAACTGGAGAAGTCTCAGAGTGACAGCTGAGCAGCAGGACGGGAGCACCCAGTAGAAGACGTTACTAACTACAGGACAAATAAAGAGCCATTGGAAGGGAAATGGAACCACAAAAGTGAGTGTCCATAAAGATTCTCTGCATGAGAGGGTGTGAGCTGGTGGGTAGGTAAAAGCTCATCTGAGGGAGACTTGGGTTCATGCACATGGAAGTCTCCTCTGGAGGGGACTGCAACCCACCAATGCCCTGAGATTGGAGACACGGGTGCACAGGATCATCTGCTATTCTCAGGGCTCTCTTGAGAAAAGGCAGCAGAGAACAGCTGCCCCTCATCACCTGGCACCCACCCCATACCATCACCTGCAGCAGTAGACCTGGCATGTGGAGGAACCATGGAGAAGGCAGGTCATGGAAGTCTGGAATAAAGCTCCAGTGACAGTGACAAGATGCTGACAGGTGCCATCTTCTCAGTCCCAGGACCGGGCAGAGAACTGCATTGCCCCACCCAGCCCTGCCCATCCTCCATCTTGGGACCCAGATGCCCCTCTTCCATGCTGGAACAGGCACAGATACATCACATCTGAGTGGGAGACTTGACAGCAGCAGCAGAGAGTGGTGTGGGTCCGGATCTGATCCATCCTCCTCCCACATGTCCGTGGGGCATCTGACCCATGCTGACAGTAACCCTATCAGCCTGCACTGAGAGCAGAGGGGAGGGGCTGGAGATCAGAGCTGCTCCTTAAGGAGAAGGTGGCAGTCAAAAGGAACGTGGAGTTACAGAAATGGTTACAGAGGGATTTTTTTTTCTCTTCTTGTTTGTTTTTTGTTTGCTTGTTTTAGTTTTTGCTTTTTTCCCTTCTCCCTTTCTTTCTGATTTTGTAATTGTGTTGCTTCTGTTATTTTAATTTTTTTCTTTTTTTTTAGATTTTTTTGTTTGTGTATGGATATTTTTGAGAGAGAGTACACCAACAGGGGGGTTTTGTTTGCTTGTTTGTATGATTACCTGTATGTTTTTGTCTTTTTTGTTTTTTCTGTTTTTGTTTCTCTGTTTATTCATTAGTTGGTACACAGATCTATTTTCCCTCTTCTCTCTCTCCACCTTCCTTTCATCTTCCTCCTTCCCTTTTCCATTCTTTCCCTTTTCTTATCTCATTTTGCTTTCAGGGGCAAATAGACATCCCCACTGCATGGACAGATTGTAAGGCAATAGCAAGTGGGATCCAGGGGGCCCACACACCTGTCAGTGGATACTGGGATCTACAGATAGCTTCTGAGTCACAGTTCCCCCCTTAACTAAGTCTCAAAACTGCAAAAAGCACAGAGACCCTCACCCCCAGTTCAGCTTCAGAATTGAACAAAACCAGAGTATCTACATAAGGAAGAATAGGAGATTGAATAAACAGAAGTTAAAGCTATTCTCCCATTGCTGAACAACAGAATTAAAGACTGGTTAAAAAAGGGGGGGGGATCTACACAAATGAAGAAAAACCAAAGGAAGAATATGAGTCTCACACAGACACTTGGGAGGTTAGTCACTGAGAATACAGACTCTGGAACACAAACAGTGAAGAACCTCCAGAATGACTGGTCTCAAACCACAAACCCAGATATCAAGACATTAATAGACAGAATAAATAGAAATGAGGAGAGGCAAGAGGAAAGGATGAAGGAGTTGAAAACTGAGATAACAGCAATAAAGAATACAGTGAATGAAATAAATAACAAACCAATAAGCATGGAAAGCAGAATTAACCAAGCAGAAGAAAGAATCTCAGAGCTTGAGGACCAAAATATGGAATTAACCCAAATTGCTAAAAACATAGAAAAGAAGCTGTTAAAGACAGAACAAAACCTCCAAGAGATAAATGATTATTTCAAGAGGCTGAATCTAAGCTTAATTGGAATTCCTGAGGCAGATAGAGAGACAGAGATCACTCTGGAACAAATATTTCATGAAATTATCCAAGAAAACTTTCCTCATCTCAACAGTGATGTGACCATTCAAACACAAGAGATTCAGAGAACCTCTGCAAGACAATAAATGAGAAGACCAACTCCTAGACACATAGTAATTTGCCTATACAAAGTAGGTATAAAAGACAAAATCCTAAAGGCAGCAAGAGAGAAAGGTCAGACTACATTCTGGGGAAGATCAATTAGAATAACAGCAGATTTATCTACAGAAACACTTTAGGCTAGGATCTTCAAAGTACTCAAAGATAAACAATTTTAACCAAGAATTACCTACTCAGCTAAGTTAAGTTTCATCAGTGATGGAGAATTAAAATTCTTCTCACACATTCAATCCCTATGAGTTTGTGCTGCCTCCAGACCAACTCTACAAGAAACACTTAAGAAAGTATTAAACACAGAAAAAAGGAAAAAAAAAAAAAAGAATGACCTGCACCCTTCCCAAGAAAGCAGGAAAAGACTGAAAACACACATGAATCAACCCCCAATTAAAATGAAAGACAACAAGCAAATAAGCAAACAAACAGCAGCAATAACAACAAATTCTATAAGAACCTCATGACAGTAATAAACTCTCACATCTCAAAATTAGTCTGAATGTGAATGGACTAAATGCACCACTGAAAAGACATAGAATGGCAAATTGGATAAAATATCATGAGGCAACCATATATTGTCTCCAAGAGACTTATCTCCAAGAACACTCACAAACTCAAAGTAAGAGGATGGAAAATAAAATTTCTGGCAAACAAAACACAAAAGAAAGCAGAAGTCATGATCTTAATATCAGATAAAATACCCTCTAAGCTATCAAAAATTTAAAAAGATACAGAAGATCATTAAATAGTGATAAAAGGTTCAATCCATCAACAAGAAATATCCACTCTAAACATATATGCACCCAACATAGGAGCACCAACTTTCATAAAGCAGCTTCTAGGTAAACTAAAAAAAGATATTGATTCTAACACTATCATAATTGGGGACTTAAACACCCCACTAACAACCATAGACAGATCACCAAGACAAAAAATCAGCAAGGATATTGGAACCTCAACGTAACACTTGATCAAATGGACTTAATTGATACCTACAGAACACTCCACCCAACAACTATGGAATATACATTCTAATCATCACCACATGAAACTTAAACTAAGATCGACCACATCCTTGGTCATAAATCAAGCATAAGCAAATTCCATAAAATTGAAATTCTGCCATGCACCTTCTCAGACCACAGTGGAACAAAAATAAATATTGACACCAACAAAGTTTCTCCAAAACCCACAAAGACATGGACACTAAACAGCATGATGCTAAACAACTTCTGAATCAACATAAAAATCAAAACAGAGATTGAAAGATATCTGAAAAAAATGAAAATGAAGATACATCTTATCAAAATCTCTGGGATGCCACGAAAGCAATACTAAGAGGAGAATTCATATCTTTATGAACACACTTGAAGAAAATAGAAAGATCACAAGTTAACAGCCTAATAAATCACCTAAGGAAGCTGGAAAAACAGGATCACCAAAACCCTAACTTGAACAGAAGAATTCAGATCACCAAAATAAAAGCCCAAATTTGAGACAGAGAAGACAAAAATAAATTACAAAAAAATCAATGAAACCAAAAGCTGTTTTTTTAAAAAAGGATAAACAAGAATGATGAATCCCTAACTAGACTGACCAAGAAAAAGAGAGAGAAAGTCTAAATACACACAATCAAAAATGCAAAAGATGAAGTCACAACTGACCCCGAAGAAATACAAAAGATTATCAGAGATTACTATGTACACCTGTACGGAAACAAACTCGAAAACCTAAATGAAATGGAAGACTTTCTTACATCACACAACCTCCCCAGGTTGAAACAAGCAGAAATCGAGACCCTAACCATACCAATGACAACCCAGGAAATCAACGATGTCACGAGAAAACTATCTACAGAAAAAAAAAAGCCCAGACCAGATGGCTTTCCAGCAGAATTCTACAAAACATACAAGGAGGAGTTAATACCAATCCTAGTGAAAGTATTCCAGGCAATCAAGAAAGCTGGACCTCTCCCCAAATCATTTTATGAAGCTAATATCACATCGATACCCAAACTGGGTAAAGATTCAACAAAGAAAGAGAACTACAGGCCAATCTCCTTGATGAACATAGATGCTAAAATTCTCAACAAGATTCTAGCCAATTGGATCCAACAACACATTTCAAAATCATCACCATGATCAAGTAAGCGTCATCCCCAGGATGCAGGGCTGGTTCAACATCCGCAAGACCATAAACATAATGAAATACATGAACAGATATAAAGACAAAAACCACATGAGTATACCATTAGATGTGGAAAAAGCTCTTGATAAAATCCAGCACGCTTTCTGGATAAAAACCCTTGAGCACCTAGGCATAAATGCAACATACTTCAAAATAGTAAGAGTCACATCTATGAGAAACCCACAGCCAACATACTGCTAAACAGACAAATTGGAATCATTCCCCCTGAAAACCAGAACAAGATGAGGATGTCCACTCTTACTCTTCCTGTTCAACACAGTATTGGAAGTCCTAGCTAGAGCAATCTGCCAAGAGAAGGAAATCAAGGATATCTAAATAGGAATAAAGGAAGTTAAGTTATCCCTCTTTGCAGATGACATGATTCTATACCTCAAATACCCAAGAGAATCTGTCAAAAACCTGCTTGCATTGATAAAGGACTTTGGCAAAGTCTCAGGGTATAAAATCAATGTGCGAAAGTCACTCAAGTTCCTGTACACCAACACTAAACAAACAGAAACCCAAATAAAAAGCACAATAGCCACACACAAAAAATGAAATAGCTTGGCATTTTCCTAACCAGAAAAGCCAAAGACCTTTACAACAAAATCTATAAAACACTGCGCAAAGAAATTAAAGATGACACAAACAAATGGAAAAATATTCCATGCTCATGGTCTGGAAGAACCAACATTGTTAAGATGTCCATCCTACCCAAGGCAATCTACAGATTTAATGCAATATCTTAAATTACCAGCAGCATTCTTCTCAGGCCTGAATATGACACTACAGGAATTCATATGGAAATATAAATGACCACAAGTAGCTAAAACAATTCTCAGGGAAAAAAAAGTGGAAGGCATCACGTTCCCAGACTTTAAGCTTTATTATAAATCTACAATAATCAAAACAGCCTGGTATTGGTACAAGAACAGGCATATAGACCAATGGAACAAGATAGAGATTCCAGAAGCAAAACATCAATTTCTCAAACAACTCATCTCTGACAAAGGCTCCACCATCAACCACTGGAGAGAGTAGAACCTATTCAGTAAATGGTGACAGGAAAACTGTTTGACCGCATGCAGAAGATTAAAACAAGACCCCTACCTATCACCATACACAAAAATAAACTCTAAATGGATCAAAGACCTAAATGTAAAACTTCAACCATAAGAACCTTAGAAAATATAGGAGACATCCTTATGGAAATTGGAATTGGCAGCCAATTCCTGATTAAAACCCCAAGTGCCCATGCCATAAGATATAAGATAGACAAGTGGGACCTCATCAAACTGAAAATCTTCTGCAAAGTCAAAGAAACTGTTGAGAGAGCGGGAAGACAGCCCACAGACTGGGAAAAAATATTAACCAACTGTATATCTGACAAAGCCTCACATCTAGGATCTACAAGGAACTCAATCGTGATGAAAAGAAAAACCAAACAGCCCCATTACAAAGTGGGCAAAATATATGAATAGACACTTCTCAAAAGAAGACATACAAGCAGCCAACAGATACATGAAAAGTGCTCAGCCTCACTAGTCATCAAAGAAATGCAAATTAAAACCACACTGGGATACCACCTAATCCAGTCAGGATGGCCATCATCTCAAAAAAACAATAGATACTGGAGAGGTGCAGCGAAAAGGGAACACTTCCACACTGTTGGTGGGAGTGTAAACTAGTATAGCCTCTGTGGAAAACAGTGTGGCGATTGTTTAAAGATCTAAAAATTGATCTCCCATATGACCCTGCAATCCCCCACTGGAATATACCTGAAGGAACTCAAATCACTCTATGAAAAAGATACCTGCACACGTATGTTTATTGCAACATTATTTACAATAGCAAAAACATGGAACCAACCATGCTGCCCATTGAAAAAGGACTGGATAAAAAAAATGTGGTCCATATACGTGATGGAATATTACACAGCCATAACAAAGGACAAAATTATGAGCTTCGCAGCAACTTGGATGGACTTAGTGTCTATAATACTGTGTGAACTACCACAGAAACAGAACTGAGTATCACATGTTCTCACTGATAAGTGGACCTTGAACAACTATCGTAATACTGGAAGAAAAGGATTGGCAGTGGTGGTAAACTGCCAGGGGAGGAGGCACACCTCACCAACAAGGGTACTTGCATAATGAACATTTGTATACCTAACCCTGAATTGTACTCCACACATTTAAAATAAAAAAATTTAAAAAAGGAGGGAAACGGAATCCTAGTACTCTACATGACTCAAATGTGAATACATATTATCATAAATATTGAATACAGTTTACCACAAAGCTATGTTACACCCTGACAGGGTGGGTCGAAAGGACTGTGTGTTGCCATGGGGTCATCAAGGGAATGTGAAAGAACATGGTGGGGACAGGAGAGCTGAATACTCATCTCCAGAGAGGAATTCAACTAGTAATAGAGGGCAGAACACATGTAATATCTCTAAATCTGTTTTTTTGTTATAAGTTTTATGATATTGGTAGAATTTTAGAACTATATACATGTAGATGTAGTATTATGAAAAAAAATTAAAAACACATACACCAAGAGTTAAAGAATAACAACAACAAAAAGAAAACTCAAAGATCTAGGATGTTGACTAGGTGGAAATGGGAGGATTTAGATAGGAGATGGGGTTCTTCAGAGGAGTAAACAATTTAAACACAGATGATGAGATTAAT
The DNA here is from genome assembly GCA_027257055.1 of Cephalopachus bancanus. NCBI lineage: Eukaryota > Metazoa > Chordata > Mammalia > Primates > Tarsiidae > Cephalopachus > Cephalopachus bancanus. The sequence goes on along the minus strand of JAPVLO010000387.1, from coordinate 2,271,329 downwards.
CAGTAGAATTTAGGTGAAGCACAGTTACAGTTTAATTCTTTTCTCCAAATCTCCAAATGCATCTAAGGATGCATTCAACAAAACTCAACATTACTAACTAGTTAGTATTTATGTTCATTTAAAAAGATAAAATTTCTGCCAGGTGGGGTGGCTCATGCCTGTAATCCCAGCACTTTGGGACGGTGAAGTGAGAAGATTGTTTGAGCCCAGGAGTTCAAGAACAGCTTGGGCAACACAGCAAGATCCCATCTCCACAAAAAGTTAAAAACTTAGCCAGGTGTGATGGCGTGTGCCTGAAGTCCTGGCCACTCGGGAGGATGAGGTAGAAGGCTCACCTGAGTTTAGGAGGTCGAGGCTGCAGTGAGAGGTGATCATGCCACTGCACTCCAGCCTGGCAACAGAGCGAAACCCGAACTCAAGAAAAAAAAAGATCAAATTTCATAGCTGGAGAAGCAGTTCTGGGGCTGTTTGTGATCTCGCCTATTTTTCCACACGACTGTCATTTAGGCACCTCAGGTAGCATGCTCCCTAAAGGTAAACATACAGTTGTCCAAGGCGCAGATTTGCAAATGTAACACTGTGTCACTGAGCATGGCTCATTCTTTGCGTCTGGTGGGCAGACAGCTACGCCTCTGAATGTGAAGGACAAGGGAGAGCTAGTACAGTGCCTGTTTCTGGTGAAAGCACCAGTGTCTCGTGGAAGTGGACTGCGTCGTCTCCCGGCCCCTGACATCAGCTGGGTGGCAAAATGAGAGGCTGATTCCTGATGGAAAAGGTCTCAAGGTACCGAAAGCTCTGAGACTTCCCCAGAAGAGCTCAAATCTTGCAACTTACTCACAAAAAAGCCAGGGAAGTGGTGTCTACTGGACATTGTTTTAGGTACAAGGTATAAACGGTATATATCTGAGGTCCTCCTGCCTTCCTGCCTAGGTGCTGCCAGATCACTTACTATGTGACAGGAAGAAGGAGGAGGGATGACTAATGACCCTCAGGAGTAAGTTCATTACTGTCCTGTGAAAGAGGAAGTTTACAGTTTGGACTGTGCAGAAACAAATTGGGGGAAAAGCCCCCTTGACCTTCCTTAGCTGAAAAGTAAACAGATTTCCACAATCTGGTTTCTCTGCAGCTTTATCCAGCCTCTCCACACCCCAGAGTGCAGCCATTAAAGTCCCATGGTCACTGCACGTGCCTCTGTGCGGTCACATTGCTCCTCCTCTCACATTGTGCCTCGCTGCCTTTTCTCCATCTGGCTCAAATCGTGTCGACCTGCTTCTTGACCCAGTTGTAGTCTCATCAAATGTGAACTCTTTGAAGTTAGGGGTCATGTTTTATCATCTCTGCTTCTTGGCCAGAGTACGTCTTAGGTATTCACTAAGTGTTTGTCAGGCGAGTTGTCAACTCAAGACAAACCAAGCTTTTAAACAATTAAAGTTAGTTTTATTCAGAGTCTTCTTGAGGACCACAGCCTGGGAGAGTCTTTCTGAGAGTTTCGTTAGATCGCTCCAAAGCAGCGCTTCAGCCCACAGCTGACGTATAAGTGAGGATTTTGCGTGTGCTCAGAAATTACGTTAGAGCAAAGATCTCATCAAAGTTTGGGTGCGAGGGCACATCTGGTTATGGATTGCAGGTGCATATTGGTTAGTCCTGTCAGATGTTAGCCTATGTACAGAACCAGCCAAGGGCCAGGACCACTGAACTTCTCATTTCTAAAAATGCAGTGATGTAGGCGAGAAAAGTAGGAACTTGTTCTCCACCTGCTTATCACTTTCAGGGCGTTCTTCCTGAGGACCGTGCGAGTCACTGAGTCAGGGGCCTTGTGAACTTCTCCTGGCAAGCGGTATGAACAAAGCTTGGCTTCTTATTATGCTTGCTACTTTGTCTCATGGAGTAAATGAATGACAAAAAGGATAAACGAGTGAACTAAAGTCTCTGTAGGAGAAGTGACCCATCTCTGTTTGCCTATCCCATAGTTCTATGTTTGATTAGGGAGTATTCACACCTCTGCTGATGTTTATTTTAAATTATGGAGCAATAAGGAAGTTCAAGAATGGGTGTAGAATTCAGGAGTATCTATTTCCTTTCTCCGCTTAGTCTTTTGGGTCTTATGCACCTCCTATGACAATCATACTTTGCCTTCTAAACTATTCTTTTTCTGGTGTTCTTTTTAGACTCTCAGCCAAATTACTCTTAGAAGACTTTAAGAAGCAGATACCATTTGACAGTATCACTTCATAGAAATACCGTATGTTTTCCTCTGTATTTATTAAACTTAATGTGCAGGCACTTTCTTTTTTTAAAATTTTTGAATTTTTTTATTTTAAGGATGTGAGATATGCTTCAGGACTACGTATACAAGTGGTTACCGTACATGTAAAATTTGGGCTTCCCTTTGGTCCCCACTTCTGGTTCCAGATCAGGTACCCTTATTGATATTATATGCCCCGTTCCTTCCCTTGCCCGGCAGTTTCTGGCTACTGCCAACCCTTTCTTATAGCATTATGGTAAATGTTCAGGCTCCGCTCATGAGTGAGAACATGTGGTACTCAGTTCTTCATTTCTGGGACAGAGCATTGAGTATTATAGACTCTAAATCCATCTACTTTTTTTGTCAAAAAACAAACAGGCATATTTTTGTCAAAAAACAAACAGCAAACCAAGCAACTGACTAGCAAAATGGCTGAGTTTGTACATGGTGTTCCAGCTGGGGACACGAGGGGGCAGCAGCAAACAACGCAGGACGTACGTGTGACTCGGAAAATTCTTTTACCACTGACCCTGCTTTCATTTTCTGTCTCTGAGATGGGGGAATTGAACTAAGCGATCCTCAGAGTCTCTTCCAACTCCAAAATTCTGTGTGTACATTTTAAATAGAAGTTTGGCACTGACAGGCTCTGGGGACAGAATAGAGGATGGGGCAGACAAAAATTCCCTACCCTTATGCAGCTTATAGTCCCATGGGGCCTTATATTCCTTTGGGGCCCTATGGCTGCCAGATGAAGATGGCGTGGGGCAAGGGAGAATGTGAGGCTGTAATGTCTAGAGTTACTTTTCTCTTTTTCTTTCTCTTTCTCTTTTTCATTCTCTCTCACCTACACTTCAGTTTTCAGGGTGAAAATAATGCAAATTAGTGATTAATCACTGTGAAAGCTTGAACTTTTTCTTCTTTTTTCCTCATTTTAAAATTAAGCATCCTAGCTGGGCTCGGTGGCTCAGCCTATAATCCCACGCCTTTGGGAGGCTGAGATAAGTGGATTGCCTGAGCCCGCGGGTTCGAGACCCACCTGGGCAGCGAGACCTCATCTCTACAATAAATAAAAAAATCAGCCGGGCATAGTAGCGCATGCCTGTAGTTCCAGCTACTTGGAACGCTGAGGCGGAAGGATTGCCGGAGCCCAGCAGGTCGAGGCTGCGGTGGCCGGGAGCGGCCACTGCACTCCAGTCTGGGTGACAGAGTGAGACTCCAGCTCAAAAAACAAACAAACAAAAAAATTAAGCATCCTATTTTGTTTCCCTAGCACTCTAAGCCAGATCACCTCTGGTATTTTATTTTGCCTAGCTTGGGACAGAGATGCTGTGGAAGAGCAAGAGTAACAACTTTGAGTGGACCTATCCTCTGGGAGCCACGATCTACACCCCTGTCTTCTCTTAACTCCTAGGTTTCCTCAACCACTTGACTTGCTGACCACCCATCTTTGAAGTTTAGACCTTGCTCTCCTTTGACCTCGCCTTCATCTCTCCCTGTCCTTATCTTGTTGGTTTTCTTCTCAGACTAACTCAGCTCCAGGACTGTTCCTCTGGAAGCTGACCCACTAGGGCTGTGCCTTGTGCAGTATCTACCTTGGCAAAGGGGGAAAAAGTTTTCAGTCCCTGTCATGATTAATTTTACATGCCAACCTGGCTGGGCTAAAGGATATGCAGATAGCTGGTAAAACATTATTTATGGGTATCTCTCTGCGGGGGGTTTCAGAGGAGATTGGCATTTGAATCAGTAGACTGAGTAAGGAAGATTGCCCTCCCTAATGAAGGTGGGCATCATACAGTCTACTGAGGTCCTGAATAGAACAGAATGGTAGAGGGATAGGGAAAGACTTGTTAAAGGATACAAAATTGGCCGGGCTCGGTGGCTCAGCCTGTAATCCTGCGCTTTGGGAGGCCGAGATGAGTGGATTGCCTGAGCCCGCAGGTTCGAGACCTGCCTGGACAACTTGGCGAGACCTCATCTCTACAATAAATCAAAAATTAGCCGGGTAGCGTGCGCTACTCGAAAGGCTGAGGCGAATAGGATCGCCGGAGCCCAGCAGGTCGAGGCTGCAGTGGCTGGGAGCTGCCACTGCACTCCAGTCTGGGTGACAGAGTGAGACTCCAACTCAAAATAAATAAATAAATACATAAAGGATACAAAATTACAGCCAGATAGATAGGGGTTCTATACCACTGTAGGATGACCATAGTAATAATAATATATAGTTTCAGGTAGCTAGAAGGAGGATATTGAATGGTCCCAACACAAAGAAATGATAAATGTTTGAGATAATAGTTATACTAATTACTCTGTTCTTCTTCTTATACATGATTTGTATCTAAACATCACTATGTACCTCATGAATAGTTGTAATTAAATAAAAAATTTCTAAAAAGAACAAAAAGGGTGATTTGCTTTCTCTTCTTGAGCTGAGAAATCTCTTCGCCTACTGTCAGACATTGGTACTCCTGGTTCTTGGACTTTTGGACTCAGACTGGGACTTACGCCGTTGGTCCCCCAATTCTAAGGTCTTCAATCTTAGACTGAATTACATCACGGACCTTCCTTGTTCTCCAGCTTGCAGATTGCAGTTCATGGGACTTCCTTGGCCTCCATAACTGCATGAGTCAATTCCTATAATAAATCTTCTTTTACATAAATATCCTATTGGTTCTGCTTCTCTGGACAGCCATGGCTAATGCAGCTTTTGATACTGAGAGGGGTTCCACAGGAAATAACTTTAAGGATGACCTTTCTGAATTGGTTCTAGAGATTTTGGAATTGATTCTCTTATTTGTTTAGCTTTAAAGATGTTAATGATTCTATTTCTAGTAGTAAGGAGAGCAGTGATAGTCCAGGGAATGAACAATTTATAGAGAGATATACACAGTATCTGCATTGAATACTTCTAATCAACCTTATTATGGAGAAATATAAGGCCCAAATAGACCAGCAACAATTGGGTAAATTATACTAAGAAAAGAGAACCCGAAGGTGAATTTCCTAGAAACTTGCTGACCACATTAAGTGTGTTGTCAAAGCTTGCTGACTGCTGTAAATCGTTGTGAACTAACCTTTAGCTGGCTGCTGTAAATGGAAGAGCAGTTAACTATTGCTGGAAGTTAACCCTATTTTAAGGAACAGAGTATCACCATCAGCTGTCTCACATCATGCACAGCATGTAGATAACCTCCCTCTCCAAATTCCCTAGCACTGCATACAATCTCCCCAGAACAGCCCTGTAAAACTTCCCTCTAGCCCTGACTCTTGGCAGACAGCAGACAACTTCTCTTTGCTGAACTGCTCATTGCTCCTTTGCACCGTGTCTTACATTTAATAAACCTGCCTTTCTTAATTCACCACTCTCTTGGTGATTCCAGCCCCAGCTAGTCATACACATGACATTTTGGTGGCTCATTATGGAAACTTCTCTCCTACAGGGAACTCTCCCCCACTCTTTTCTCTCCTCCAGCTCGAAACCCCTGATGGACTGCGCCCAAGCCAAGAGACAACTGATGGTTCCTGGCTGGGGCTATGCCAGTGGACCAGAAAGCCCTGGAGGAAAGATGTCAGACTGCCACCACCCGATCGAGTGAGAGTCTAGAGTTTCCTTTTCAGTCTTCCAGTGGACAATCTCTAGTATCCCTCTAGCAACTGATAGTTACTGGTCAGGGCCACTCCCCAGAGTAGCCTGAAGGCCAGAGGGGTGAAAAAGTTTGACTGCCTTGCCAGTAGGAAGACTCCCTCCATCATTTCTGGTCAAAGGTCCCCAATTCCAATGTGTGGTGCAGTTTGGCAGTGGAAGCTTGTCCATGGTGAACCCACACACGCTTTGTATACCCGGACTCCTCTCTCTCACCTTCTCTCTCTCCAAATGTTCTACAAGGATAGCTGGTCCTCCTCTCTAGACCCGGCTGAGCCAAGTAAACCCAGACAGTGCTGAAACAGTGAGTTTCTGCTCAACCCTCTTTCCCTGACCTGGACAGATCATCTAGTATCATAGACTTTAGTGCCAGTTGCCCTAGCACCAGGAGTTCCTCTCTATCAGGTGGGACTTCCCTATAGAGAGCAAACTTCCTGTCCCCCAGCAGATGTCAAGGACATCTTTTCCAATAGGTGGGATGCCCCTTTGGAAAGTATACCTTGGAATCCCTCAGCAGATGGAAGTGGAACCCCTTTCCCTTGGCAGGATGCTCTGAGAGATATTGTGGTTCAGGTCCTCAACAGATGGGTCCTTGATGGATGTTTTTCCTCGGTCCCATCATGGAGCAAAGCCCTCCATTTTCTCAAACTCACCCCTGGGCTGCATCTTTAAACATTGGGATACGTTTGACTCTCAGAATCTCAAAAAGAAATGTCTAATTTTCTTATGCAATGTGGCATGACCACTTTACCAGCTTCCAGACCAGAAATCTTGGTCTCCAAAAAGGACTTGGCCCCAAACACTGTTTAAAGTTTTACTCGTCTGTTGCAGTTCTTCTAAATGGTCTGAAGTTCCTTATGTTCAGGCTTTCATGACTCTAGGGATCCCAATCTCCAAGAGACTTGCTGAACATTTAGCCAAATTTTTGGATCCTTTGATTCTTCCAGTGTGCTGGATGATCTATCCTTTATTCTCTCTCTCTCTCTATCTCCTGACAAATCCTCTTCATGTTCAACTAGACTTAACCCCTTCACTCCTCTACCTCCACCTCCCTTGGCCATCCTGTGCTGCCCTTTGCTTCTGCCTTCCCCTCACCTTTCTGCTCCCCAGCCTTCACCTTCACCCCACTATCCAGAACCTAATATTCTCCTTCAACACCTCCTTCTTATTAGGGATCCCTCTCCCCTTCACATACCAGGTCTGGGGCCACCTGTGATCCACCCCAGACCCAGAAAATGTCATGTCTCTTAGGTAAATAGCAAACAGGGATCTTGGAACCATCCAAGTCCATGTTTCTTTCCCAATGTCTGATCTGTCTCAAAGAGAAACCAGATTTGGTCCTTTCAGCCAGGACCCCTCACATTTTATAAAAGAATTCAAGGCACCATCTCCTTTGACCTGGCATCTATACTATCTTTACTACTCGCTGTACTCAAGAGGAAAAGTTTGGCATTCAGTCCCTAGCCCAAGGATGGGCGGATGAGGCCCACACCTGAAACACCCAGGAGTCAGGACCTGGGATAACAGCAGTATCTGAAACGGACCTTAGATGGGGCTATCAGGAAGGAAATGCAGGCGGGAAACTTCACGGTCATATGATTACAAGTCTAATTGAGGGCATGATAAAGGCTGCCTTAGAACCTGTACATTATGCCAGGTTAAGAGAAATCACACAAGGGCCAAGTGAAAAGCCAGCTTTGGTTCTCTCCAGACTAGCCGAAGCCATGAGAAAATACACTAACATAGACCCCGAAAGCCAAGAGGGTCTTGCTGTTCTGGCCTTCCATTTTATTAGCCAGGTCTCTTCAGAAATGAGACAGACACTTCAAAAACTAGATCAAGGTCACAAACACCTTTCCTAACATTATTAGACATGGACTTCAAGGTTGTCAACAACTGAGAGGAGTTCTTGAGGATGGAAAAGGAAATAAAAGAAAGAGACAGGCAGCAAGCCCAATACATGGCAACTACCATTGTTAGTTCCCAGCCCAAACCAGGGCATGGTCTTTAACTGTGGGACCTAAACCTAAACAGTCACCCTTCACACCGAAGGAGACGCTCCTCACTTGCTATCATTGTGGCCACCTAGGGCATGTAAGTATTGACTGTCTCCAAAGGAGACTGCCACCTAGACCCTGCCCAAGTTGCAAGCAAGAGGGGCATTGGAAGTGGGTCTGCCCCTTTTCTGCTTATGTGTAAGGGTCATCCCACAGCCCAAAACCCCAAGCACGGGCCAAACCAGGAGAACAACAAACACCTTCAACCCCATTCTCTAGCTAAGGGGAACCAAATGAAGGGAACAATCTCCTTAGTGGCAACTGATGGGGCCCAGTGGCCATGCAGGTTCCCATATTTTCCATCTCTATGGAAGAACCTTGGGCAATCAAATGTATGACAAGGAACAAAGTTAACTTCTTAATTGACTTGGGGGACACATATTCTGCCCTAACCAGCTTTTCTTGACCCACTTTCCAGTCCTCAGTCCATCTCACTGGCATAGATGGCCAACCTAAACAAGGATGTTTTACCACCCTTCTCCTTTTAGTATGTGCCTTGGGGAAAAAAAACAAACATTTTTACTTACTCCTTTCTTGTTTTGCCAAGTTGTCCTATCCCTTTACTTGGAAGAGATATAATGACAAAACTCCAATCTACCCTTTGCCTGAACTTGCTTACACTCTGTTAGCACTGCTGGCACCTCAAGCCCAATCAATGTTCAACTCCCCCAAAATCCTCCATTCTCCAACAAGTTCCTTCAGAGGCATGAAATACTCCAGGTTATTCCTTAACTGAAGACCCTATAAAGGTTCCTCTTAAAAACCCTAATTCTTTCCCTAGAAAGCCCCAATGCCATTTAAAACCCAAAGCCCAACTAGGCCTACAGCCACTAATAGAGAAATTCTTAGCCATGGGATTACTGCTCCCTTGAAACTCACCATGCAGCATGCCTATCCAGGCAGTCAAAAAGCCAGATGGCACCTACAGAATGGTACAAGACTTGAGAATTATCAATGAGGCAGTCATCCCTATGTTCAGCTATTCTTATCCCCTTCACCCCTCTACCTTCACCTCCCTTGGCCACCCTGTGCTGCCCTTCGCCTCTGCCTTTCCTTCACCTTTCTGCTTCCCATCTTTCACCTTCACCCCACTATCCAGAACCTAATATTCTGGATATTAGGTTCCCAACCCTTACACTCTTCCTTTGGGCATGTCTTGCCCAAAGGACCAACTTCCTTTGGGCATGTCTTGGTTTACAGTGCTAGACTTAAAAGATGCTTTCTTTTGCATCCCAGTACACCTGGATTCTCAATTCCTATTTGCCTTTGAATGGCAAGACCCTTCCATATGTTGCTCAATAACTAACCAGGATGGTGTTCCCCAGGGATTTAGAGATAGTCCACATCTGTTTGAACAAGCCTTTGCCAAAGATCACTCTTCAAACCTCCCCAGTAGCATCCTGCTTCACTATGTTGATGACCTGCTTATCTGCCTCCAACTGAAAATGCCTCAGACCTGAATGAATAGAGCTCTCCAGAAACTAGCCTTCTGTGGTTATAAAGTTTCTCCTTCCAAGGCTCAAATTTACTCTCAGGGGGTTCAGTTCTTGGAACTAACAATAACTACAGGAGCCAAAGGTCTCTTGGACTGCTGCAAAAATCTTATCTTAAACATGGGCATTCTGTCCACTATACAGCAACTGGCAATCTTTCTGAGAATGGCAGGCTTCTGCTGCACTTGGATGTCTCAGTTTGCGATCACTGCAAAACCTGTGGATGAGGCGCTACTAGGACCCCTGAATTGGAATTCTGAAATGAACACTGTACTAAAAGCCCTTAAACAAGCATTTACCGTTGCCCCAGTTCTAGCTCTGCCAGATCTTAGAAAGCCTTTTAAATTATTCTTGCATGAAAGAAGGGGTGTCACTCTCGGAGTCCTAACTCAGCCATGGTGACCTTCCCAATGACTGGTTGCCTACTTGTCCAAGAATCTTGACCCAGTGGCACGGGGATAGCCTCCATGGCTCTGAGCATTAGCATCTGTTGCTCTTCTAGTTAAAGGGGTCTCCAAGCTAATCCTGGGTGAAGGAATAACTGTATTCACCCCACATCAGGTAAATAATATCCTAAACTCAAGGTCTGCTACTGGATCTTGGCTAGCTAAATTAGCAAATATCAGACACTCCTCCTGCAGTCACCAGAATTAAGAATTAAGCACCATGAAACTCTTAATCCTGCCACCCTGTTATCAGACCCAAATGCTATGGAACCACTTGTGCATTCTCGCTTACAAACCACAGATTTAACTTGCAGTGCCCGACCAGATCTCCAGAGTACTCCTTTTATAAATCCAGAGGTTGTGTGGGATGTAGATGGTAGTAGCTTTATGGTGCACGGTACCCAACTGTTAGGGTATGCTGTTGTTAGCCTCACAGATGTAATAGAATCCAGACTATTGCTGGGACTCGGCCTATGCATTCCATGTGGTGCGTGTTCACACAGCAACCTGGTGGGAAAGAGGAATTTCTCTTTTTTGAGTCAGAGTCTCACTCTGTCACTTGGGCTGGAGTGCAGTGGCACACTCATGGTCACTGCAGCCTTGACCTGTTGGGCTCAGGCGATCCTTCTGCTTCCGCCTTCTAAGTCGCTGGAACTACAGGCACGTGCCACCACACCTGGCTAATTTTTTTGATTTATTGTAGAGACGAGGTCGTGCCATGTTGCCCAGGCTGGTCTTGAATCCCTGGGCTCAAGCAATTCTCTTGCCTCTCCCTCCCAAAGTGCTGGAATCACAGGCGTGAGCCACTGTGTGTGTCCTAGAAAGAGGAATTTTAATGGCCCCAAATACTCCAATTAAACATGCTCCTGAAATCATGGCCCTGTTGGAAGCTAGTATGCTTCCTGCACAGGTAGCTATCATCCATTGCAGAGCCCATCAGATAGATAATAATGAAATGTCTATTGGAAATAACCAAGCTGATAAATGAGTGAAGGTGGCTGCAAGGCTACTCTCTAGTCTGCCCTAGTCCCTACCCTAACTCTCTTGTCACCACACTGCACACAGGAATAAACCCAAAAGGCTCTAGAGAAGAGTTTCTCTCATACCTCAGAGGGCTGACTAAAAAATTATAACGGCAAGCTCCTCCCAGACGTAGGTTACATCAGTCAACTCATCTGGGGGCAAAAGCACTCCACAGTCTAATAGAGCTGCTATTCACCGGCAAGGGTATAATCCAAACTCTACGTGCCATCTCACAGGCCTGCCCCACCTGTTGCCAAATAAACCCAGAAGGAACAACAACAACAAAAAACCTCTTCATTCCTTCAATCTATTCAAAGAAGGGGAGCCCTGCCGGAAGAAGACTGGCAGATAGATTTTACATACGTGCTATCATGCAAGAGATGTAGGTATTCACTGGTTTTCATGGACACCTTCAATGAGTGGATAGAGGCTTTTCCCACTAAAATGAAATGAGCCTCAGAAGTCATGATGGCCCTTTTAGACCACATACTTCCTCGTTTTGGGCTCCCTCATGCCTGCAGTCAGACAATGGTCCTGCTTTTGTCTCCCAAATAACACAGGGAGTCAGTGAGGTGCTCCAAATCAAACATTACTTACACATGGCTTGGCATCCACAATCTTCCAGAAAAGTAGATGGAGTCAACCAAACCATAGAGAGGTACCTTATAAAGTTAATGCAGGAGATCCAGCAGTCATGGATAGCTTTGCTTCCCGTTGCACTTTTAAGAGCTCTCATCATTCTAAAATCTGAGATTCACCTTAGCCCACTTGAAAGTCTCCATGAAAGACCTTTCCTCCAAACAGATCTTTTGTTAAACCCAGAAAATAATTATCTCACACAGCATGTTATGTCTTTGGGACAAACCATCAAGGCAATTAATCATTACCAGAATCTTTATAGCCCCAAATCTGATTCTTCCTTTTCCAGACAACACTCATCCTAATCTTATGCCTGGGAATTGGGTATATCTTAAAACTCTCCCACAAGACAAGAAACCACTAGAGCCTGTCTGGACAAGGCCATATTAAGTTTTCCTCACAACCCCAACTTCAAAGCCTCTCTCCATGCATCCATTTCTCCAGAATTAAAGCAGAACCACGCCCAGTGAGGAATGTGCTGTCTACACCTGTGAACTGGTGGGGGAATCTTCATTTTCTGTTCAGGCATACTCCAGACTCAGACGACATCCACCCTGATACTCAGAGGCCTCAAATTAATGGAAGCACACTCATCACCCCCTTTAGATTACTCTTTGGTCTCCAGAGCAAATTTTTTATACTCCATCCTCTTACAAGCCCTAAATAAGGATTCACAAAATTTTCTTTGCCAGCTCTGCCTTCTTGAAATAGACATTTTTATAAATAAATGCATTCAAATTTGCTATCTTCAGAGAGATCTCCAAGATTTCTATCTAGATGAAATTACTTTATATTTAACCTAACCACCTTCACTAATGTACTTTATTCCCACCACTCAACACAGAGTTGCAGAAAGTTTGAATGTTTGTTTTACTATAGCTATAATAATTGTTACAATCCTCCTTCTCCTTTTTCTCCCCCAGATAGCTGTATATTGTCATTTCAACATGGCTGGTGTTATTTTAATTACTTGGATGTCTCTTCATTTAGCATTAACACTTACCACAAACCTTCTTGGATTACATCCTGATTGAAGGCACCCATAAACTACTGTGGGAGCAAAATTCTTCATTTGTAAAGCACTGTTGGCTTGCTTACCAGAAGTGGACCCATAGATGTAGAAGCAAAGATTCTACATCTAATGCTGCATCTCATGATATTAGAAAAAACCCTAACAGGTTGTTTGGTTGCTTGGCTGAATCATGGACCAAAAGTTTACCCACCATGAGTGAATTGAAAATATCTGACCCCCCTTGTTTAGGACAGAGAAAAGGATCAGGGGCTTAGAGAGATTGGAATGTTAGAGAGGATATGTTCCTTAAGACCTACTCACCCACAGAGTATCCAGAAGACATAATTTTTATAAATTCTGAGATAGACTAACATCCTTGAAGAGCTTCATAATCACTCTTCCCTAAGACCAAACCTTACAGTGGGAGCCATAGGTACTATATTGGAAAATCTAAACACAGTGGGAATAATGGGGCCTGTACTCAACCATCAAAGTGTGGTACTCAACCATCAAAGACAAAGTGAGAGTGGTTACCATAACAGACAGTAGAGTAAAAGCAGCAATCAGAATAGTCTGACTTGTGCAGACCTGTGGCATTAACTAGTTGATCATGGTGTTCCTAGAAGTCAAATAGATAGGAAACCTACTAAATTCTCACTTGATCTGTATAAGCAGAAAAGTTTTAGACGAAGTAAGCAGAAATGTTTCAGATGAAGTAAACAAAAGTCTGACTCAAATAATAAAAAACAGAGTCATGACCCCTCAATCAATTACTAGACTGGAGTCAGTTTGCAGACCCGAAAACTAGAGGAACGATCCTGGTATACAACAGAAGATGTATATTGTTCATTTTTCTTCCAGTCTTCACCAAAGAGATCTGTATCCTTTAACCATGGTAACTGTGTGTTGGGGAAAAGGAAGCAATCAGACATTTTGGGAACTACTAAACTGATACTGATTTCAGGAGAACGAAAAATCACTGTGGCCCTTTAGTCAAAGTAGGGGCTTATGGTGTTCAGGTGAGTTTTAGCTCAGATTCATTTCCCAGTGGGTCCCTGAGCCCATCCTGTGGTTATTTCCACAGCTCCTTAATGCATAATTGGAATAGACATACTCAGCCGCTGGTAGAGTCCCTCAGTTCCTGACTTGTGGAGTGAGGGCCACCATGGTGGGAAACACCAAGTGGAAGCCATTAGAAGTATTCCTACCCAGGAAAATAACAAATCAAAAGTGATATTGTATCCACAAAGAGACTGCAGAGATCAATGCCACCATCAAGAACTTGAAATATGCAGTGGTGGTGATTCCCACTATATCCTCACCATTTTTTTATTTGACTTGTGCAAAAGACAGTTGCATCTTGGAGAATGACAATGTCTTATGATAAGCTTAACTAGGTGGTGACTCCAATTGCAGCTGCTATATCAGATTTAGTTTCATTGTTTGAATAATTAACACACCTCCTGGTGCTTGGTGTGCAACTTTTCTTTTTAAATTGACAAATACATTTTTTTTAGGCAAATGGGTTTTTCTCCATTCTTATTCCTAGGATCCACCAGAAACAGTTTTCTTTTAGCTGACAAAGTCAGCAGTATACCTTCACTATTCTACCTGAAGGGAATATCAACTCTCTGGCTCTGTATCATACATAATTAAATTCAAGGGGATCTTGATTACCTTTCCCTTTCACAAGATATCATACAGGTCAGTTACATGCATGACAGTATGCTGATTCAACTTAGCTAGCGGGATGTAGCGTCTCCTCTAGATTTATTGATAAGACTTTGCATGTCAGAGGGTGGGGAATAAGTCTGACTAAAATTCAGGAGCCTTCTACCTCAGTGAAATGTCTAGGGGTCCAGTGGTGTGGAGAGAGCCCTCCTAAGGTGAAAGATAAGTTGTCACACCTAGTCCCTCCTACAACCAAGAAGAAGACACAATGCCTAGTGATCTTTGGAATTTTAAAACAACATGCTCCTCTTTGGGGTGTGTTACTCTGGCCCATTTAACTAGTGATCAAAGAAGCTTCTAGTTTTGAGTGGGGCCCAGAATACGAGAAGGCTCTGCAACAGGTCCAGGCTGCTGTGCAAGACGTTTTGCCTCTTGGGCCACATGATCCAGCAGATCCAACGGTGCTTGAAGTGCCAGCAGCAGACAAGAACATTTGAAGCCTTTGGCAGTCTCCTGTAGGTCAATCAGAGTGCAGGCCTTTAGGATTTTGGAACAAGACCCTTACAGTGCAGATAACTACTTTTCTTTTGAGAAACAGCTCTTGGCCTGCTACTGGGTCTTAGTAGAGACTGAGTGTTTGACCAAGTGACTACAGGATCTGAGCTGTTCATCTTAAATGGTGTGTTAGCTGACCCCCTAAGCCGTAAAGCTACATAAATAAGTGGCTCAAATCTCATGTTCCCCACTCCTATTATCTTGCCTTCTATCTCTCAGCAGCACCTGTGATCTCATGAGGAGTTCCCTCTGGTCAGATGATAGAAGAGAGAAGATACCTTTCTTTCATAGCAGCTGTCACTGAGGCTGTGTTATCTGAAGAATATTAAGTGTTGGCCTCCCTCATTAGAATGTAAGTGCCTTTGTGCAAGGTCTTCTCAGATTGTTATTTTTATTCTTAGTAGAATAGAAAGCAACAGAAATCTCTGGGTCAGGTCGTAGGTAAGACATTTTAAGGTTCTGAGGATAAAAATGAAGTTAGTAAGGTCCAAGTGAGAAGAAAGTAAAAGTGCTTGAAAGCTCACTTGGATATTAATATTAAATGAAATGGGTGATGACCTTCTAAATCTTTTGGTCAGGCAACCACCCCTTCAGGTCCCCTCCCTCTGTGGGAGATTTTCTGCCTTCTCAATAAATCCTACTTCCCCCCCTCAAAAAAATCTTTTGGTCAATAACCTCAAAATAATTTTTGAAACCATGGGCTTTTTTTTACATTTTAAAATTAATACTTAAAATTTCTTACTGTAATGCTAGATATTGCAGAATAGGTAATATTTGGAGTAAACATTAAAACTAGAAAATAAAACGATTACAGTACCCTTCAAAATAAAGATGGAGCCAGGTTCATGTCTGTAATCACAGCACTTTGGGAGGCTGAGGCAGGAGGATCACTTGAGATCAAGAGTTTGAGGCCAGCCTGGTCAACAAAGTGAGACTCTGTCTCAACCAAAAATAGAAAAATTAGTCAGTGTGGTGGTACATACCTGTAGTTTCAGCTACTCAGGAGGCTGAGATAGGAGGATCACTTGAGTCCAGGAGTTTGAGGCTGCGGTGGCCAAGACTGTGCCACTGCAACAGATGAAAACCCTATCTCAAAAAAATAAGTAAATAAATAAAAGAATGCAAGCACGCTGAGGTCACAGACCTTTGTTTTGGCTCACTCTTGTATCTCTACATTCAGGATAATGCCCAGCACTTAGTAGTGCTCAATAAGATAAGTGCTGTTGAATAAATAAATTAATGAATGCACTGAACAAATAAAAAAGTGACATCCTTTTCAAAATGGTACAGACAACTTTGTTTTTTACTCCTTCACTGGAGTTTCTCTGTTGAGAATTCAGTTTTCACACCCACAAGTCCCAAACCACACGCTCTGGGGGCTGCGTGTGGTGGGCTTGTGAGGTGGTGTGACTTCTCACCTTCATGCGCCGTGGTTTCATTTTTGCCTGCTGGTTGAGCTCATGAGGGGAAGCCTCTCTCTGCATGTGGCTTTGGGACAGAATTTACTGAGTGTCCGGACCCCGGTTCTATTGGTCTTTCTGGGCCCCATTTCGGTCACTGATTCTTTAAAAAGTGTGATTAATCCTAATTATTTGCTATCTGGATTGGCCCTGAGGAGAGAGGGGATATGGGAGCAGATGCACTCTGAAGCCCAGAGACTCCTGGTCCCTCCCCTCCCTCATCTTCACATACTGTGAAGCTCCCCACAGCCTCAAGCCACCCTTCGAGGGAGTGTCATCTTTTCCTCCCATGTGGGGGGGCTTCCTCTCTTCTCCCCATGCATTCTCCCTCTGAGGGGATCTTTTCCATCCTCCACCCCATCTCAACATGAGGGTCTCAGACTTTCCCCTCAGCCCCTCATAGTGGGCAACACCGCTCTTTTCTCACTGAACATCTATTTAAAACTTCTTCCATTCTATTACGTAGCACATGCTTTCTCAATAAAGAATATTTCGAAAATAAAGACAAATAGAAAAAACCGCCGGGCTCAGTGGCTCAGCCTGTAATCCCGCACCGTTGGGAGGCTGAGGTGAGAGGATTGCCTGAGCCTGCGGGTTCGAGACCCGCCTGGGCAGCGAGACCTCATCTCTACAATAAATCAAAAAATCAGCCGGGCGTGGTAGCGTATGCCTGTAATTCCAGCTACTCGGAAGGCTGAGGCTGAAGGATTGCCGGAGCCCAGCAGGCGAGGCTGCAGTGGCCGGGAGCGGCCACTGCACTCCAGTCTGGGCGACAGAGTGAGACTCCAACTCAAAAAAAAAAAAAGAAAAACCAAGCCACCTAAGCTTCCACCCACCCTCAAACAACTGGTGTTAATACTTTGATGTGTTCTTTCATTTTGAAAAACACAGTCGTAATCATACAGTACATTAAATTCTACTCTTTACTTTTTCGCTTGTGATATTGTAACATTTTCCAGCTTTACAATATATAATTCTTAATGTCTGCTTTCATTTCATTTTTACCAGTGGTTAGACTCCTAGGTAGTTTCCAGAATTCCACTGTTGCAAATAACAAAATAATGCATGTTTTTTGTAGCGAATCTTGCAGACTTTATTCAAGGGTGTAGGGGGCTACTCCAATGGGGTTTTGTAGTAGGGGACAGATCTGGCTCAACTTCCTCTAAATGCCCTTTTGAGACAAGATAATCTCAATCCCATTCTTGCCCCCAAAACATTTTTTTTACTTTATTTTATTATAAAGATGTGCGATATGAGTCAGGGTTAGGTACACAAGTAATCTATGTGCAGGTGAAGTTTGGGTCTCCAACTGATCCTCACTTCCCCGTGGTTTAGGATCAGATACCCTTTGTGTTGTTACATGCCTACCCTCCCCCCCACCTCACAATGTCCCAAGACTGCTGATTCCGCCCTTGTGCTTTTGTGATTAATGATCAGGTCCCACTTATGAGTGAGAACATGTGCTATTCAGTTCTTTGTTTCTGTGATAGGTCACAAAGAATAATTGTGACCAATTCCATCCAATTTGCTGAGACGTCCACAATTTTGTTCTTCTATATGACTGTGTAATATTTCATTGTGTATGTGTACTAATTATCTTCATCCAGTCCACTTTCAATGGCCGTAGAGTTGGTTCCATGGTTGTGCATTTAGGGGGTCTCCATTCAAGATATGTGCCAAGGAATGCATCAAAATCAGCCACCTACCCCCCACCTTCCCATGTTTTCCACTTCATTAAAACAAAGGCAAACAAACAACTAAAAAAACAAACAACAACCACAAAGGCAAGCTCTATAGGGGCAGGGATCATGTCTGCTTTATGTGCCAGATCGACATAGCAGAGGTTCTCAATAAATATTTGTTGGATGAATTAAACACTTTAAAAAGTTTGTAAGTAACCATCCCCCCCTCCCCCTAATCCCAGACTTCAAGTTTATGCTAGATCAAAAATATGCCTGTAGGCTCAGTTTCTCCACTGAGTTGGGTTCCTGCACAAGCCTATGGCCTAGGCTTTTCTCTCATAGCACCAGAGAATAAATGAACCCTGGCTAGGGGTCCTTGTCCTCAGGCTATACACACTTCTGAGTCTTTATGATGGTGCCTGTCAAATATGGTCTTCTCCATCCTTGTGCACTTTGACCTTCAAATCCTGCAGATCCACACATGACCCTCTGGGTATCAGTGGTCAGGCCTGCCGCAACTGTCCATGAAAGTATTTAATGAGGACCCAGCCTCATAAGAGCGGAGAGCGTGTCTGACCAATCAGCTCAAGCTCAGCACAGTGTCAGGCACACAGTTGATAAGTTGATGAATACATCTATTTGTGTGCATGTCTGTCTGTTCTGGGTTTCTCGCTGTCCTAGCAATCAGACTCTTGATATATTCCTAATCTCCAAGCGCTGGGATGGAATGTGACTCCAGACCCTGAACTGGGGCCATCATTAATATGACAGAATCTGCCATCGATATGTGTGATGCTGCATTTTCATTTCCACAGAGACACTTCTAAACCCTTCTCTTGGTACTAGCTGACAAATTCACAGTCACATTTCTGGGAATGTATAGTTGAACATTCTGGGTTTGAGATTTCTCAGCAGTGAGTAGAATTATGAACTCTTAGATTGATGGGTTTATTCTGAAAGAAGTCATTTTTCCTTATTCTTCGGCATTTCTGGTCAAAATGGTGAATTCTTAGGGCTGAGACTGGAGGGAGTGCTCTGCTGTCTAGATGACATTTTCATAGGTAAACAGTCTTGGTGTGTCTGGCGTCGTTGGTGGTGAGTTAGGATTCTCCATCTGTAGGCAGACAGAAGAAAGCAGTGTTTTGGAGGTGGGGAGGGCTCTGGATCTCCCATGGAGATTCTGCCACCCCAGATACTCTATTTCCAGGGTCGCCCAGCCCAAGCCTCCTGCCAGCTATCTTCTACTGTTTAATCACTCCTGGCTTAGAAAAACCATTCTTTAAGCTTATTCATCTTGTGGAATGCTTGTGAACGGAACTTTCTTTGCAATCATCAAAGTCAACCTTTCCTAAGTAAACTCCCTTTTCAATCCCCATCTTTTCAGATCTGTTTGGGGAGAACGGGAAAGGAGACAGAAAGGTACCATTGCTTCTGCCAAGCATGATCTGTGAAGGAATAAGCCTTAAAGCTTATCACATAGTAGCTTAATTGAGGGAGACTACAAATCAGATGCAACATAGCTGGACTAAGGATAAAAAGTAGAAATCTCTCCCTCCTACAGTCTCCTGGTGGCTCAGGAGGAAGCTGGTGGTGTCTCCTCCCCAGCTACTCCTCTCCTCAGGCACAGCATAGGCCATGGTTTTTCCTTATTCATGAATTCACTCTGACATCTTTTGGTTTTCTCTACCATTCCCATATAGAACCTCTCTTCTACTCTATCTGTTCCAGAACACTCTTGTCCGACTCCTAAAATACAATTCCCTTCTATTCCCCATGTTCTTGTGTAACCCTAAGCAAAGAGAATGGGAAACTACTGGGATACTTTTTAATGCCAGAGAATATGAAATTCCTGGGACCCAAGAAATTTTAACCTAAACATAAACCAGGAGAAGAATGAAACTCATTCTAAAGCTCCTTACCTTTCTTGGAATCTGCACAGTGGAATAAAGTGTACTCGCTAGATCTTCCGTTGGGATAGTTTTCTGTTTAAAAACAAACAATAAGCAAAAAAAAAAAATCATTACCCATATCCTGAATCACATAGACAAGGCCAGAGAGACACTCAGAATCCAGAGAGGGGAGGGCAGAGCTGGGGAGGAGATGGCAAGAGGGAAGAGAGGGTTCTGGAACAGGGATAGGTAGTGGGACATTTTCTTGTTGGCAGTTGCTGTTATAATAATTACTGATAATTTTTTTCAGGGCATTATTTTTAAACTGCGTTGTGCTTAAATTAATTTCAAAAATATATGAGGTATATATGTGTCATGAGTTATGAGACTCCTGAGGAGGTTACATAATTTGAAACAGTCCTGCTAATGTTGCCAGTAAATTTTCTCAACCACTAAAGAGCCTTTGGAGAAAGTCAGCAGAATCACTAATGGAACTAAACAACAACAATAACAAGAGCTCCTTTTCAACTGGAGGAAAATGTCCTGGTTTAGATAAGTTTACTCCTGTGCATCTGGGGATGTCCTGCAGCCTTCTGTGGATGTGTCTTGAGCAGAGTAAGAGAGAGAATGGTGACAGAGTGACAAATTTTGACTTAAACCAGTTGGGTGGAGCACAAAGTCTCCCTTGTGAGGAAGGACAGGGCTCTCAGAACACTAATGATTTTGGTAGTATTCCCTCTTTGTGGGGGTAAATTAGGTAAGTGTAGGAAGATGTGACCTGATCAAAAGATTTCAAAGGTTGGGGTAAAACTGGGGTCTTGAGGTCAAAGCATTTTTAGTTCTTTATTAAATATTGAGGCTTTATGACCTCTAAAGAACCACCCAGCCTACAATGATTGGTCCCAAGGAGCCTTTTGGAGTTGTCTACTCATTTCATGACTGCAGATTGTCTTTTGTTATTTAGGTTTCTTTAAAACATATGCTTACGATTTTCTTTTCAGAGAGTTTCCTTTGAATTCCATTTGTGTTCATTCATTTCACTCGGTGACTCACACCTGGGAAGCCTTGAGTGGGAGCCCAGAGCCACCTAGGCCCCCGACCCTTCCCCTGATGACCCCTTGAGTCACCTTACAGAAAAAGGCATCTCTAGAGCAGCCAGTCTTCTGACACCATGACTCAAACACCATGTCAAAGTCACAGTCCTCTGCCCACTACCTAACGCCAAAGGAATCAGGTCTTTTGAGTGGCTGTTGTGAATCGTGGAGGAAGTGATCCCACAGACCACAGCACAAGCATTACTGACTGGGTCAGAACCAGGTGCTTCAGAGGCCACCAGCTTCTGAGCAGAAGAGGATCCCTGAAGACTTGTGGGAGACATGGGTGCGCTGGGTTTTAAGGGCTATACATCCTCACCCCCTTTCCCCATTCCCATGTTGCACAAACACATGGGAAAAAACCTCAAGTAACACAAGGAGAATCTCAGAGAGAGGATCAAGTCCCAGGATAAATGGGAAAGAACTCACACCAATGTAAGAGATTGTGTCATATTCTGTGTTCTCTCCAGAATGGGAGCAGAAGTTAGAAATTTCCTGATGAGTGTCCTTTTTCTCCTTCCTTTCAATGGATTCTAAAAGCAAGTTGGGAGAGAATCAAAGCCTCCCTTTCCAGCCACTCACCACCCCCACTGGCCCAGTATCCTGCCTGGATGACCCACTAGGGTGACCAACCATCCCAGTTTTCCTGAAACTGAAGGGTTTTCCAGGACAGGGGACTTTCAGTGCTGAAACTAGGAAAATCCTAGACAAACCAGAATGAGTAGGTCACTCTTGTCACTTTCCCCCTGGTCTCTGGATCAAGGTGTTTAAAATGGGAAGCAGACAAAGTCAGAAAAACTCTCACAGGGCATCCAACAGGGATGAGGAATCTCAAAGTTTGCAGTTCATACCCAACCAATGTTTAGGTTCCTCCTCAATACCCTATGAGGGCAGTAGAAGCCCGAGAAGACATATCACCAGGGTTTACGGACACAGAGCATGGAATCCAGCTGGAAAGAGACAGTGAAAGTCTTCTCCAGGAGGAAAGTGTCTAGACTGAACCAGAAGCAAAGTGAGGTCTTGAGTTGAACCCGTGGAAAGGGCTGGAACTGGTTTGTGAGCTCTAATTGGGATGAGGATAGGAAGGGCTGAAGGATTCTGGTCTGTAGGGATCTCAGAATTGGAGGCCATCACCTCCCAGGTCAGGGGAGCAGAGTCAGCAGTGTGGGGCCCATGTCTGGGGCAGGAGAGGAGTGGGCCTTTGAAGGGAACTGGGAGGACCGTGTCCTCTGGAGAAGAGGTAAGGCCTTCAGCACTCTACTATGGAATGAGGACTGACTATGTTTCTTGAAGGCAGAGACTGGCCTCTTCATTGCTGTATCCTCAGCACCTAGCACCAAGGCTCATATACCACTCAACATATGCTTGCTGAATCAATGAGGGGGGAAAAATGCATGAATGAAGGCGAAGAAAAAAATGGCATAGTTTCTACCTTTTTCTTTGTCTTTCTTCAAACACCCAATAGCTATTCCCACTAGAAGGAGACTGAGCAGGATGAGCCCCAACAGGAGAATCAGGATGACCATGAGGGAATCTGGGCTACCACCACCTTTAAAAACAGAACACATGGAGGTGTGGGAAAAGAACAAAAGTTAGCTTAGGAAAATGACCTGACTTTTGGAGTACCTGCCACCTTCTTCCCGGGCAACTTCCCAGTGGCCTCTAGTTTTCACACGGGGCCTGTTCTCAGGGGGACCAGGAGCTGAAGAAGGTGCAGTCCTGGGACCAGAAGCTCCCATAAAGAGGTGAGAAGCAGTTACCTTCGCAGAACTTCCTGGTAAGGATGGGGCTTGAGGAGCTGTTGCTGATGGGATTCCTGACAATGCAGATGAAGGCTGTGTCCTTTCCCCCCATTCTCCAGGAGACGGAAAGAATGGGGCCATTATGGAACTCATGGACTGTTTGCCCCAGGGTCTCCCAGCTGTAAGTCATATCTTCTTCTTCACGTTCCACGTAGCATGTGAGATTGGTCATGCAGGTGCCATTCTTATTGCTCTGCAGACCCATGGTGACTTTGGGCTTTGACACTTGCTCTGTGAAGAAAGGACAATCAGGGATGGAAGCTCTGCCCGTATCTCTCCTTTTTCTAAATTATCCTGACTACCCCGATCCAGAATCTTTTTGGGAGCTCCAGAATGCAGAGGGAACACCATTCCAAGTAGAATCTTCATTCTTAACTGGAAAAGAGAACTATCCAGGTCTGCTTGTCCACAGTTATATAACAATAATGGTATTAGCAACAAGAAGATTCAGACTCGGGAGGAAACATTTCTCCTACCTAGCTTTACCAGAGATAAAGCTGATATTTTTATCTTCTGATTTTTGTGTCTATTACCAATAGGTTGGATTCTGTAGGGAAAGGGGTGTGACAGATACTTATAACCCCAAATCTTCCTGAGGTGGGTATTGCTTTCCTCCCCATTACAGATATGGAAATTAAGACTTGAAAAAATTGAATAACGTGGCTAAGTTCATGCAACTAGTAAGAGAAGCCAGCAGTTGGCCCCAGCCTGTGTGGTTGTCACTTTTGGTATCACCCATCCACTGCACCATATTGCTTCTTACAGTATTGCTGAGTAGGCCGGGACCCCAAGGGCCAGCCACATCTATTTCTTTCGTGCAGGAGTCCCCTCTCCCACATTTTTGTCAAGTGTTTATCCAGCCTCTGCTTGACATCTCCCATGTCAAGGAGCTCATCACCTCATCAAGGCATCCATTTACCATTGGAACAGATTCTGCTCACCATATACATGCAGCATATACTCCTGCATTGAGGGAAACTGGGATGATGAACTGTGTATCTGCACACTGTAGGAACCTGAGTCGTTCTTCCTCAGTTTGTTGAGCTTCAGGGAGTAGCCTCCACCTGAGAAGTCCACCCTTTCCTTATTACGATTGCTAGTCACTATAACAGTGGCGTTTTTGCTCTCCGTGCCAGGCTGTATGGTGATGAGAGTGGTTCTATTGAAGGACCAGACAATACTGTCAACCTGCTTTTCTGTGAATGTCAGGGGGAAAGTCACAGACCCATCGATGGCCCCGACCAGCTCCTTCATGGCTCCAGAAGTTGCTGACGCTGCAAACACAGAGAACCATAAAATAAGTCCAAGTCCCTGCTCTTGTTCCCGGTTACTCACCCTTTTTGGGTCCTGGGAAAATCCTGAGAAATCCATTCAGTCCAACCCAATCAACTCCTGGGAAGCCCTTCAGAACCTCAGTAAAATATGAAAGCACTGAGACTGGAAATTTTTGTTTCACCCCAGTCTTAGTTCACTCCAAGAGAGCATGACTTGTAAATATTCATCACTGGTTATGTGGCTTTAGGTGAAAAACAGTTAAGAATGTCTGCTGAAGAAACTTTCAGAAGTGGTCAGTTGAACACTACCTGTGAACGAGTATGAAGAATGAGTCATTAAAATCTTAGAGACAGATGCTGAGAATAGCACAGAGCAGTGAGATTAATTAGATTGGGACTAACAGTTTAAAAGCACCTACTGTGATCTTGTTTAACTCTTAAAACAAACCTTAGAGGAAGGACTTTTTATATCCCCATCTTACAGATCAGGAACCTGAGGCACAATGGGGCTAAGTGACTTACTCAAACTACATAGTAAATGGCAGAGTCCACATCAAGTACTGACAGGGTTGAGACCTTAAAGAGCATGTTTTATAGATGAGAAAACTAAATAGCAGAGATAGAAAGGACCTATTCAAGTCTAATAGAAATGGCAACACTAAAATTAAATCCTTAAAGGTGTTCTCCTTAAAAGTACAAAACTCAAAGCTATTTCTGTTTCTGCCTCTTAACATAAAGTGTCAAGTTGAAATGTTTAAATGAAATTGTATTAATTCAGTCATGGAAAGTACAAAAGGAAGAAATAAAGAAAATAATTAAAAAGCTAACAAAACACCCAAGCTATAGGATCCTGACAGTTGTATGTTAGTGATGCAACTGCAAGGTACATTGTGACTTTCATGGTTCCTATGTACTTTTACCTTTGTTGGCTCTTCCTCCATAAGAAATGTTAAAAATTATATTCTATGTCTGTGTGGCTATAAAAATGAATATAGTCCATACTGGATTGATTATATGTTCATTATTATCTTTATGTATTTTTCTGATTGAAAAAGATTTAAAATTAAATCTGTTGTAGGCCCTATGCTCTGTGTCTCCTAAGCCTAATTGGTCCTATGAGATTGACCAAGCTTCCAGGCTCTGTTCCATATCAAAACTTACTCTCCCACCATAATATTTCCTACTATAGCACTGATGTAACTCATGCATTGCCTCATAAAAAGATAGATTCCTGTATTGACCTATCCAGATATCCAAAATCACTTCATTAGAGATTTATTCCCTTGGTCCATGTTAAAACTCCCATATCCTGGCAAAGCTTTCAAATATTAGTAGTTGTCATGTATTAAAAGTTTATTCTGTGCCAAAGACTTGTAAAGAATATGCCTAATACTTAAAGAAACTCTGCTAATTAATTAGGTATTTTGATCCTTTTACACAGAGATCAGCCATCTATAGCCCATTGACTAAATGTGGTTGGCCCACTGCCTGTTTCTGTAATACAGTTTTACTGGAACCCAGCCATACTCCTTCATTTACATATAGTCTATGGATGTGTTTGTTGCACAAAGGCTGAGTTGCATGGTTGATACAGAGATGAGTTATGGCTCGCAAAGCCTAAAGTATTTACTATCTTGCTATTTACAGATAAAACTCCTGACTTAATGAGAAAACTGAGATTAAAAAAAATGAAATAGCTCATTCAGGGGCACAAAACTAGTAGGTGACATTTTAAGGGTCACTCCAGCTCTGGCACTGGAACTCTTACAGCTCAATTTAAAGGCCCTTGGCATTTGTACCGCTCCAGCCCTCTCCCTCATTATCCTTCCCCTAAGGGGCTCCCGTGTCAACTCCAATGCCCTTGGGCCTCATTTAACTCCAATTGCCCTTCATGTCCTTTGGTGACCTTCCCTTAAGCATAAGCTGCTCTACCAGTGCCCCAGGGTGCAGATGTTACCAAATGTGGACCTCCTCCCTTGATTACAGATATGAGGGTTCTATCAACTTTTTGCTAAATTTACCTCCAAAAGAACTGCTTTCTCTTCCTTGGTAAATATCTTTTAGAAGCTGATTCGTATTTTCAAATATTTCACCCACAGTGTATCCCCCATAATATTAGGCATACAACTTCGGATCTCTCAAGACTTTATCAAATCATTGTGTTAAATAATCTGATTTTTCAAAAAGCTGTTCTCTCTATTTCTCTGATATTAAGGCTAGAATAACTTTTTGACTACTTTTTCTTTGGTCATCTCAAGGAGTATCAAAATAGTTCCAGTAAATGCTACAGACAATATCAATTTTATTTGAATTTTTGATCACTCACTCAATCAATGCATTCCTTCTTTTACTTCAACAACAGAGATGGGGGGGAGGTAAATATTTTAAAGTCAAATAAAGATCGGGTATAACTTTCCCCCAAGTGGGTGTAATCCCTACACTTAGGGCAAGTAATTTCATTTTTGTATTTGATTTTGGAGCAATATTGAAGATGAGGAAGTGGCAAGATCAAGGATGTGGCTTTAGTTGTTAGTAGGTATGCTTGTATTTAAGCTGTGATCAGTTAATCACTTTTCACTCTTTTTCACCCATGGTGCTAAATTCTCAGAGTAAATGCCAAGAGACATGAATTGTGTGGTGATATAAGAAAGTGTCTCCAAATTCATTGTTTCTTGTTAGAATAAAGTTGGAGGATGACACAGGGCAAATTGTCAACATGCCCCTGGATGGAGTGTATTGTTCTGTCTCAAGTTTATCTTCAGAGTGAGAAGAGGGGGAGTGAGAGAAGAAGGTAGTTCCTTGCCATTTCCCAAGTGTGGGTTCAGAGGACAGGGGGCAAGGTGGGAGGGTCCTAACCAAAAAGTTTTGTTTCTTCTTTCTGGCTGACTGAGAAAAGGGATCCAGGAACAAGAGAATTCTCTTTTTAAATGTCCAAGGCGGAGTGGAAAGCTCCCCTTTCTGTGATGGTTTTGCACCTGCAGAGTGTGTCCCTCTAGAGCTTTCCCAAATCTAAGCTTTCCCTCTAGAGCTTTCCCGTATCACACTTGTCTCACTCTGTCATTTGTTCCTTTAACAAAAATTCATTTCGTTTCCCATTGTTTAGGAGCCAAGGATATAACTGGGGGGCAAGATAGTCAATCCTGGAGTTGGGAGAGAGTAACTCCAGTACATTAAACAAGTGACAGCACGTGCTATGAAAAGGTAAGTAGCAGGTACTGTGGGAGCATACAGTGGAGGGTGGGATTCAACATGATTTGTGGGACCAGAAGACTCTAGAGCATGAGCGGCTACCAACATCTCCTTCGAGGCCCAGGAGGATTGGGTCCCATGAGATTTGGCCACCCTCCTCAGATGTCCACACCTCCTCTTGAGTTAGTGCAGTGGTATTGTAATTGACTTCCTCTGTGCCCATTCACCCCTTCCTATTTTGCAGTGGTCAAATGGTTTGGATAAGACTGGTCAGCACTCAGCTCCAGTGATGGTCCCCTCCAGCACAGTAATTTGTTCAGAGAACATGATCTGGGTTGCTGGTATCTGAGAGAAGCCCAAGACTTTTGCTTTGAGGTCGGGGTGATGATATAATGCTGTGGAAAGACATGAAGTGGGGACCGCTACCCATCTGTGGCTGCTATGCAAGCAGTTGGTCCTCTTCCTTCTCCTGATCCCCAGCTCACTGTCTACCTCATGCGATTGTTTGTGCTTTATCCTCCTCTCTGTCCTTCTCAGTTTCACTCAAAACCCACAAAGCCTAGTTCAAAGCCCTTCCTCCAAGGAAGTCTCCAACTCTTCTTCACACCCATCCCCTAAAAATTCACCATTAATGTCACTTCATCTTCACTTTAAATTCTCCAGAAAGAAATGTGCCTTCTGGGTGATGACTGGACACATCACTTTGCTGTGAATCAGCCAATGACTGGTCTATAAGGATTAGGTTCCAGATCCCCCAATGACAGGGTCACAGGGTCCCACCCAGAGAAGGGTGAAGATGGCTTCTCCTGCCTCAGCATGTAGCAGTGTGGGAAAGGGCTCTGTCCTAACTGGGAGTCAGGACACGTGGGTCCATTCTGCAACCTCTGCAATCATAGCTCCAGCAACAAACACTTGGTATCACTCTGTGGTGTATAAGCCGTTTAGCAACATTGTTTATCTTGATCCTTAAAACCTCCAATGAGACAGAGGCTAAGCCCCACTTTACAGATGAAGACACTGGGGTTCCAAGAGGTGGGGTGACTTTCCCAAGGCCCCCAAAAAGAAATAGCAGAAGAGGGAGGAGAAGTTGGTTAGTTCCTCTAGCTCAGAGGTCTGTGCTCTTTTCACTACTGCCTCACCACATATACCACTTTGAGTTTTGGTTTCTGAACTCTCATAGGAGAAAAATAGCAACCTTTATTTACCAGGAAATTGGGAAGAAGAAGTGTGAATGCAGATCTGAAAGCCTTTTGAGAAGTACAGAGCAGCCTAACGGCAAGGTGGGAGGCGGGAGGCAAGGGCAGGGAGTGATGACGTCAGAGTCAGGCCTTGAGGAGGTTTTCCATCTTTTGGTTTTATTTCTGCAAGGATAGCTAAAAATAAGAACTAGAGATTTCCCGAAACACCTTTGGATGACTTCTCAGCAAAACAAGCCAGAAGGCTAAGAGGACAGTGAGCATCCCCGAGTCACCTGCCTCTGGAGGTGGAGGAGCCAGAGCAAGAGACACTTTGCCTTCTGCCCTGGCCAAAACGCAGGTGTTGTTGGCATCAGAAGTTCAGCTTGAGATGGTCTCCAAAAGAGGAAGCGACAGCAGCTCCTCCCCCACACCACCTCCCTTTCCTCTGGGTTGTCACCTCCTCTCCTCATCTCCCAAAATCTCAAGAGTTGAGCAGAAAGAAGGAGCCGGATGATAGGGAATGTACATTATCATTGCAGCCAGAACTACGGGACGGTGATCCAGCAGGAAGGCCTCAGGTTAGAGGAGAGTGTGAAGCCCATCTCCTGTCTGCCAGTCCTGCCTCCAAACACCTCTCCAAGCACTTGGTGCCTCTGTCTGAATGCATCAGTGTATTGTAGCACTCTCCTCATGGAAACCAGGGGCTACGGCATCTCAGTGCTGGGAGGAACATTAGGAATTACTTAGAGCAATCCCATTTCACAGGTTGAAGTTCAGAGGATTATGGGGATGTCTCCCAAGCGAGCAGATCACCAAGATTAGGAACTAAGGATTTCCCCAACTGTGCCCCTGCCACCCTTGGAGTCTATGGCAGCGCCTCAGTGTTTTTCTGGGGAGCTTGAGAGCTTTTCAGGGGTGGAGTATAGAACACGAGGTGATGGGGCAGAGGCTATGAGACTTGTCCTCCATTAGAGAGGCTTCAACTCCGTACATTAGAGTCACACACGTGTCTACTTCTGTGTAAGATTTCATTTCACAAAAGGAAACCGCTGCTTAACAAAACAAAACAAAACAAAGCAAAACAAAACAAAACACAATGTTTGGAATCTTGCTCTTTACCCAGTTTCTGTTTAGAGAACATGCCCTGGAAAGAGCACTGTAAATCTATGACACGTGAGACACTCATAGACCTCCCACTTCACACATTCCTTTCCCAACACTCCAGCCCTAATCCCCCACATTCACATTCAGGCTCCCCACCATTCCGTTCCCCTACTCCTCTCCTGCCTCCTCTTCCTTGCTTCTTCTGGTTCTTTTCGATACTCTTCCCAATACACCCTAACTCACTTTTTCTATTTTCATTTTATTAAATGTCTACCCAACACAGACTGTATCATTTGATCATTGTAAAATGTGTTAGGGAAACAGATTATTGTGCCCATTTATCAGATGAGAGTATTGAAGCCATGAGGGCTGTTCCTTGGCCCCTCTGAGGCTGGTCAGGATGGTTCCCTGTTGGTGCATCCATAACCCAGAAACAGAGCTGCCTGCTCTTCTCGAGTCTTTCTGGTTTCTACCTTGACCTTGTGTACCTGGGAAGGGTAGAAATCCCAGCTGACTCACATATACATGTCCTGAGCAGCTCTCTTGTGTCAGGAACAGAGTGAGGCAATTTGGGGTGATGAAAGGAGCACTAGCTTTGAAAACTTAGTCTCTGCTCTACCTGGTTACAACTGTGTAATCTTGCCCAAAAAACTTGGCCTGACTAAGCTTAAGTTTCCTCATCTGTAAAACAGGAATAATAACATCCTCTTACAGACTTGTGAGGAGATTGTGTGGCAAGCACCTTGGATGCATAGGCGATTTAATAAATGGTGGTTATTATTATTACTTTGCATTTGCTATATAATTTAAAGCATCACAATAATTCTGCAAATTAGGCTTTATTCTCTTTGATAAGAACAAGGCTCAAAGATGAATAAGTTTCCCCCAGTAAGCCAAATCCAGGTTGCCTCATCCAAGGGCAAGACTCTTTCCACTGCCCTACCCACTGGACGCTCCAGAACAATCTCTGACTCCTTTCAACCACAGCAGGTGGACCACACAGACTGCCTGCAGCCTGTTGGAGCAGAACAGATAGAAACACACAAGGCAGATTTTCATACCTGTGCCCTATTGCCCAGGGTTCAGATTTTTTTTTTTTGAGTTGGAGTCTCACTCTATTGCCCAGACTGGAGTGCAGTGGCCGCTCCCGGCCACCGCAGCCTTGATCTACTGGGCTCCGGCGATCCTTCCGCCTCAGCCTTCCGAGTAGCTGGAATTACAGGCATGCGCTACCACGTCCGGCTGATTTTTTGATTTATTGTAGAGATGAGGTCTCGCTGCCCAGGCGGGTCTCGAACCTGCGGGCTCAGGCAATCCACTCACCTCAGCCTCCCAAAGGCGCGGGATTACAGGCTGAGCCACCGAGCCCGGCTCAGGGTTCAGATTTTAGATGAACACCTGGGACTTTCAAAAGCTCTCCAATGCCTTCTTCCTACTTCACCTTTTTCATGTTTCGCTTTTGATCACCATTTCCACTCAGGGAGTAATATTTAAAGTGAGAGCCTATCCCAGGACCACCTGCTTAGAACCAGGTGCTTCCTGAAAATGCAAACTTCTGATGAATTCAAGGGGGGATAAGAGTCTGCGGATGCTGACCACTTAGGGAGGCCCAGTAATGGTGATGGGAAGGAAAGAACTGAGAGCACTGACTGCCTGTGTGGCCTCGGGAAGGTCACTCTCCTCAGGCTGGGTACACATAATGAACCAGTTATGCCAAACCCCTAGAGGGGGACCTCATGGAACCCCATGAGCTTGATAACAGGAGAGATATTTATCACTTATGGGGCTCCTGATCCTTTCTGAGAGCCCTTAGGATAGTAAAATCTTCAAAGAATACCCTTGACAGATGCAGAATGGTCCTTGGTCCTCCATGGGATTAGACATAACGTGCCTATGGTATGAGTTAGTTTTCTAATTAGAAACTGACGGATGAGATTGCTTGGGTTAAGAGAAAATTCAAATGATCCTTTCCACTTATATCATTGCTATGCATAACCAGTTAAAATATGCTTGTAAATACATTTTCATTTAAAATACATTCATACATGAATACATACTTGTACAATACCATTTTGCTTTTAATGTTGCCCTCAAATGGAGGGAGAGTTTGGACATAATGTCTCTGAGACCCAGGAAAGCTTTGACATTCCTAATTTAACTCACGGCAGAAGCCAGATTAACAACAGGTCTCTAGTACCCAGCACTACTTCTTTCAGTTGCTCTTTTCCTGGCACAGTCAGAAGGTGAGTTGATTTTCCCTCCCTCTAGTCTCTTCCTGCCTTCTGTGATTCAGAGACCAAAGGTTGGTAAAAGAGCAATGTTAGATGAGAAAGCAGAGCTTCCTGAGTTGACACAGTGGTCCAGAGTGGAACAAGGAACCTGAAGCTACACCTCAGGATGAACAGGCCAGACAGAAGGAATGAAGAACATCTTGCTGGACTCACCTGTGAACTGACAGAGGAGAAAGACATGGATGAGGCATGTTGGGGAGCCAGCCATATCGCTCTGTGGATGTCAGTGACTGAAGAGAAACTAGTACCCTCTTACAGGGATTACTTCTCTTCCTCAGCTGATACGTAAAAGAGGTGGGAGGGGTCATGTCACTAATGTATGAGAATGAGTCATCTCTGATAGTCTGTCTTACTTCAATGTCAAATACATAGAAGGTGTATAATAAAGAAGGGAAAAAGTGAACTCAATCCCAAAGGTGATAAAACCTCATTTTCCAGATAAAGAATCCGAAATTCAGAGAGGTTAGGAATCAACCAAAGCCATATAGTCTACATGTTTCTGCTATATCACATGACTTCTAAGAGACTCAGAAACAGAGGAAATAGAAGAAAATAGAAGGCTAGATGGAAGACAAATTGGTGGTACTGGAGATAATAGTATTTGTTGAGCTTTTCTAAGTGCCAGGCACTGTGCTAGGAGTACATGCATCTTTAAAAATGTATTCCTCATAGCAACATTGTAAGGGAGATACTACTATAAAACCCACATCACAGATAAGAAAATAAAGGTTTAGAGTATATTACAGCAAAATCAAGTTCTTTTTATCAAAAGAAAGCATTATGAGAATAAAAAGGCAAGCCACAGAGTGGGAGAAGTTATTTGAAATGCATATATCCCTCAAAATTCTCATATCTATAATATGTAAAGAAGTTCTGCAAATCAGTAAGAATTAGGTAGACAACCCAGTAATCAAGAGGCTCAAATAAACACTTCATAAAAAAAGTATATTCAAATAACCAACAAGAAAAAAGCACTAAGAAGGTCAACAGAAGGATTAAAATAGAATTTTTAAAAATTCCATAATAATTTTTTTAAAAAGAGGAAAGATGAAATGGTAAAACCAAAAAGAAAGTAAACAAGTAGAAAACACAATAAAATGGTAGACATAAATCCAACCATAGCAATGATGACACTAAGTATAAATAAACTAAACCCTCCAGTTAAAAGGCAAAGATTGTTAAAATAGATTTAAAAAACCCCAACAGAACCATATGTGCTTTACAGATTTAAAGATACAGATAGGCTGAAAGTAAATGAAGAGATAAAGATATACCATTTAACCACTGGGCATAAGCCACTGGAGTAACTCTATTAATTTCAGCTAAAGTAGACTTTAAAACAAAGAGATAAAGAAGGATATTTCATAATAATAAAGATATCAATTTATCAGGAAGACACAAGAATCATAAGTGCTTATGCTGCTTTTGATACTGTGATATAAGAAAGGAGGTGTGGGATTGGCAGTTGAGGGAAACTGCTAGGGCAGGGAGGGGCATACCTCATTAACAGGGGTACCTGCATGATTTATGTTTGTACACTTAACCCTGAATTGTATCCCACATCTTTACATTAAAAATAAAAAAATTAAATTAAATTAAAAATAAATAAAATTTTTTTTAAAAGAACACATAGCTCAGTAAGAAGAAAGACAACTCTATTTTTAAAATGGATTATGAATCTCAAATAAATAAATAAGTGATTAAAAAAGAAAAACATTAAAGAAATACATACTTGGTCTTTGCCTACAATTTCTGGCATAGAGTTCCTAAAACACTTGTAATTTCCTAAATGGGAGGGGTGCCAGGAACAACTTTTGTTATAATGTTTGATCTTTGATTCCAGCTCCTGGCACAGAGCTCCTATGTCGCTTGCAATTTCCTGGGTGATAGAAGGTGTTCTAAGAAGGTGACTCCCAATGAGCTCCTGGATAGTTTCAGGATATGGTGCTGGGCACCAGGAAGACCAATCCATTTTAGTATGTTGGAACTTTCAGCTCCATCTCTCGTTCTTTGGGAAGTGGAGAGGGGCTGGAGATTGAATGAGCAATTGGTCATGCCTATTTGATGAAGCCTATATAAAAACAAAGTACAGGTTTTGAAAAGCTTCTGTGTTGGTAAACATGTCCACATGCTGGGAGGGTGGTGCACCTCAACTCCACATGGACAGAAGCTCCTGTGTGTGGGACTCTTCTGGACCTCACTCCATGTATTCTTCATATGGCTGTTCTTCTGTATCTTTTGTAATATCTTTTATAATAAATCAGTAAATGTGTTTCTCTAGCAAATAATTGAATCTGGGGAAGGGGTTGCAGGAAACTCTGATTTGAACCCAAGAATTGTCTATAAATTCCCATCACAACTTGAAGGGACTTGGAGACAAGCTGAGAGAACATCCACATATAAACTAAGGAGTGCACTAGTAAAACAGTGAAAATTGCTTGGATTCCTATAGTGGGTGCCAAGCTCACTGGGGTATTTATAAATACATTTTACCAGATACCAAAGCCTTAATATGTCATAACAGAGTCTATAACAGCCTTTACTAAAGTATTGCTAGCTCTAACAACATGTGCTTTCACATGGTACAAACACTAAAACTACTCTTAACAACTCCATTGGCTTCTGTCTCCTCATCTATTCCTCTTACTTTAGACAGGTAGGGCCATTTTTATGGCCCAATCCAGCAGGAAGAATCTCCAGAAAACTGATCTTTGCCCTATTCCCTAGCAGTAAATAAGAATATTTTAAAATAACAAAAGGAGTGAATAAAAGACTGAAAAGCCAAAATGGAGGAACTTTAGTCAAAGTGGCAGCCATTTAAATATCGCTAGCTTTATCATGATTTTCTACAGACCCACCTTATAACAATTAAACAAGAAATACAACTGTTTTCCTGGTGGTTACCAATAATCATCTTGCAGTCTTTCAAACATGCTTTGTACTAACTGCTCTTTTATCCAAAGTATTTGTCTTTCTGCCAAAAAGGGCCAAGCTGACATAATCTGTTGTGATCAGCCCTTCGTGATCTATGTGACACAGACCACCAACCCATCACCATAGTGACAGTTCCTGTACTTAACCTGCCCCCTTCATGACCATGTGACGCAGACTAGCACCACATCACCATGGTGACTTGTCCTCACTAAAGGGAAGCTTTAAAAGCTTTTCAATCTCAAACATTTGCTGCCAAACGTTCTTGAAGCATTTGGTCCCCTCTCCAATCTTGGAGAGATGAATCCACCCTTTTTACTCTGATCTACTTTTAAATTAACTTTTTCTGACCTACTCTTTGTGCAACTATTTGCATCTTATCTGCAGCACTGGCTCAGGTCACTGACCTAACAGTTATAATTCTTGCTTCAATTGTCAGACATAATTCCAAGAACTCGAGAGGAGAAGGACAATCTATTTATTTATCCACATTTTTACTCTTTCCATTGTTATTTTTTCATTCCTAATGTTCAAGATTTCCTTCTTGTATCATATCTTTCTGTTTCAAGATATTCCTTTAGTCATTCTTTTATGGTAAGTCTGCTGGAAACAAATTATCTTCATTTTTCTTTACCTGAGAATACCTTGATTTCACCTTTATACCTGTGTATACAGTTCTAGGTTGACAGTTATCTTCTTTCAGCACTTGAAAAGTGTCATGATACTCTTTTGGCCTTCAGTGGTCTCTGATGAGAAATCAGCAGTCATTTAAATTGCTTTTCCCTATAGGTAGCATGTCATTTTTCTCTAACTATTTTCAAGGTTTTTTGTTTGTCTTTAGTTTTCAGAAGTTTTATTATAATATACCTTGGTATGAATTTCTTTGAGATTCTCCTGTTTGGGAATCATTCAGTCTCTTGAATCTGTAGGCTTATGCCTTTTGCCAAGTGTGGAGGAATTTCAGTACTTTTAAAATTTTTTGTGGAATTCTTTTTTCTTTGCCTTACATTCTTTCCCCTCTCCTTCTAAAACACTGATGGCATGAGTGTTATAAATTTTTTGTTATTGTCCCACAGGTTTCTGAGACTCCATTTATTTTTTTCAGTCTATTTTTTTTCTCTGTGTTCCGATTGAGCATTTCCTATTGTCTATCTTCAAGTACTCGAATTCTTTCTTTTCAGTTATTGTATCATTCAGTTCTAAAATTTCCCTTTGGTTCTTAAAACTTCTGTTCTTTTGCTTAAGTCTTTCTAGATTTTTTGTTTGTTTATTTGTTTTAAATGTGTTACAATTGCTTGTTGACATAGTCGTATGACGACTTCTTTAAAATCCTTGTCAGAAAATTCCAACGTCTGTGTCATGTTGATTTTGGTGACTGTGAATTGCCTTTTTAAATTCAAGTTGAGATATTCCTGGTTCTTGGTCAGTTAAGTGATTTGGAATTTATTTACTTATTTTTCTTTTCATTTAAAAAGAATTTTAGGATCATGGGGATCCTATACCTATTTCTTATACAGGTATATTGTGTACAGGCAAGGCTTGGGCTTCTGAGGAGTCCACCTCTCCTCCCCAGTGGTGATCATGGTACCCAGTGTGTGGTTTTGTATCCCTTAATAAGTGATTTTTAACACAGTGGTGGTAAGTTGGGGGTAAGTGGTGGTAAGTTTGTCATTACTTCCCAGCAGTGGCAAAAATCCAGACTCCATTTAAGCTTCTTTGACATCACCCAAAGCAAAATTGGGGAAGAGTACCTCATCACTGCAGGGAGAGAGTGGAGACTCAGTCTCCTCACTAAGCCTCTTCTGATGTCACCTAAGTGGGGAGAAGGGAAGGATGATTCTTTGCTGCCAAGAGAGGGTGGAAGTCTTGGTTTTTACTTGGCCTTTGCTGGTGGGATAGGCAAGTGGTCCCAAATTTTTCCCCATGGCATTTGACTAGAATAAGGTGGTTATTTTCTAAAGACTCTTATCTTGCTAGCCCCTTTGCCAGTTTTTGGCAAGAGAGAGCAAGGCTTTCTTGGGGTTGGCATTTCTAGATTATAGTCTTATTAGCACATGGCTCAGAATATACAGAAGACAAAAAGAAAACCAAGGGAAGTCACGGCCATGTCATTTCTTGGGTGCAGAGGTCCCGAGATAGGACTTCTCTCTATCCTTTATAATCTCCTTGTGTTTGTGTTTTATGTATAATGTCCAGGGTTTTTATCTTTAATTAGTGGCAAAAACAGAGAGAAATGTGCTTACTCCATCTCTTTTGGAATGAGAAGTCTGATCACATGTTTTCATCTTCTTTCTTTCCTCTGACACCATTAAAATAATGGTGAAATTTTTAAAAAGAACGTCTTGTCAATTGACACAATAAATCCATGTGGGCACTTCCATTCTCTGACTTGAAAACGTAGTAATGATAGATGAAACATTTTCAAATATGTATTAATATGCATGGCCTTGCTCAAAATTAATGTCTGTGAATGAGAAATGATGCAGAAATCCAGAGCACATGAAAAGGGAAGGGCATATGAGTTTAAAAGGAAACTTTCAAGCCAGGCACAGTGGCTTATGCCTGTAATCTTAGCATTTGGGGAGGCTGAAGCATGACAAATGCTTGAGCCCAGGAGTTTGAAACTAGCCTGGGCAACATAGCGAGTCCTCATCTCTACAACTAAAAAAAAATTAATCAATTATGGCGGCACATGCCTGTAATCCCAGACTCTTGGGAGGCTGAGGCGGAAGATTCACCTAAGCTCAGAAAGCCAAAGCTCCAGTGAACCATGATCATGCCCGTGCACTTCAGCCTGGATGACAGGGTGAGACCTTGACTCAAAAAAAGAAAAACAAAAAAAGAAAAAGAAAAAAAAAGGGAATCTTGATACGAAAATCAAGCAAAAAAAGGAAAATAAAATTGTAAACCAGCCTCACTTATAGTTGCAGATCCAAATGAAACATTAGCAAATCAAAGCCACCAGTGTATTAAAAACTTACCCTGACCAAATAGCACTTATCCCAAGAATGTGAGAATGGACCTATATTTCAAAAAATTTATCAGCATAATCCATCACATTGATTAAATATAAAACAATATATGATCCTCTCAGAAGATATAGTAAAAAATTTGATAAAAGTCAATATGCACTCATAATTTCAAAAATTTATAGCAAACTTTAGCAAAGATACTTAATGCTGAACCTTTGGAATAAATAATATAAAAGTCAGGAATAAGACAAGGATTTTTCTAGTCACTGAAAATATTTATGAGCTGGGCTCGGTGGCTCAGCCTGTAATCCCGCGCTTTGGGAAGTTGAGGTGAGTGGATTGCCTGAGCCCGTGGGTTCAAGACCCGCCTGGGCAACTTGGAGAAACCTCATCTCTACAATAAATCAAAAAAATTAGCCGGGTGTGGTAGCGTGTGCCTGTAGTTCCAGCTACTTGGAAGGTTGAGGCGGAAGGATTGCCGGAGCCCAGCTAGTCGAGGCTGCAGTGGCCGGGAGCGGCTGCTGCACTCCAGTTTGGGTGACAGAGTGAGACTCTAACTCAAAAAAAAAGAAAGTATTTATGAATTAACTGTTGTCTTGGCCAAAGCAATAAAAATAAATTAGATGCATGTGGATTAGGAAAGGAGAAACACATTATTGTTATTTTCAGATTATATCATTGTGGACATAAAAAACTCAAAGGAATCTGAAAACACACTATGAAAACTAATAAGAGAGTGAGCAAGGATTCTAGCAAACAACCATAATTGTACATAAGATATTTTTTTAAACTTGGGTCACAAATTGACAACTTGTTTACTAATCTTGATCTAGTTTAGTTAAGAGCCAGAGAGGTTACGCTATGTTTTATTAGCAAAGCCAGGACAGAAACCCAAGTACTCAAATATAATGATATCTCCATTGTGAGATATAACTTATTTGGGCATTATACTAGTACAAATGTGGCAATGGTAGAAATAGCAACTTTAATATGTTGTGATTATGATTCCTGAAATTCTTGGCAAGCACAATGAGGATAAAGAGAAACTGTTATGTAGAAACTGACCTAGAGGTGGTTTTAGAACAGATGTTTCATTCTCAAACAATTTCATTCCTGTGTTTCATGTCATAGTTTTCTCTTGTTACTGAAACTGACCATGCCAAAATTTCTAGAAAAACATTGAGAGAAACTCTCATAAGATGGGAAGGGGCCTGAATGAGGTAGGATGAGATCAGTGAAAAATCCTGGGGGCACTCCACCAAAAAACATCTAGAGAACTGAAAAAGAAAGTAAAGCCTATGTTTAATTAGTGATTGCCTTGGTAAAATGAAATTTTATCAGCAGCATTTGGTAGTTAATTGTTCCCTCTTTCTTGAGATATGTGGGCCCACAGAACTCTGTTCTCTCTGGTTCTCTCCTTCCCTAGGCTTCTCATTCTTCTCTGTGTGCCGCTGCAAATCTCTCACCTCTATAAATATTGACGTGTTTCTGGGTGCAGTCCTCAAACTTACTCGCTGCTTTATTTATCCTGATTCCCTAGGTAATGTCATTCAGTCTCTTGGTTGAAATATCCAATTTTATTTCTAACTCTGCTCTCTTTCCTGAATTCAAATCTTGTATGTCCGGTCACCTACTCAGCATCTCCATTTGGGTGTTTAACAGCATCTAAAGCTTCATCTGTGTAAAATCAAACTGCTTCTCTACCCTGTACCTCCTCCTCCACCTGTCTTCTCAATGTCAGCAAACTTCAGGTTCAATCGCTTAGCTTTTCAGACCAGAAAATTGTAATTACCCTTGACTCTACTCTCTCATAACCCATATCCATCCATTGAACTTTCTCTTGGCTCTGCCTTGGAAAAAGTGCCCAGAACCTAATCACTTCTCATCACCTTCACCACTTTGACCACTGCTATCTCTCATCTGCACTATTGCAACAGCCACCTAACTAATCTCCTTGCCTCTACCTTAGTCCCCTATAATTTATTCTTCAAAGTCTACTATCATGATGCCCTAAACACATAAGTCAGACCATGTCATCCCTCTGCTTGTTAGCTGTCTCCCATATCACTTAAAAGAAAATGCAAAGTCCTTCCCAGGGCTTCCAAGACCCTACATGAGGGTTCTTGGCCACCTTTCTGATGTCATCTCCTATCACTTTCTCCTGGCCTGTTTCAGAACTATCACACTAACCTCTCAATGCTGTTGAATATCCAAGCACACTTCCACCTCAAGACCTTTGTACTAGGAGAGCCCTTTCTCCAGATATTTACATGGTTAGCTCTTCCTTAAGATCTACTCAGTGTCACGTATCCGACATTGGTCTCCTTGTCCCCACTATAACACATCGCTCCCTGGTCTTTTACTCCCTATCCTGTTATCCTGCTTTATTATTGTGTCTTGCCCTAGAAGCTACCACCCTAAAATCTAAGGGGGCGCCAGAAGAGGGACTTT
Source organism: Cephalopachus bancanus (assembly GCA_027257055.1). Lineage (NCBI taxonomy): Eukaryota > Metazoa > Chordata > Mammalia > Primates > Tarsiidae > Cephalopachus > Cephalopachus bancanus. The sequence continues at coordinate 2,231,231 of JAPVLO010000387.1, read as the reverse complement.
GTCTGCTTTGCTCACTGTCTTCTCTCCAACAACTAGAACGGTGCCTGGTATATAGCAGGCCCTTGGCGCAAATGTTGAATGAGTAAATGAATGTCCTGAGCAATAGAAACTGAGTGACTATAAATGAATGATATCTGGCATTCCCATCTTTCTATTTGGAGAAAAAAAATGGGAGCATAAAAGGGTGGAATTTCTCAGGCCCTTAGGATTACATTTTCTGTGAGATTGATATGGTAATGGAGCAGAATGTGGGGGTAAATTCAGAAGCTTCGAGGGGTAGAGGAAAATTTAGAAAGAATAGCTAGTACATTTCTAGAGTGGCAGGTTTTTGTCATCTCAAATTGAGAAACTCTTGTTGCTTATTTAAACCATCGCTATAGGACTGTTGCAACAAATGCCATTTTAAAAACAGCATTCCAATAATAACTTGTTTTTTTTGAAACACCTGTACTTAGAGTATGCTATTCAAAAGTGGTCATATAGTATGCATGGCAGTCACCTTCTTATGAATATGATTTTGCATTATCATCTAAAATCTTTCTTTGTGAAATGACTAAGCATGAAATTAAACTATGAAGTAAATAATTTTAAATTTTAAGCTAAAGAAACAGGAATATTTGGGCAGGTAACTCACTAAAATATGTTAATCACTATTTAACCAAATTTTTGGAAATATTGACTAGAATACTTCTTTCAACTCACTACTGAAATATTTATATTAGTGTGAAAATACTTTTAAGAATGCACACACCTTTCATAGTTTAATATCTGAGACTTCCCAGAAACTAGCCGCAGACCTGATGGAAATATTGTTCTGTCCTTGGCTGACGGTTTCCCTATGTCACAGCCTCAGTCTGCACTTATTGGGGCGCTTTAGCTGGACACTTCCCCTTCCTCTGTGGGCTTTGGTTCCTCTCTTGCCCACTCACAGGGCTGAACTCTGCTGATGGTCACATCCTGTCCAGCTGAGCTGTGAACCTGTGCTGTGCTTTCCTGAAACTGTCCCAGCTTCTAGAAGTCACTTCTGAGTGGGCGGATGTGGGAGAATCATGAGAGATGTCACATCGCTACTGTGAATTCCAGTCCCCACGCTCCTTTGTACACATTCTATCTCTGGGTTCCACCAATCACGTGGCATGTCCTTTGGAGAAAGGAACTCTGGGAAGGGAGGTTACTCCTTCCCTGTGTCCAGTACAGCGCCTGGTGTGACTAGAGCCCTGCACATTGACTTGAAGCACTCAAACAGCTATCTCGAGTACCATAGTGGAGGCCCCAGACAGAAACTCTGGGGCTCCTCAACTGTCATTAGCAAACCTTGTGTCACCCACTGTATCATGTGTTTAAAATACAGTTGGGAGATATTTGCCTGTCTAAAAAATCCACACGCACACACCCTTAAAGCAACAGCTGCATTGCAGAGGGCAAAGATGGTAATGCCGTGATGGATAAAGTCCAGGGGGCTTTATCCTTAGAGCACAGAGCAGGGCTCTGACATAGGGCCTGCCACTGCAGGTCTCTTTATCTGTACAGTTGGAATAAATTTGCCTTCTCTTGCCCACCTCAGGGCTTGTAGTGGGGGCTAAACTGTAGAAGGGATGTGAAAGCACTATGTCACGCTGGCAGTGACTAAGAGACAGGAGGACATGGGGGAAGGAATGGTCCTGTTATAGCTGCCCTGTGCGGGGCTCCTGGCGGTTTCATTGGATTTGGGGATTTCTCCAGGCATCTGGAGCCAATGGCTGGTTCTAGCTCAGTCTCATAACTTCCGGAATGAGGAAAGTAGGACAATGGAGAGGAGAACAGAGGAGTCTCAGATACCCCAGACCTTGTGCCTGTACCCCGGAATCCCCATCCCAGCCCCGAAGGACTAGAAATCAGGGTCTCTTCAGGCAAGGCTGATCCAAGCCTCTATCCCTGCTGGTCACCCACTCCAGTATCTCAGAGGATGGCTCTTCTCTGGGTCTAACCTCATCTCTCCTGCTTTAACATACGATCATGTCATATTTGGTTGGAGGAGAAAACAATTCTAAGCATTCTCTGAAATCCCTTCATCAACTCCTTTCAGAAGCTGGGGCGTAAGGCAGGTGTGAGAGCAGAAATGTCAACACATGTAGCTGGGACTGACCACATTCCTTGTTACTCAAAGCAAAGCCTCTTGTTCTCCCCTCCCCTGGGCTCTGCTCCCCGACGTAGTGCTGCCTCCTTGCCCCACCCTCCCTCCCTCTGGTGAAGCTGCTTGGTGAGTGGGTAAGCATGCAGATGTTCCAGCCATGTGGCCTACACTTGAGGTCTGGTTCTGTCCCTTGCTCCTTGCTTGGCCTTGGGCAAGCTGACTTTAATACCCTTTGCCTCAGTGCTCTCATCTGGCAAGTGGGGATAACCATAGTTCTTGGTTCATGATGTTGGCAACACTAAACAAAATAAACCGTATTATAATAGCATAAGGGACTACCTCCTTGTAAGTCTTCAGTGAACATTAAGACATTATTTTATTTTATTTTATTTTTTATTATAAAGATGTGGGGTGCGATTCAGGGTTAGGTATGCAAATATTGATCATGCAGGTACCCTTGTTGATGAGGTATGCCCCCCCTCCCCTAGCAGTTTCCCTCAACTGCCAATCCCAGCCCCCTCCCCTGTCAGTTTCCCACTACTGCCAATCGCTTTCTTATAGCATTATAATTGTTCAAGGTCCGCTTATGAGTGAGAACATATGGCATTCTGTTCTTTGTTTCTGTGATAGATCACTGAGTATGATCGACTCCAAATCCATCCTGGTTGCTGCGAGGTCCGTATGTTTGTCCTTCTTTAGTAAGCTATTATTTTAATGAATTAATTTAAAACAGCTTCTGATGACGTATCAAGGGCCAGACCTCATCAGTTGTTAGGGATAAAGAGGTGAAGTCCTGGTCTCTCCCCTTGTCCTCTGTCCTCCCACTGCTGAAACGCCACCTGGCTCCTAGGCAGGCCACAGCACCCTGACACCTCACCTCAGATACTTGACTGTTTGCTGCCCCCTGCTGCCACAGGCAGGCATGCCATGTGCCAAGCTTGGCGAGGGTGAGCGGGATGATGACTCGGAGATGCCTGCTACACCTAATCCTGCTTTCACAAACCACACCACCAATTGTCTATTTGTCAGTAGACTTACAAAAAGCAAACATTTCTCCAAAATAGAGTGAGATTCGTAGAAACTCAACATTTTTTCAATTGCTTAGCAGCTGTGCAAATTAGTGTAAATAAGATTTACGAAGCATTTTGGGAGTCATTTTGTGGAAATTCAGGGTGGTTTTGATACAAAACACTACATTATGATGAAAGAAGACAGGTGGTGTTAGCACATGAAGCTGAAAATGGTGTTACATTGATACTTAGAATGGAAAACAAGCTGGCAGCACCTCCTGCTTTGGTGCCCCTCCTGCCCAGCGTGACCAGCTCGGATATCATGTGAGCAGACGGAAGTGACCCCACAGCGAAACGGGCAAATGAATACAGTGCTACCGTTAGTGGAAAGTCACAAAAAGAACACGCAGGTATTGGTGGTGAATGACTGTACTGAATGGACAAATTCACAAATCTCATCGCAGTGTGATACGGTAGCCCCAGATCTGAGAGGGCTTGCGTGTAATGTTTACTCATTCCAAAGAAGTCACCCAGTGGTCCAGCGGGGAGCAACATTGGCTTATTAAACCTACGAGAGGGTACTGATGGTGGCAGATGGGTGAGGCATCGCACCTCGGGACAGTATAGCAAACAGTTTTATAATCAAGCAAGATCATTACTCAAATGCCTGTGTTTACAATCACAGTGAGTAAGGGTGCCGGCTACAATATGCTCAATCCGCTAGATCCCCAGTCCTTGTGACTCACTTGTTACAGGGAATGTGCAAATCCTGCAGAGAGACGAGCCTTGACCAAGGGCTGCTCTCTGAGGGAGGGACAGAAAGAAGCCAGATATAGGGGAAAGAGGCTGTGTCTGGACAATTAACTCCCACACAGCATCCCCTCTGAGTTATGCTCTGTTTAGACTCCTCCAGGGACAGGAGGCTCATGACATTCTGCATATTGCTGGGTAGAACTGATTCTCAGAAAGAACTCAAGTTCTACAGCCAATGTGACCGTCAACACTTCCGTTATCCCACCTAATTATCTATTTTAGCTTTTTTTTGCAAGTTTCTCTTGCACATGACTGTACTTCTTGATTTTTTCTCCTCTGATCTTCCCTACTGCCTTCCCTCTTTCTGACCCTCCTTTAAGTGCGACAGCTGCTCTCTGAGCCACATTTCTGATCCCCAAATGAGGAGGACTGCAGGAGAGGCAGGCTCTGCACCTCGAATGCAGTAGTTGTTCTCAGCGAGTGTGCTGCATCCCCTGAGACAATGGTGTGCCACCCAAGCTTGGACAGTTTGTTTGTCTGTCAGCTTACATGATAATGTCTATGAGATAGAGCACTGTGTTTAGAAAGGCATGCAAAGTGGTCTGAAGCAGGGTGTGAACTGCAATAAAACTAAGAGTAAAGCGTGATTCTAGACCAGACAAAAGGGGGATGGCACGGTTACTAAGACATGAAAGGAATTTACTTCCTGAGAAGAGAACAGCACAGTGAGAGTTATAAACAGCTCTACTTAAATAATGGGTGTGACTGAGGGTGACCAAAGGAAGAGTGCAATGAATGTAAACGTAATTTAATCTCTTACAGTACATGACCACCACCACCAGAGAAAAGTAGCTTCAACTCCCTGGTCACGTAGCATCCCTGCCTCTGATCATCGAGCACACCTATAAGACATAAGCACACCTGTAAGATCCAGGGAGGGACAAGGGCGATGATACCTCCTCCCTTAACCTCCAGCAAGAATCTGCCAAGTTTAGCCAGTTGCCAGTTAGGGGACGGTCCCCAATAACTCCCTCACTTCTGACATTAATTTGAAAGTTCAGGGACTTCCCAAAACCACAGTCAAAATTTATTTTCTTTATGTTTTTTAGATTCAAGGGGTACATTGTGCAGGTTTGTTACACAGGTATATTACGTGATTGTGAGGTTTGGGCTTCTGTTAAGCCTGTCACCCAGGTAGTGGGCCTGGTAACCAACGGGTAATTTTCCAACTTTTACTCCCCTACTTCCCTCCTCCCTTTAGGAGTTCCCAGTCTGTTGTTCGCCTCCTTATGCCAGTGTCTATTCAGAATTTATCTCCTACTTATAAGTGGGAACATGCGTTATTCAGTTTTCTGTGATAATTCACCCAGAATGATGGTCTCCACCTGCATCCATGTTGCTCAAAGGACGTGATCTTGTTCTTTTTTATGGCTGCGTAGTGTTCCATGATGTACAAGGACTGCATTTGCGTATTTGTTTGTTTATTTATTTATTTCTGAGTTGGAATCTCGCTCTGTCACCCAGGCCGGAATTCATTGGCATGCTCACTGCCACCGCAGCCTCGACCTGCTGGGTTCAGGCGATCCTTCCACCTCAGCCTTCCAAGCAGCCCAAACTACAGGCATGCGCTCACTCCCAGCTAATCTTTTGATTTATTGTAGAAATGAGGTCTCGCCATGTTGCTCAGGCAGGTCTCGAACCTGTGGGTCCATGCAATCCTCTTGCCTCGGCCTCTCAAAGAGCTGGGATTATAGTGGTGAGCCAGTGCGCCCGGCCCAAGACTGCGTTTTCTTTATCTAGTTCACTGTTGATGGGAACCTGGGTTGATTCCATGTTTTTGCTGCTGTGGATAGTGTTGCAATAAACATTGAAGTGCAGGTGTCTTTCTGGTAGCATGATTTATGATCCTTTGGGTATGTACCCAGTAGTGGAATTGCTGGGTCAAATGGTAAATTTATTTTTAGTTCTTAGAGAAATTTCTGAACTGCTTTCCGTAAGTGCTGAACTAGCTTGCATTCCCACCAACAGGGAAGGAGCGTTCCCTTTTCTTTACAACCTTGCCCACATTTATTTTTATTTTTTATTTTAAAGATGTGGGGTACAATTCAGGATTAGGTATATGGGTGGTCATCATACAGGTAATGTTTGGGCCTCCCTTTGGTCTCCACTCCACCTGATTTGAGATCAGGTACTCTTATTGATGTTATATGTCCTCTGACCCTGCTGGGAGTTTCTGGCTACTGCCAATCTCTTTCTTATAGTATTATGAAAATGTTCAGGGTCCGCGTATGAGTGAGAACATGTGGTACTCAGTTCTTTGTTTTTGTAACAGACCACTGAGTATTATAGACTCTAAATCCATCCAAGTTACTGCAGAGTCCATAATTTTGTTCTTCTTTATGGCCACATGATATTCCATCGTGTATATGTGCCACTCTTTTTTATCCAGTTCAGTTTCAATGGGCAGCATGGTTGGTTCCATGTTTTTGCTATTGTAAATAGTATCGCAATAAACATGCATGTGCTGGTATTTTTTTTGCAGAGTAATTTAAATTCCTCCAGGCATATTCCTAGAAGGGGGATTGCTGCGTTATATGGAAGGTCAATTTCTAGTTCTTTTAAGAATCATCACACTATTTTTCCTAGAGTTTGAACTAGTTTGCATCCTCACCAACAAAGTAGAAGCATTCCAGTTTCTCCACATCATCGCCAGCATCTGTGGTTTTCTGTTTTATAAATGATGGCCATTCTTACTGGAGTTAGGCGGTATCTCAATGTGGTTTTGATTTACATTTCTCTGATGATTAGTGAGGCTGAGCATTTTTTCATGTGTCTGTTGGCAACTCGTTTGTCTTCTGAGACGTGTCTATTCATGTCTTTTGCCCACTTTTTAATGAGGCTGTTTGCTTTTTTCCTTTTGGCATATTTGAGCTTCTTGTAGATCCTGAATGTTAGGCTTTTGTCAGATATGCAGTCGGCAAATATTTTTTTCCCCATTCTGTGGGCTGTCGCCCCACTCTCTTGATGGCTTCTTTTGCTTTGCAGAAACTTTTCAGTTTGATGAAGTCCCACTTGCCAATCTTATCACTTGTGGCATGAGCTTTTGGGGTTTTGATCAGAAATTGGTTGCCTATTCTGACTTCTGTAAGGATGCCTCCTGCATTTTCTAAGATTCTTAATGTTTGAGGTTTTACTTTTAGATATTTGATACATTTGGCCTTGATTTTTGCCCATAGTATTAGGTAGGAGTCCTGTTTCATTCTTTTGCATGTGGTCAGTCAGTTTTGCCAGCACCATTTACTGAATAGGTTCTCCTCTCCCCAGTGGTTGTTGGTGAAGGCTTTGTCAAAGATGAGTTGGTTGAGAAATTAAGGTTTTGTTTCTGGAATCCTGTTCCAGTGGTCTATAAGCATGTTCCTGTACCAATACCAGGTTGTTTTGATGATTGTAGCCTTATAACAAATTTTGAAGTCTGGAAGTGTGATACCTCCCACTTTGATTCCTTTGCTAAGGATTGTTTTGGCTATTCGTGGTCATTTACGTTTCCATATGAATTTCTGTATTGTTGTTTCCAGGTCTGAGAAGAATGATGCTAATAATTTAATGGGTATAGAGTTGAATTTGTAGATTGCCTTTGGTAGGATGGACATCTTAATAATGTTAATTCTTCCAATCCGTGAGCATGGAATTTTTTTCATTTGTTTTGTGGCATCTTTGACTTCTTTGAGCAGTGTCTTGTAGTTTTTATTGTAAAGGTCTTTCACTTCTCTGGTTAGGTAGAAGCCAAGGTATTTCTTTTTCTTTTTTGCAACTATTGTGAATGGGATTGTGCTCTTTATTTGGTTCTCTGCCTGTTTGTTGTTAGTGTCTAAGAATGTGATTATCTTTTGCATGTTTATTTTGTACCCTAAGACTTTTCCAAAGTCCTTTATCAATGTGAGAGGTTTTTGACAGATTCTCTTGGATTTTTGAGGTATAGGACCATATTGTCAACAAAGAGGGATAACTTGACTTCTTTTTTTTCTATTGGCATATCCCCAATTTCCTTCTCTTGTCTGATTGTTCTAGCTAGGACTTCCAACACAATGTTGAATAGGAGGGGTGAGAGTGGGCATCCTTGTCTTGTTCCAGTTTTCAGGGGAAATGTTTCCAATTTCTGTCCATTTAGCAATATGTTGGCTGTGGGTTTATCATAGATGGCTCTTACTATTTTTAGGTATATTCTTTCGATGCCTAGGTGCTCAAGGGTTTTTATTAAGAAGGGATGCTGGATTTTATTGAAAGCTTTTTCCATATCTAATGATATAAGCATGGGGTTCTTATTTTTACATCTGTTGATGTATTTAGTTACATTTATGGTCTTGTGGATGTTGGACTAGCTCTGCATCTCAGGGATGAAGCCTACTTGGTCATGGTGGATAATTTTTGAGATGTGTTGTTGGACCTGATTTGCTAGAATCTTGTTGAAGATTTTTGCATCTATGTTCATCAGGGATATTGGCCCATAGTTCTCTTTCTTTGCTGGATCTTTACCTGGTTTGGGTATCAGTGTGATATTAGTTTCATAAAATGATTTGGGGAGGGTTTCATCTTTCTTGATTGCCTGTAATACTTTCAGTAGGATTCGTATCAGCTCCTCCTTGTATGTTTTGTATAATTCCATTGGAAATCCATCTGGTCCAGGGCTTTTTTTTGTAGTAGTAGTTTTCTTATGACATAGTTGATTTCCTGGTCTATTTAGGGTCACGATTTCTTCTTGTTTCAACCTGGGGAAGTTGTATGCTGTCAGAAAGTACTTCATTTCATTTAGGTTTTCAAGTTTGTTTCCATACAGGTGCACCTAGTAATCTCTGACAATCTTTTGCTTTTCTTCGGGGTCAGTTGTGACTTCATCTTTTGCATTTCTGATTGTTTTTATTTGGGCTTTTTCTTGGTCATTCTGGCTAGAGGTCCATCAATTTTGTTTATCCTTTCAAAGAATCAACTTTTTGTTTTGTTGATTTTTTCTGTGATATTTTTGTCTTCTACGTACTGTATTTGGACTTTTACTTTGGTGAAATGGATTCTTCTGCTGAAATTAGGGTTTTGGTGGTCTTGTCTTTCCATCTCCCTGGGTGGTTTTTTAGGCCGTCAACTTGTTCTCTTTCTATTTTCTTGATGTGTGTTCATAGAGATATAAATTCCCCTCCTAGTACTGCTTTCATGGCATCCCAAAGGCTTTGTAAGATGTTTCTTTGTTTTCATTTGTTTCCAGAAATCTTTAATTTCTGTTTTGATTTCTGTGTTGACCCAGGAGTTGTTCAGCATCATGCTGTTTAGTGTCCATGTTTTTGTGAGTTTTGGGGGAATTTTGTTGGTGGTGAAATTTATTTCTATTCCACTGAGAAGGTGCATGGCAGTATTTCAATCTTATGAAATTTGTATATGCTTGATTTATGGCCAAGGATGTGGCTGATCTTGGAGTACACTCCATGTAGTGATAAGTAGAATGTATATTCTGAGTTTGTTGGATGGAGTGTTCTGTAGGTATCTACTAAGTCCATTTGGTCAAACGTCAAGTTGAGGTTCTGGATCTCTTTGTTGATTTTTTACCTTGATGTTCTATGTAGGGTTGTTAGTGGGGTATTTAGGCCCCCAGCTATGATAGTGTTAGAGTCAAGATCTTTTTTTAGTTTTCTTAGTAGCTGCTTTATGAAAACTGGTGCTTCTGTGTTTGGTGCATATATATTTAGGATGGATATTTCTTGTTGATGGATCAAAACTTTTATCATTATGTAGTGTCCCTCTGCATCTTTTTAAATTTTTGGTAACTTAAAGGTTGTTTTGTTGGATACTGAGATCACAACTCCTTCCTTATCTTGTGATCCATTCACCTGAAAATTTGTTTTCCGTCTTCTAACTTTGAGTCTGTGGGTATACTTTGTGGTGAGATGAGTTTCCTGAAGACAGCAAATTACTAGCTTGTTTTTTTTTTTTCTGATTCAATTTTCCATTCTATGTCTTTTCAGTGGTGAGTTTAGTCAATTCATATTCAGGCTGATTATTGAAATGTGAGGGTTTGTCCCTGTCATAATGCTCTTATAAGGCTTTTGCTCTTGTTTGGCTTTTGTGTTCAGGTATGTTTTCATTTTTGCAGGTATGCTGTATGTTCTGCTGCTTCTGCTTTTGTTTGTGATCTTGTGAAGTATATGGTCTTTCATTTCTTTTTTCTTCTGTGCACAGCACCTTTTTAAGCATCTCCTATAGAGCTGGTCTCAAAGCAGCACATTCTCTAAGGGATTGTATGTCTGTGAAGGACTTTAACTCTCTGTCACCAATGAAGTTTAGCTTGACCGGGCAGAAAATTATTGGTTGAAATTGTTTATTGTTGAGAACATTAAAGATTGGGTCCATTCCCTTCTGGCCTGTAGTGTTTCTGCAGGTAGGTCTGCAGCAATTCTGATTGTTCTCCTCTGGTAGGTGGTCTGATCTTTTTCCCTTGCTGCCTTTGCCTTTAGGATTTTTTCTTCTATACCTACTTTGTGTAGACAAATTACTGTGTATCTAGGGGTTGATCTTCTCATAAGATGTCTTCCAGGGGGTCTCTGAATCTCTTGGGCTTGTATAGTCATCTCTCTGACCAGATGAGGGAAGTTTTCTTAAATTACCTCATGGTATGTTTATTCCAGGGTGTTTTCTGTTTCATTTCTCTTCCTAGTTCAGGTATTCTGACCAGGTGTGGGTTTGGTTTCTTGATAAAATCATACATCTCTCGGAGAGTTTTTTCTTTCTTCTTAAGTATTTTTCCTATACTTTTAATAGATTGGGTTTGTTCAATTATGAAGTAGAGCTGCTGGGGGTGGGGTGTTGTGCTATTTACAATTTTGAGCACTTACTAGGGGATGGGGGCCTGCAAGGATTCAGAAGCTATTGGCAGGTTATAATATTTGCTATCTGGTGAATGAGTCAGCTGGGACTCACTCTCTATCTCTGCACAATATGACCTTACAGTGGGTATGCTTGCATAGCCCCTGATTCTAAGACAGAGTACAAGAGGGAAAAGAAAGAGGAGAAGGAAAGAAAAAAAGGAAGGGAGGGGAAAGCAAAACAAGAAAGAAGAATAGAAAGAGAAAAAAAAAAGACAAAAACACACACCAAAAACAGAAAGAACAAAGAAGAGAAATAGAAAAAGGAAAGAGAAGACAAAAACAACCAACAAAGAAACCAAACGAGATAATCAATCAAACAAACAAACCAGTACCACCAGCCTTCTTCTCGGTCAGTTCTGTTGTCTGTGTTTATAGCCCAGCAGCTGACTCAGGGTGGAGAGTGGATTGTCTGGGGTTTTGCATCTGTCATTACCTGCCAGGGCTTGTGCACTGGGGACAATGTTTTCTGAGGTAAATGCAACACAGAAATCAGTGGCTGGTCTCCAGTTGCAGTTCTGTTGTTCTGCAGAGGCTGCCCTGGAACACTTCCCTGCCCAGGCGTTAGAGAGTCTGCTCAGTTCCTCTGCCAGAGCCCCATCCAGACTTGGAGTGGGCTCTCCCTGCTGCTTCTTGGGAGTCTGCCTCAGGCTCCTTCCTTGCATTCTCTCCATGGCCTTCACTGCCAACATTCAGCTCACTCCGGCAGATCTTCCTAGGAAAAGCTCTCAAATTTCCACTAGTTCTCCTGTTCCAATTGTGTGCCTCTGTGTTTGGTCTGGTGTGGGGGTGGGGCGTCTGTCTCTCTGATATCATGCACTTGTTTTATCCTCTCTGGGCAAATGGTGGTCGATTTTGGAGTGGTGCAGAGATCACCCCTTGGTCTCAGGATGCAGGTTGCTCAGGATGCCAGCTGCTCAGAATTGAGCGAGATAAAGCAGGTCTCTGCCCAGTTCTGGGACAGAGAAATTGGTGATGGTCCATGTTGTTTCCTCGGTGGGGCTCAGCTTCAGATTTTCTCCCTGCGCTTTCTCCACGGTCCCTGCTGCAAGTGCCTGGCCTGTTGCTGCAGATGGTGGTGGTATGGGCCAGGTGCCAGTGTTGAGAGGCAGCTAATCTCTTCTGCCTTTTCCCAGAAGATGCCCCGGGGATGGTGGATCCTTCTGCGTGCAGCGGGTGCTGAATTCAGAGCAATGGCAAATTGCAGCCATTTGTGCAGGGGGCCCCAGGTGCTTGATCCCATGTCTCCCCTCAGTTGGACATTTGCTCACCCACTTGCACACATAAACGGACGCAGATTAGTTTTTTGTGCACTAACCCACGCGGAGACTCTCACACTCCAGCTGGATCCGATGCCATCTTGTCCCTTCTTTCCACATCTGTTGTTTTTGACTTTTTAACTAATAGTCATAAAACCACAGTCAGAGCTGATACTGTGTGACCCAAAATCCACACCCGAAATCTTGTGGTTACTACCTGGTTGATGCAGGGCTCCCTGACAGACAAAGACATTCCTCTAAGGCATGACATCCCAAGAGTGCAGAGATTACCCTCTCGAAGCCAAAGGAAAGGCCAGACCTCTGTTTGGATGAGGTCAAATTCTTTACAACACGGGATCTTTAAAATAACCTCTCTCAAAGTGAACCTAATTGAAGCAAATAGAGCATCTTGCTTTGCCCAGCTATTATAACAAAATGCCGTAAGCTGGGTGGCTTATAAACAACAGAAATGTATTTCTCATGGTTCTGGAGGCTGGAAAGTCAAGCAGGATCAAGGTGCCAGCAGATTCAGTGTCTGGTAAGACCCACTTCCTGGTTCACAGATGTGCCTTCTCACTGTGTCATCACATGGTGGAAGACATGAGGAAGCTCCCTGAAGATTCTTTTGTAAGGGCACTCATCCCATTCATGAGAGCTTCATCTTCATCACCTAATAACCTCCCAAAGGCCCTATCTTCTGATACCATCACCTTGGGTATTAAGATTTCAGTGTATACATTTGGGGAACACAAACATTCAGACAATAGCATAGGAATCAAGTTTGACTTAAAATGTAAATACAAGATTTTTTAGTAAAATGATGACTGGCCATGTGAGTAGAGCATCTAACCATCCCTCTCCCTGTTTCCATGAGTGAGACAATGGAAATATGAACTAGATGGAAAACAGAACAAGTGATGGTGACTTGAGGGGAAGATGTCCTTGGGTCAGCTTGTTTGTCAGAGAGAGAGAGTTGTGTAGATCAGACAAGAGTGCGGATAGGGTGAGGGCAATCTCCAGGCTCTCTCCTGTGAGATAGTGATGTGTCCAGGGGGAAAATGGTGGCGATCCCACAGTCAGAGACCTGGAAAGAAAGCACTGCCAGCAAGGCCAGTTTTGTTTTCTGTCTCAAAAAAGTCAGAAAAAGATTGAATAATGTCTATAGGGTTGGAGAGAGTGGAGGTTATGACCTAAGAATTCTATAACCATTCCAAGTTGTCATTTTGCATAAGGAGGAAAAAACCATACTTGGCTATACAAAAAAATATGCCACTCTTGGGAATCTGTAGTTGTTAGAGTGATAGCTGAATGAAGTAGATAGATTTAATGCATATTTAGACTGATATGTCAATTACATATGTGTGTATAACTTTAGTAAAAAGTTATATGTATATAACTTTTTCATCTTGGTATTAGAAATATTCCCTCATGAATAATATGATAGGATGTAGATGAAAACACAGAGAAGAGTAAACCATTTAGGGACCATGTGAGAGACAAGAAAAGGACAAAAGACACAATCTTAGGAAATACAAATATAAGAATGAACAAAAAACAATCAGAGAGAGAGAAAGAAAACAGGAGTGGTGTCATGGAGAGATAGAGAATATAAAATTCTGTGGAAGGAATGATAAATGGGTCAAACTTGGAGGGGAAGTCGAGAAGATGAGGGCTAAAAATGGCCACTGGATTTGGCAACAGGTCATAGCTATCATGGCCTGGGCAGGGCAGAGGCCTGTCTGTCCTGCCTGGAAGAGGATGAGACAGAAACAGTGATTGTAGACTCTTCTCTCGAAGAGATTTCCATGGGAAGGAGAAGAGAATAAACTCAAGAAGGATATTGTTTCTTTTCAGAAATGGGGGTGAACTGAATGTCATTATGGCTAACACCATAGACAGACGTTACTCCTTTTTTCTGAAACAGATAGAAATAAGGTTAGGATGGTCTACATAGATTCATTCTTCTGCAGGGCTGGTAGCAGACTGACTTTTACGATTGAAAGCCTCCTATCAGTGGGGTAGGCAAGATCATCAACTTAGAAAGGGAAGTGCGATGTGATGGTACGTGATGCTTGAGGGTGTGTGTGATTTGCAATTGTCTCTGAAGACAGGGGAGGGAACAAGTATAAGAAACATTGGCGGCACTGAAGAAGGTGTGGCTAAGCTTGGCTCAATTTATCTGGAGTGGCAATTGCCCGTAGTGCTTGTGGCCCTCATCACTACCTCCTCATCCTGACTACACAGTTCCTACTTAATCTTCTAAAATGTGGCTTTAGCTCCCACCAGACAATTGGATTTGCCTCCTCGAAGGTCTCCACAATCTTCTAAGTAGCCTGGGTAATATGAACATACTTCGGTTTGAATCTCATCTTTGCTCCTTATTCATTTTGCAAACATGAGCATGTTGGCTTCTCCGAGCTTCAGAGCCTTCATCTGTAAAATAAGGACAATGATTCCTACCTCAGGGAGTCTCTGAGGAATAAATGAGATAACATGGATCAAGTACCGTGGCCAAAGACTGGTTCATGTGCTCATTAAATGGTAGCTCTCTTCCCCAGTTGCCAAATCCTATAATTTTTCTTCAGTTTTCCTTAGCTTCCTTTTTAAAATTTATTTATTTATTTATTTACTTTTTTGAGTAGCTAACACTGTTCTTTTACAATTTAATTGTTTGGTATTCAGAACACATTTTCCCATAGAAAATGTTGTAAACAGTGTTAGACTGTATGTGTCTGACTTTCTTTTCTCAGAAGGATGTTAGGTGTACTATATAGGAGTATGCATGCTCTCAACGCTAATGTACTGTCCCATTTTAAATTCAGGGACATGAAATGGGCAGGACTTTGTGAACGCATTGCTTCGAAATGTTTTCATTTTCTTCAAGTATGAAGGAATGTACTAAAAAAATACTCTCAAGGAGCCAATTGCTAGATAATCACAATTCCCATGCTTGAGAAAAAAGATATGATCACATCCACAGGCTGATTTATCTCCAGCGTGTTCTGGGCTTTTGCTGTGTCCCAAATACATTCATCGGGCAGGATGAAATGTACAACTATTTTTTTCTTCCAGTTACAATAGAAAGTGACATGTAATTTAAATAAATAACCATCTACATAAGTACATACACAACTGGTGATCAGATTGCCAGAACAGATTAGAAGCTCATCCCAGTCACAACAGAAGGACGTTAAAGAGTGAGCCATATAGAGAAAGGCAGCCAAGCATGTGGAAGTGGGGTGTCTTCTGAGCAAGAACACTAAGGCCCAAATGGCACTTTCACCACATGGAAGGAGTGTTTGCTTCAGTTCAGGTTTGTTTTGTACTTTGTCTGTGAAGATACCACCACTGTCTGGCTGATGTGGCTCAGTCAGTGTCTGGGGCTGTGACCCAGTCCTCTGTGTCATCAGAGTCCATTGCTAGAGTCCCGGTGGGGAAGGGTTGCTGTGAGCTCCTCCAGTATGGGATGTCCACGGGTGAACTCGTCGCTACATGGACCGGCACCTGAATAGTCATGGGCTCTAACCTCAGTTGGCCCCAAATACCCTTGGCATCACTTTTCTGCTAAGCTCTCTTTCCTACTACCCAAAATGGTCATTTCAATGGTCACTATTTCCCATTGGTCTCCAATTGCACTGGCTCTATGACATCTTATGCAGATAACTTAAGCCCCTGAGTTCCATGTGCCAAGGTAATATTAGGTGTGGTCCCCACCCCACAGACCTACTCATATCACTACCCATTCTTAGTGAAAGAGATATCCCTTCTCTTGTCCACAGGTGCTATGGTCATGGCTTCTGTTTCTTTAAGGAATATATGTCCCACCAATTACGTCCTTACTTTTCCTTATTTTCAGCTCTGTCTTCTCTGTTGACTTTTCTCTGGCCTGTATATGTGTTCAAGTACCTCCATCTTAGAAATAATCAGAACCATTCCGTGGGCCAGTGATGAGGTTCGACCACCCCTCTCTTCTTTCCCACAGCTTCCAGTTATCACCATCCTCTCCTTTCCTTGATCACCTTGACAACCATATCCAGCTTTATTCAAAATACATTTCTTAAGCAGCCTTTGTATTGTAAGCAAGATGTGGGTGGGTCATGAATAGCACCATGTAACAACTTTTGAACTTCCTTCCTTTCTCCACAGACTACCAAAAATAAAGTCACCAAAAACCCCAGTGACATTTGTATCTGATGATCTGAACAAGAGTTTAGTGCAATGATCATCAGCTGAGAGTAATTTTGTCCACAGGGGACTTTTGGCAATGTCTCGTGACATTTTGGTTGTCACAACTAGGGCCAGGAGTGCTGCTGGCATGTAACAAATGGGTGGAGGCCAGGGATGCTGCTAACATGCTGTGATTCACAGAACAGCCCCTCACAACAAGGAATTAAGAACCATCCAGCCCAGAACGTTAATATTAATAGTGCTCGGTTTAAATAATACAGCTACAGAAGTACTCATGTATCAAAAATCCACACACCGCACATGACTAGGCCTTCTGGGCCTAGTCTGCTTGGTATCTCCTTTTTCTTTTTTTTTTTTTTTTGAGTCAGAGTCTTGCTCGGTTGCCCAGGCTGGAGTGCAGTGGCATGCTCTTGGCCACCCCAGCATTGACCTGCTGGGCTCAGGTGATCCTTACGCCTCAGCCTTCCAAGTAGCCAGAACTACAGGCGTGTGCTACCACGCCCAGCTAGTTTTTTCACTTATTGTAGAGACGAGGTCTCACCAAGTTGCCCAGGATGGTCTCAAACCCTAGTCTCAGGCAATCCTCTCACCTTAGCCTTCCAAAGTGCTGGGATTACAGACTTGAGCCACTGTGCCTGGCCAGTATCTCCTTTTTATAGTGTTACTTCCATCATGGCTAGCAACGATTTACTCCTTTTTGGATGTTTTCTCTCCTATCTTTGTAGAAGCCTATTTAGGCTTGGTTTCTGGCTTTGCAGAGGGGGCTCAGACTAGTGGCGGCCAACCTTTTTGGCATCAGGAACTGATTTCATGGAAGATCATTTTTTCACAGACTGGGTGGAGGGATGGTTTGGGGATGATTCAAGCACCTAATATTTATTGTGCACCTTATTTCTATATTATTGAATTGTAATATATAATGAAATAGTTATACAACTCACCATTAAAAAAAGGCATGAAGTGAATTGATAAGCAAAATAACGGGCGGGTCATGTGCAGACTACAATAACTGTAAAATTAAGCCAAGATGGACGACAGCTTATTGAAACCAGTCATTACCGGTCCATGGTCTATTAGAAACCAGACAGCACAGCAAGAAGTGAGGGGCAGGTAAGCAATTGAAGTTTCATCTGTATTTACAACCACTCCCCATCGCTTGCATTACTACCTGAATTCCACCTCCCATCAGATCAGTGGCAGCATTAGATTCTCATAGGAGTGTGAATATTGTTTGTGTGTAATTATCCTTGTTCAGCGGTGTCAATATGTTTGTATGTATATTATTACAAGTAAAACAAAGTACCAAAGGCATGACATAATTACAATTTTGATAAGTCTCACCAAATTTCCCTCCAAAATGATGACACAAATTTATGTGTCTGGTTCTCTCTACCTTTTTAATCACTGGAACTTATCAATTAAATTATTTTTTCCCAATTTGATAGCAACATTACCATTATTCATTTAATTTTCATTTCCCTGGTTCCTAAGTGAGCATTTTTCATATGTTTATTGGGTATTTTCGTATTCTTCCTCTATAAATTGCCTGTTCATGTATTTTGCAACAGACACATCTTCATAACCTTATTATATTTCATTTCTGCAACATTTGGCATTGTTAACATCTCAATTCCTCAGATTCTCTCATCTCCTATTGCTTTCCCTTAAAATGCTCTAATTTTCTCCCTACTTTTCTAGTAAAACTTTGTCAGACTCATTTGCATGGGCTCCCTCCTCTGTCTTCCCTTAAATGTTGGTATTATCAGGGAATTCCCTCCTCAAATTCTTTCACTTCTCATATGCTTTCTGAGATCTTTACATTCACGGTATGGCTTCAATCATAATTTGTGTGCCGATTATTCCTGTATCTGGTACACAGCTCAGATGTCTCTCTTGAATCCTGGCTACATAAATTCATCTGCGTCTTAGACACCTTAGTCTTAACATATTCAAAACTGAACTTATCCTGTCTCGTATCTGAACATGTTCCTTATCCTAGCCACTGATTTGATCACTCACACCAGGAACCAGACTCCTCCTCTTCCCTCTTTCTCTACCCCCATATGCAACCGGGTATCGAGTTCTGCTCTTTCTGACTCCTCTTCATACCAACAGCTCTGTTTTAGCTAAGGCCTTCATTATTGCTTAGCTGGATTCTTCCAATAGCCTTAGAATATCTCCTTGCTTCTAGTCTCATTCTCCTCTTCATTGGAGTATTCTTTCTAATTTGTGATCAGAGAATATGACTAATTTACTCAAAACCTTCTAATGGACTGGTCATGGTGTCTCACACCTGTATTCCTAGCATTTTGGGAGGCCGAGGCAAGAGGCTTGCTTGAGCCCAGGAGTTTGAGACCAGCCTAGGCAATATAGTGAGACCTGATCTCTACAATAAATTTTAAAGATTAGCCAGGTGTCCTGGCATGCACCTGTAGTACCAGCTACTTGGAAGGCTGAGGAGGAAGGATCGCCTAAGTCCAGGAGGTCAAGGCTGCGGTGAGCTGTGTTTGTGCCACTGCACTCCAGCCTGGGTGACAGAGTGAGACCCTGACTCAAAAAAACCCAAACAGAACAAAAAACAACCCTTTAACTACCTCCCCTCACAAACCTTCAGGGTCAAATATAAACTCTTAATCATGTTTGCTAAAACCTTTGGAATCGGTTTGGACCTGGTTTCCTCATCCGGTCTTTTTTTAATTTCAGCCACACCAAACCATCCTCATTTTCCTGAACTGGCCAAGTTATTTGGGTAATAAAGCAGGGGAAAAAGTATCTACGCTTTATTGCTATTTGACTTTTTCTTGTGTAAAAAAAGATTGTACACACAGTCATCCACCTGTGGGTTGCATGTCCCCTGACACCCTTTCATGTGTCTCTCAGCAGCCTCCTCTGATAGTGCACAATTTGCAACACATGGCCTTTCTACGTGACCTCGTAGTTCCCCATTTCACAACCATGCTTCGATGTTTTGCTTCTCTACTTCCTCCATAAGACTGTGAGTTGCTTGAGAGCAGTACTGTGACTTTCATTTCTACATCTCCAAATGGAGCCCCCGAAATATCCAGAGGGAGAGAGGAAGGGAGAGGGAGAGAGGAGGACAGGAAAGGAGAATCTGGCTTCTGCCTCCACTAACATGGCTCACTTTGGGGTCAAGGTAATGAATTCCTGAATGCAATGGACATACTTTTTGCTGAGCTGGAAACAGTTCTGAAATTTTTTCCCTTGTGTTTTTGGAGTCACTGCCTTTTCTTAGACTTCAGTCTCACTAATCCTCCCCATTTTCTCCTCAGGATCCTTTTCTTCTGTTGCCTCTTAAATATTAGACCCACCCCAGAATATCGTCCTGGGTCCCCCAGTTGTTTTAGTCTTCCTGGGAAATGTCCTCCCAGCTAGAGCGTGCTCCAACAGTGTAGTACTGACCCCTACTGGAACCAGGGAGAGGCCAACAAGGAATAGTCATTGTCTTAGTCCTAGGGTTGAAAATAGACTTTGTTATTCTCTGCGATTAAAGTGTCAGATGCTTCAGCAAAAACACTGGGCAGCAGCCCTTATGAAGATGCCTGACAGGACCTACACTCTTCTGCCTGGGCTCTTCAAGCTTCATTTTTCTTTAGCTTTACCCTTTAGAATCTGTAGCTTGGAGGGGGACCGGTGTCTCTTCTGCATCCTAGCCACCTGTTCTCATCAATTCTATCTCCTGGAAGATGGACTCTGTTCTTATTTTGGGAGGGAAATTTATTTGAATGTCTTGGCTTTATCTCAGTCTTCATGCACTTCCAAAGTTGTGCTCATTATGGGATTCAGGGCTTTGCTTAACCTACCTGGGTATCTGTCTTCTCTCAACCTTAGCTCAATACCATACTCCTCCTTGAACATTTTTGGGCTATTCAAGGCCCCGTATTCTCTGAGTTCTTAATTTCAGATTATCTTGACTTTCACAATGTTGCCCGTGTTTTTTCCATTTCCTTTAGGCACACTGCAAACTCCTTGATGTCTGGAACCTTGGTAATCCCAGAGGCTGTGTACGCATGCCAGCACTAGCACTCTAAATATGAATTTTGGTTCTGGCTTTAATTATCTAAGTGTCCTTGGACAAGCCATTTTACTTCTCTGAACCTCAATTTTCTGTTCTATGAAGTGGCAATAGTGTTTATAAGTATCCTCATGAGGATATTGGAGAATAAATGACATAATGTAGGTAAAGAACCTGTAAAGTACCTGACTTAGGTACCTAGAAAATAATAGCTTCTGTCATTTTGATAACCTTGTCAAAGGCAGGCAGGAAGCTGAATGGCCACCAGATTAGATCCGAAGAGAAGTGGGTGTGTGTTTTATTTTATTTTATTATAAAGATGTGAGGTACAAGTCAGGATTAGATACATAGGTAATTTATATGCAGATGAAGTTTGGGCCTCTAACTGCTCCTCACTTCCCCTAGTTTAGGACCAGGTACCCTTTATGTTGTTACTTGTCCCCCCCCCACCCTTGGCAATGTCCCCAAACTGCCAACTCCTCCCTTGTGCTATTGTGATTAATGTTCAGGTCCCACTTAGAAGTGAAAACGTGGTATTTGGTTCTTTGTTTCTGTTATAGATCACTAAGTATGATTGTTTTCAACACCATCCAATTTGCTGCATAGTCCATGATTTTGTCCTTTTTAATGACTGTGTGACACTCCATTTTATATATATGTACCAGATTTTCTTTATCTAGTCTACTTTCAATAGGCAGTAGGGTTGGTTCCATGTTTTTACTATTGTGAATAGTGTTGTGATAAACATGTGTGTGCAGGTGACTTTTTTGTAGAATGATTTGTGTTCCTCCAGGTATATTCCCAGAAGGGGGATTGCTGGATCATATGGAAGGTCGATTTCTAGTTCCTTTAGAAATTGCTACACTATTTTCTGTAGAGGTTGGACTAGTTTGCACTCCCACCAACAGTGTAGAAGCATCCCCTTCTCTCCACACCCTCACCAGCATCTGTTGTTTTTTGATTACTTAATGATGGCCATCCTTACTGGAGTTGGGTGGTATCTCAATGTGGTTTTGATTTGTATTTCTCTGATGATTAGTGAGGCTAATCATCTTTTCATGTATCTATTGGCTACTTGTATATCTTCTTTAGAGAAGTGTTTATTCATATCCTCTGTCCGTTTTTTAATAGGGCTATTTGGTTTTTTCCTTTTGGCTTATTTGAGTTCCTTGTAGATCCTAGATGCTAAGCCTTTGTCAGATATGCAGTTGGCAAATGTTTTTTCCCATTCTATAGGTTGTCTCCCCGCTCTCTTGATGATTTCTTTTGCCATGCAAAAGCTTTTCAGCTTGATGAGGTCCCTCTTGTCTATCTTATCTTTTATGACATTTATTTTCGGGGATTTGATGAAGAATTGGTTGCCTACTCCAATGTGCATAAGAGTTTTTCCTGCATTTTCTTCTAGGATTCTTATAGTTTGTCATTTTACTTTTAGGTCTTTGATCCATTTAGAATTGATTTTTGTATATGGTGATAGGTAGCGGATCTGTTTCGTTTTTTTTCATGTGGTCAACCAGTTTTCCCAGAACCATTTGCTAAATAAAGTTTCCTCTCCCCAGGGGTTGTTACTGATGACTTTGTTGAAGATGAGTTGGTCGAGAGACTGAGTTTTTGCTTCCAGAATCTCTGTTCTTTTCAAATGGTCTGATGCCTGTTCTTGTACCAGGACCAAGCTGTTTTGATTTTTGTAGCCTTATAGTAGAGTTTAAAGTCTGGAAGTGTGATACTTCCTACTTTGTTCCTTTTGCTGAGGATTGTTTTGGCTATTCATGCTCTTTTTTGTCCATAAGAATTTCTGTACTGTCATTTCCAGGTCTGAGAAAAATAATGTTAGTAATTTGATGGGCATTGCATTGAATCTATAGATTACCATGGGTAGGGCGAACATCTTGACAATATTGATTCGTCCAATACATGAGCAAGGGATGTTTTTCCATTTGTTTGTGTCATCGTTGATTCTTTGAGTAGCTTTTTGTAGTTCTCATTGTAAAGGTCATTCACTTCTCTGGTTAGGTTGATGCCAAGGTATTTCATTTTTTGTGTGTGACTTTTGTGAATGGGATTGTGCTTTCTATTTGGTTCTCTGCCTGTGTGCTGTTGATGTATAGAAATGCAACTGTCTTTTGCATGATTTTGTACCCTGAAAATTTACCAGTCATTTATCAGGGCAAGGAGGTTTTTGACAGACTCTCTGGGTTTTCAAGGTTTAAGATCATATCATCCACAAAGAGTGATAGCTTAACTTCTTTTTTCCTATTTGGACACCCCTAACTTCCTTCTCTTGCCTGATTGCTCTAGCAAGGACTTCCAGCACTATGTTGAACAGGAGGGATGAGAGTGGATAACCTTGTCTTTTTCCCGTTTTTAGGGGGAATGCTTCCAACTTCTGTCCATTGAGCAAAATGTTGACTGTGGGTTTATCATGGATGGCTCTTACTGTTTTGAGGGATGTTCCTTCTATGCCTAGATGTTCAAGGATTTTTTTTATCAAGAAGGGATGCTAGATTTTTGTTTGAAAGTTTTTTCTGTGTCTAATGATATAATCATGGGGTTCTTATTTTTATATCCATTAATGTATTGAGTTATGTCTATGATCTTGTGGATGTTAAACCAGACCTGCATCCAAGGAATGAAGCCTACTTGGTCATGGTGGATGATTCTTGAGATGTGTTGTTGGATACGATTTGCTAGAAATTTATTGAGAAATTTTGCATCTATGTTCATCAAGGAGACTGGCCTGTAATTCTCTTTCTTTGTTGAATATTTGCTAGATTTGGGTATCAATCTGATGTTAGCTTTATAAAATGATTTGGGGAGAATTCCATCTTTCTCAATTGCCCAGAATACTTTCAATAAGATTGGTATTGGCTGCCCCTTGTATGTTTTGTAGAATTCAGCTGGAAAGCCGTCTGGTCCGGATTTTTTTTTTTTTTTTTGGTAGGTAGATTTCTTATGAGAGTTGATTTCCTGAGTTGTTATTGGTCTATTTAGGGTTTCAATTTCTTCTTGTTTCAACCTTGGAAGGTTGTGTGATACCAGAAAGTCCTCCATTTCCTTTAGGTTTTTGAGTTTATTTCCATACAGGTGTGCATAGTAATCTCTGATAATTGTTTGAATTTCTTTGGGGTCAACTGTGACTTCATCTTTTGCATTTCTAATTGTATTTACTTGACTTTTCTCTCTTTCTTAGTCAATCTGGCTAGGGGTTCATCAATCTTATTTATGTTTTCAAAGAATCAGTTTTTTCTTGTTGATTTTTTTCTATGATATTTTTGTTTTCTATGTCCTGCAGTTGCGACTTTATTTTGGTGATTTGGATTCTTCTGCTGAAGTTAGGAGTTTGGTGGTCTTGTCTTTCTAGCTTCCTTAGATGTGACGTTAGGCTGTTTATGTGTGATCTTTCGGTATTCTTGATGTATGTGGACAGAGTTATGAATTTTCCTCTTACTACTGATTTCACGGCATCCCAGAGATTCTAATAAGATGTGTCTTTGTTTTCACTTGTTTCCGGGTTTCTGTGTTGACCAAGAAGTTGTTCAGCAGTATGTTGTTTGGTATCCATGTCTTTGTGGGTTTTGGGGAGAATCTTGCTGGTGGCAATATTTATTTGTATTTCACTATGATCTGAGAAGATACATGGCATTATTCTGGTCTTTTGGAATGTGTTTATGCTTGATTTATGTCCAAGAATGTGGTTGATCTTAGAGTATGTTCCAAGTGCTGATGAGTAGAATGTATACTCTGCAGTTATTGCATGAAATGCTCTGTAGATGTCTGTTAAGTCCACTTGGTCGAGCATTGAGTCGAGATTCCAGATCTCCTTATTAATTTTTTGCCTTGATGTTCTATCTAGGGTTGTTAGTAGTGTGTTAGTGGGGTAAATCTCTAGTTATGATTGTGTATGAGTCAATGTCCTCTTGCAGTTTACTTAGCAGATGATTTATAAAACCTGGTGTTCCTGTATTGGGTGTGTATATGTTTAGAATGGAAATTTCTTGCTAGTGTATTGAACCTTTTGTCATTATGTGGTGTCCTTCTGTATTCTTTTTAATTTTTGATAGCTTGAAGACTATTTTATCTGATATTAGAATAGCTATTCTTGCCTTTTTCTGTTTTCCATTTGCCTGAAAGTTAAATTTCTTGCCTCTCACTTTGAGTCTGTAGGTGTCTTTTATAGTGAGATGGGGGGCGGTTCCTAGAGGCAGCAGATTGCTTGATCGTGCTTTTTAAAAAAATACAGTTCATTGCTTTATGTCTTTTTATTTTTTCAGTGGCACATTTAGTCCATTCACATTCAGGCTGATTATTGAAATGTGAGAGTTTATTTCTGTCATAGGGCTCTTAGAAGGTTGTTTTGTTTTCTTTTAACCTTTGCTTTAATGTGTGTGTGTGTGTGTGTGTGTGTGTGTGTGTGTGTGTGTGTGTGTATTTCTGCAGGTAACTGTATGCTTTGTTGAATCTGTGTTTGCCTATACTTTTAGGAAGTGTGTATTCATTCTTTTTTTATCTCTTGTAGAGCTGATCTGGAAGCAGCATATTCTCTTAGGGATTGGATGTCTGGAAAGGATTTTAATTCTCCATCACTGACTAAGCTTAGCTTCTCTGGGTAGGAAATTCTTGGTTTCCTATCTTTGCTTATCTTTGAGAAGATTAAAAATTGGACTCTAATCCCTTCTGACTTGTAGTGTTTCTGCAGATAAGTCTGGCACTATTCTGATTGGTCTTTCCCAATAGGTCGTCAGATCTTTCTCTCTCACTGTCTTTAGGATTTTTTTCTTTCATACCTACTTTGTGTAGACAAATTGCTATGTGTCTAAGGATTGGTCTTCATATGATGTCTTGCAGGGGTTCTCTGAGTCTCTTGTGCTTGAATGGCTGCAATTCTGGTGAGATGGGAAAGTTTCCTTGGATAAACTCATGGAATGCTTATTCCAAGGTGCTCTCCATTTCCCTTTCTGCTTCAGGGATACCAGTCAGGCATAGGCTTGGCCTTTTGATATAATCACACATCTCTTGGAGGCTTTGCTCCTTTTTTTTCAGTTTTTTCCTATGTTTTTAGCAGGGGGTTAATATTGGTTAATTCTATATTTTGGTCTTCAAGCTCTGAGATTATTTCCTCTGCTTGGTTAATTCTGCTTTCTACACTTGTCAGTTTGTTATTTATTTTATGGATGGAGTTTTTTAATGTTCAGATGTTCAGAACATGTTTTTTTGAGATTGGTTGACTCTGTTACAATTTCATTTAGTTATGCTTTTTGTTCCTCTTGGTTCTTGTTCATTCTTTCCATCCACTTTCTGATCTGTAGCTGTCTTCTGAGGCCAGTCATTCTGGGAGATTTCCATTTTTGAGCTGCAAAGGCTTTTTGGGGGTGGGGGAGAAGCTGTTTCTTTAGGACTCTGGAGGTTACCTGTGTTTTTCCATTGGTTTGTCCTCATTTGTGACAGATCTCTTTTCCTTCTCTTTAATCCTGTTACTCAATGAGAGAGGGAGACGTATTCGTTTCTGCTGTTTGCTCCACCCCCTATCTTTCCCTGAGCAGGGCCTCTGAATTTATTCAATTTTGAAACAGGGCTTGGGGTGGGGAGTTGTGCTGTCTCTTTGCAATTTTGAAAACTGCATAAGGTGGTGGGGGGAGCTAGGTTTCAGAAAATGCCTATGGGTCACAATTTCCATTATCTGGGGAATGGCTCACCTGAGATTTATTTCCCACTACCACACAATATGTCCACCCAATGAGTATGTATGTATACCCCCTGAATCCAAGATAATATAAAAGGAAAAGGGAGAAAGAAAAAAGAAAGAGAAAAAAAATTCTGAGGTGGAGGAAGGAGTTCACTCTTGTGGCAGGTTCTGTAACTGCTGGCTTTCTCTCCACTGCTAAACTTGCAGGGCTAAATTCTCTGTCCCCTATTGCATGTGATTGCTGGCTGGCACAAGGGGTGGGAGCTGCTAGTGTGCTCTCAACTTCCAGGGTGCCCAATTCACAGTGTGACGATCGGGCACCTGGCCTCCACTCCTGTCTTCTGTGCGATCAAGGGGTTCATTTCTGGTTGTGTGAGGCTTTATCACTCTAAACATGTTCAGAGTGCCTCCTTTAACTGGTGGCTGGATTTTTTCTCTCTGCCCTGCTCTGTGAAGGAGTTGCCGGATTGCTTCTTTACCAGGTGTACGTGATAGGTGTGTCAGATAGGTCCACCGCAGGAGAGCCCTCTCAGCACGGAAGTTGCTTCTGGCTCCACGTCTACTCCCTCTGCTGCGCCCTGACCACGATTTCTCCTGTGTGGGATTGACGTTTGGCATGCCACTGGGAGTGCGGGGTGAATCAGTTCAGCACTCACCACTTCCCTTCTCCAGTCGCATCCTCCTCTTCTGAGAACACCGGTTGCATCACAGTTGGATCAGGGCAGGGGATGGAGCATCTGGAATTTCACACCTGCTATGTCCCTCTGGGGTTGCACGAGGGGAGACACCCTCTGGGTTCATGATAATCAACCCCCGAGAGATGTGGAGTTCACCCCCTCGCCTCAAGGGCCCAATCTACTGCTCCATGGTGGACACCTAGAGTGCTTCTCTGCCCAGGCTTCAGAACGATGGCAGAGTGCCTGTGCCATCCTCTCCAGTGGGTGTCATCCTCCAGTTCCCTTGCCATGCTCCTGTTGCAGCCTCTGCAGCCACTGTCATCCCTGCCACCTCTCTCCACCCCTGGTGCTTCCAGTCCCCGACTTGCCATGGGTTGCTCAGTCTCTCTTGAGTTCATGGTCCCAGTGGCACATGGGGTCAGAGAGGCAACAGCTCTGTCCGCATCAGATACTGCTCTCCACCCCCTGTTAGATACCATAGTATCTGGATCCTGAGTCCCAGTAGCAGGTTGCATAGCCTGGCAAGACTGGGTGCCTAGTGGTGGCCACTCCTTGCAGCTTCCTCCCTAGGTGGACCCCGCCAGTCTCAGAAAATGGTGCTCGCTGCTGTACCATGGGAAGCACTAGGGTCTGAAAGGCAGTGGCAGCTGCTTCACCAGGAGAGTCAGGGCTGCCTGTTCCCAAGTCCCCATTCAGGCAGACACTCGCACACCCACCTACACACACACACACACACACACACATGCATTCAGCCTGCCTAACCCTTCTAAAAAAGTCTCAAGTCCTTCCACATCCCACTTATGCCTCCACTCCCAGCAACCATGCCCTCTCCACCTTCTCCCTGACTCTCTCTTCTTGTCAGAGGCCAAAGGTCATATGCATCAGTCTCTTGTAAGTCCCCATGCAAATACAAGTTAGAACAATCCAAATGTACAGTGATGAAGAATGACTTAAACAAATGTATTCACAAATATTAGGCTTCCATTAAAAATCTTATTTTTGACAAAAACTTAATAACATGAGATGGCGCTCATGCTACAAGTGACAGAATCATGTAGAAAGTCTATGCCATGGGACCACAATTATCTAACTGTAAGTGCAGGTGCAATGAAAAGGACACTAGAAGGGAATACTGTGCATCAGAAAAAATAAATTTTTTTTTGAGTTGGAGTCTCACTCAGTTGCCCAGGCTAGAGTGCAGTGGCACGCTCATGGCCACCGCAGCCTCAAGTTGCTGGGTGTTGGTGATCCTTCTGCTTCAGTCTTCCAAGTAGCTGGAACTACAGGCACACGCGACCACACCTGGCTAATTTTTTGATTTATTGTAGAGATGAGGTCTCGCCAAGTTGCCCAGGCTCGTCTTGAATCTGTGGGCTCAGGCAATCCTCTCACCTCGGCCTCCCAAAGTGCTGGGATTATAGGTATGAACCTCTGTATCCAGCCAATTTTTTTTTTGAGCAGTGTTTTTTTTTCTTGATAATGAGATTATGGATGACTTTTATTTTCAACTTTCTATTTTTCCTTTTTTGGGTAAATTTTGTATAACGCATATCTGTTCTTTTCAAGCAGAAACCTTTGAACAATATCTTCACCTTGTCTAGCAGCTAGTACTCTTCCCCACAGAGCTGCAATTTCTATTCAATGATAAGAACAACCCTCCAGGAAGACAGAAGCAAGGAGCCTGGGAGTGAGGGAGGTGATTCCAGAAGGAAAGGGAATGAAGTTTGAGCTACTTTTGAAGGGTGGCCAGTTGACCAAGTCGAGAAGGGGAGAGAGGTATTTCAGGCAGAGGAAACAAGCAGAAAGCACGGAGACAAGCGAGAGTGGTTCAGGCCTGGTTAGAAGGGAGTTCTTGTGGACAAGGGCCGGTCTCCTTGTTCTTGGCATCCTCATGGACATTAGAATACATTCATGGAGCATACAGGGGCGCTGGATGTGTTTATGAAATCAATGGGTAGAATTACAAGAGCCCACATGGACATCCTCGTTCATGTCTCCTCTCATTGCCCCGCCACCACGGGGTCCTTGCAAAGCACATGCATTATGAGGGAAGGAGACATCTTCAAAGCATCCCTTGCCGTTCCCTCCATCCTTAGCTCAGATTCCTAGATTAGTCGAGCTCTAGGAGAGAGGTTTAGGGAGTTGGAGGATAAGCTCTAGGGCACGGGGCACTATGGGGAGGATGATTCTAGGAACAAAGACAGAGTACGCTTGGGGACACCCCTTGGAGTAAGTGAGTAGGAGAAGGGGAGAGGGAGGGCAGAGGAAGTTGTAACAACACCTCCAGACACAAACCTCCTCTCAGCCCTCTCCAGCTCCCCTGCAGCGAGACTCACCGCCAGGCACAGATGGCTGCTTCTAGACTGCTTTGAACTCTTAGGACCCAGTCTCTGCTCTCCCGTCTGCTTTGGAGAACTCCACCTCAACCTTGCTCACCTACTCCTGTCCATCTTCTCTTCTAGTCTGAAGATTTGCTGTGGCCCATGTTGGGGGCAGAGCTGAGGACTAGAGTTCGCTGGAGCTAAGGCAAGTCTGACTCTGTGTTTCAATAAAATGCAGATGAGAATACCTGCCCTGCCCACCTCACAGAGCCCCGATGTGACCGGATATGTGGCTATCATACACAATTTCAGGTACTGAGTTGACTCAGTTACTCTATGCTGATCCTTTGGGGAGGATGACTACTATTTATTTATTTATTCCAGAAATTAATACACTCACTACTTTATTCTTACTCCAAACTGGGTAGTTTTTTATTTTAATTGTCATTCAAGTATTGCATATCTTCCAGCAACTCTTCATTTTAAATTGAATACAATTTTGTCCTTTTTTGTTGAAGGAAGGAACAGGATTGTGTCCTAAAGTTAAATCTATTTATGAGGAAAAATACAGTATACAGTCCCAAACGTGAGATCAGTTTAACTAAAAGAAATTTGATTGTGGTACTGTTATAAATTTTGCTTTGCAATTTTCTTTTTTTTTTCTTCATTTTTCCTTCAATTCTTAGCTGACACGTAACAATTGTACATATTTATGGGGGTATAGAGATATTGCTTTATTTTAGAGTTGTGGAGAACAAATGAGGATTAACTACATAAATAGACTGCTTGCAGGTGAAGTTTGTGCGTCTAATTGGCCCTCTTTCCCCCTGATAATGAACCAGGTACCCATTGTACTGTCATGTGCCCCCACACCCCTCAGCAGTGCCCACCAACTGCCGATCCTACCCTTGTGCTAATGTGACTAGTGTTCAGGGCCTGCTTATGAGTGAAAACACACGGTATTCAGATCTTTGTTTCTACAGAGATATTTTGATACATGTATACAATGTGTAATGATCAAATCAGGGTAATTAGCATATCCATTACCTCACACATTTATCATTTCTTTGTGTTGAGAACATTCCAAATCTTCTCTTCTCACTTTTTGAACATACACAGTAAATTACTCCTAATGATAATCAGCCAACAGTGCTATAGACTACTGGAACTTATTCCTCCTGTAACTTTGTGTCCATTAACCAACTCCCACACCTCTTCCTAGTCTCTAATGACCACAATCCTACTCTCTACTTCTGTGAGCTCTTTTTTTTTTTTTAGTTTCCACATATGAATGAGAACATGTGTTATTTGTCTTTCTGTGCCCAACTTATTTCATTTAACATAATGTCCTCCAGGTTTGAGAATGGCTTCTACCACAGGAGTTCACATTGGAAAACTGCCATTTTTTGGGTCTCCTCTGTGTTGAGAATCAGAAATGTTCCCAATTCTGAAATGATTACAAACACATTATATCAGGGACTGTGGCTTGCCTATGGGTCCTGGGTGGGCAAATAATTCAATTAGATTCAAGAGGAATTGGTTCAGCATTTCTTAGACCACAAGGGTGGGAAATCCATTTTTGGGGGGTCAAGTAATCTTACTTTTCAACTAATGTTCAGTGGATAGTCTGATGGAAAGGTTCAAACCATGAATTTATCATAAAGGAAGAAGAGTTGAAAGGTAGAACTGGGGCTGGGAGATGCAGCACTAAGGCTGCATGAGTCTAATTTCCCAGACTAAATAAATAAGACCTACCCAGGCTTGAGTGGGCACCTGCTATGTCTTAGTCCCTGAATTAATCAGGGCGATTCCTTCCTGGGAACCAAAAGGAGCTATCAGGGACCCTTAATCTTTTCTGAGTGCTGAACCCTCTGAAAATCCTATGAATCTATGAATGAGAACTATGAATCTCCCTACATAAAAGCACTCATATACAAACAAATTTTTTCTCAGTTTTCATGATGCTCTCAGATTTAAAAAATCGACGGGGCTTCCGGTTTCTGGTTTCTGGGCGGGTACACGAGTGTTCTGCGTGGAGAGAACATGTCAGTGGGTGTTTCCTGTAACCTTGAGTCGTGAGTTCCCCTTTCAGCCTCGGTCCTTTTCTAGCCATCTCCAGGGTTGCCGGGAGGTAGTATGTGCTCCAGAGGATGGGAGCGGCGTCTGGTTCGGGAACTGCTACCATTGCCTCTGATACTCCTGGTGATCAGCGTTCAAGGTACTTTCCACCAACTGTCTGCCTGCGATTGTCGGCCAAGGTGGGGTCTGATGGGAAAGGGGAGATGGGCTGTGGCTCAACCCTGGAGATGGGGTCTGGCCTCCAGGCAGCAGGCCCTTTAATCCCTGTAGCAGGGCTGGGGAGAGATTGGGGACCCTTTCTGAGCCTTGCGAAATCAGGCTCCATCTCTTTCCCAAGGGGGCATAACAAAAACAGAACCCTGGGAAGATGGAGAAGCAGGTCTCTTGTGTCTCATTCTGTGGTCTGTGAAGCTGTGGGAAAGTGGTGGTTTCTGCCTTGTGAACAAAAGCTCTACGCTGATAACGGCCACGTTTTATGCTCTGATACACTGGCTCCCTTCAGCATTCCTTGAGACCTCAATATACAAAAGGAGTTGTGTCCTGAGCCAAGACAAATGACATTGTCATTGTCCCAAAAACATATCAAAATTGTAGGAAGGAAAACTTGGAAAGGGTTGCTCCGTCTAGGGTCTCTGAGGGTCTCATGGTGCTCTCATTTAAAAAAAAAGTCATTGGGACTTCCTGTTTCTGGTTTCTGAGAAGAGGCCCAAGGTGCATCAGTATCAAAGGGACCCCAGAGCAACTGATTGTTAAATATCAAGTTCCGTTTCTCTCCCACAGCCTGCTCTGGTCCCCTTCATGTGTATAACCTTCCTTTTTCGGTCATTCCGGCCTCTCTTTCTTCTAGTATCTGTGTTCCCAGGCCAGCTGAGAAGCAGGAGTAAGCTTTTGCCGTTTTAATTTATAGGATTTTAATGCTCACCACTATGAATAAAAATGAATGAGCATGGGAGTTACACTGCAGCATAAAATTATGATGGTATATAACGTTCACGGAGATGATAATAACTCGAGGGGTAAACCTGGTTGACTCACAAACCCGGCCTCTCAGGCCTCTTCAGTTCATGACTCTTGGTTAATGACTCTTGGCTGTATGAGTTTTCTGGGGCTGACTCACTCCACAGGACACAGGTGTGAGCTTGGGTGTGGGGCCTCACGTGAAGTTTTAATCCAACTGTTGGGAAAATAGAACTGCCAATAAAAACTGGAATATTTCCCAACTTTTCTCTAGGCCTGTCGAAAACACCCCGACAGTTGGTCATTCTCTGACTTTTCCTTTACTAGATTTCATCTTGTTCACCTATTCTCCTTTGGTTGAAACATGCAGACCACAGGTGATTATGCTAGCCTCTGAATGGATAACATGAGCTTTGATTAGGTTAACATCAGCCATGTCTGTAACTTGGGTTAACTAAATAAAAATTAAGCATTACCTGTGTGTCAGGCATTGTGCTAGGCATTTTGTATACTATTTCATTTAATTTTCATTAGAAATCAGTGAGGTGGCTATTATTACCTATAATTTTCCAGATGAGAATCCATTCAGAGAGATTAAGAAATTCTTCTAAGGGCACACAAGCCTTCTAACTTCCACACTGTGTCAATATGATTATGCGTTTCTGAGGCTAAGCCCAGGGAATCGTGATGAAGGTCACTATGTCTAAATCTGTGCATAGATTATTCTGTCTCCAGTCTATGGCTTTGCCCCTATTAACCACGTTCTGATTAAACTTAATTTTGCAGTTTGCTTTGAAAGATGTCTTCTCTCTTCCTCTGGGCATGTGTACATACCTTTTCTTCTACCCAGAATTCCTTGCATCTCCTTTCTTGCTGTCAAATAGACTTCTCTATTTTCATATAGCTTCCTCCTGGAAACCGCAAGGGTCCAGATTATGGTTCATAAATTGCTTGTTTGTTCCTTTGAGCTTTATGAGAATGGGAATCACATACAGTGTTATGCTGCTGAACTCAGCCCAGTGCCTGGAGTGTAGCATGTGCTCAATAAATAATTGTTGAATGAATACATGACTTTCAGTGACTTGCTTTTGGGCTCATATATCCATATCTTCCTGGAAGTACAAGCAGTTCTCTCTTCCATGGTAAGGGATGCTTTCCTGGAAAAGTCTGAGCGGCACTCTCAGCCCTCCTCCGTCATCTTTCCTAAGACTTGAGCTTCTCGGCTTTCTGATTTCAAGGCAATGATGCAGGGCACTCTCCACTCCTAGGCACTTCTCCACCTCCCCCACAGCACATAGCAGAGTGCAGTGGAAACTGCATTGTACTGGGAGAGTGTTTGAAGGTGACTGAAGGTTAAACATGTAAGAACAGATACATAATTTTTTAATAAGCAGATTCTGGTTTTTTGGGTGCCCCCTTATATGTCCAATTCCATCCATTCCCATGGCCACCTGTCCTAGAACAGGCCACCATTTTTTCTTCTCGCCGACTACCACAATGGCTCCCTATCCTAAGTGTTCTTTTCACTGTGATCTCTATCGAGCCTGTTTTCTTTTTGAGTTGGAGTCTCACTCTGTCGCCCAGACTGGAGTGCAGTGGCTGCTCCTGGCCACCGCAGCCTCGACCTGCTGGGCTCCGGCGATCCTTCCACCTCAGCCTTCCAAGTAGCTGGAATTACAGGCATGCGCTACCACACCCGGCTGATTTTTTTATTTCTTGTAGAGATGAGGTCTCGCTGCCCATGCGGGTCTCGAACCTGCGGGCTCAGGCAATCCACTCACCTCAGCCTCCCAAAGGCGCGGGATTACAGGTTGAGCCTTCGATTCTATTTTCTACACTGCCATTCGTATAAATTTTCTAACACAGCTCTCTCTGTTTATTTCACTTAAAATTCTCTTTATTGTTTATCTTTTCACTCAGTTTTTTGCTTAAAACTCTTCGGTGGCCACTACAGGGAATGAGAAAGCAAAAACACTGAGCATAAGACTCACACATCATGAAATGCTCACTTCCTGCCCTCCCTTGTTGATGTTCTAAATAAATGAACTACTTTTGCTTCCATAAAGGAATCTTACTTTGGTTGTCTCTGAGTACTTGATAGTATTTTCTTCTTTTCTCTTCTGGTTGGAACATTTATTACTCAGTCCTCATCTTTTCCTGGCTTCATCCTACTTACAGTAATTCCTTCTCAGACACTTTCTATGGAAGTCATTTATTTTTATTTTTATTTTTTAGACAGGGTCTCGCTCTGTCACCCAGGCTAGAGTGCAGCAGCACAACTATCACTCACTGCTACCTTGAACTCCTGGACTCAAGTGATCTTCCCATCTCAGCCTTCCAAGTAGCTGGGACTACATGCTGCCATGCCCAGTTAATTTTTTAATATTGTGTAGAGACAGGATCTAGCTATGTTACCCAGGCTGGTCTTATCTTGGCCTCAAGAAAACCTCCTGCTTCAGTTTCCCAGAGTGCTAGGATTATAGGCGTGAGCCACTGTGACTGGCCTATGGAAGCCATTTCTGACCTTCAAATTCAAGCAATATGCTCCCCTTTATGTGCCCCCTTAGCATTCCACATTTACCTTATCCTAACATTTATCCCCAACAGTGAAATTGTCTGTCTCTGTTCACTGGAATGGAAGAAGCGTCTTAAGGGAAGGAGCTATGTCTACCTAATGTATGCACACAGAACCTAACACATAGCATTTAGAGATAGTTGATGACTGGATAAATGAATAAATTGGTGTACACATGTATATATGTATAGATGGATGGTTGGATAGATGGATGGATAGGTGGATGGATGGGTGAGATGGATGGATCGATGAATGGGTGAATGGGTGGATAGAGGGAGGACAGTAAGGAGTGAGGGAGTAAGTTATGAGTCATTGTTTCAGCCAAGCTGGGGGCTCAGAGTAGCCTTACTGGTCTTAATAAATTTTCTCTCTCATTTCCCACAGCAGCTATTTCAAACCTTCTCCCTTATCCTCAAGGTCCCTTTCCTCAATCCTTTGCCCTCTCAGCAAAGCATGTGCCTCCTATTTTGCTGAAGGATTGGGGACTAGAGATCCTTAGGCAGGAAGTCTTCAATCTCTTGTCCACCATCTTCAAGCCAGAAATTCTCTACAGCCCCACCTCTTTTTTCCCTCAGAGGGTGAGCTGTCCCTCCTTCCTGCCAAAACCTGAGCCTTCAGCTGTGCTCTAAGCTCTGCCAGCCCAGGCCCATTGGTCACCTCCCTTTTCTCCATGTCTTCCTCTCCGCTGGCTCCTTTCCTTGGCCTGTCATGGCTAG
This sequence comes from Cephalopachus bancanus, assembly GCA_027257055.1. Lineage (NCBI taxonomy): Eukaryota > Metazoa > Chordata > Mammalia > Primates > Tarsiidae > Cephalopachus > Cephalopachus bancanus. The sequence goes on along the minus strand of JAPVLO010000387.1, from coordinate 2,195,962 downwards.
AGTCTTTTCCCTCCTTAACTAAAACTAAGAACAAACCAAAAGCCTCTCTTCACCTTTCCATGCCCCTTTTCCTAATGTTCCATCATTCCCCGTCCTTTTCCCATTGAAGAGTCTTAAGAGAAGTGTGTATTTTTGTTGTCTCTCCTTTCTGCCCTCCATTCCACTGCCCTGGTGCTTACCGACCTCACTATACGTCCCACGCAGGAGTCACACCCTGCTCAGCTTGCCATAAGACACAAATCTAGGGGCTTGATAGCTGTTGCCAAATTACTTCCTAAAAAGTTAAATATTTGAACTCATCAGAGAGCTCGAGGTAACTTCACCTCAATATCTGTAAAACTCACTTTCTTCTCTTCCTTAAGAGTTTCGCTAGAGACCAGGCGTCTCCTCCTCCCGCTTCCTCCTGTCCCAACCATCCCGCCCCCACACACATAATCAGAACTTACTCTTTAGAGCCTCTTTATCTTTTCTGTGTCTATGGAATAATGACTTCCTTTGATCTGATTTTTTTCCCATTATAATTCTGCTTTTCTACAGACAAGAAGTATGTATGGGTGGGCACAGGAAGGATCCACTTCTTTTTCTATTATAAGTAAACACTGTTACTGTATTCTAAGCACCCAGACACAGCATCAACAACTTCTTGCTGCTAGAATTAAATCAGAATAGTAATTTTCCTGAAGGTTGCTTCATCTACCTTCTAAAAGATGCAATTGTTAAGAAGGAAAATTAAGATGTTATCAACAGTTAATAACCTCCTTATTTCTCAGTAAGAAGTCACAGCTAACCATCAGGACAACCTTTTTAAGATCTAAGGAGGGAGGGAGGAACACCCTATGCATATCTATAATTAACACTCCTATGATACTGGAATGACCTGTCTGATGTCTACTGCCTGCCTCTGTTATCAGACGGTGGGTTGTGCTGTCTTGCTGAGCACGTGCCTGAGACTTGCTAGAGAATCTGCAAAGGGTGACCTAGGTCAGTAGTTCTCAACCAGGATAAAAGTGGGAGAATTTTGTTCCTCAGGGGACATCAGACAGTATCTGGATACATTTTTGGTTGTCACAACTGGACAGTTGTTCCTGGCCCCTAGTGGGTAGGAGACAGTAGGCTAGGGATGCTGCTGAACATTCTACAACGCACACAACAGCCCAACTCAAAAAGGAGTGATCAGGTCCAACATGTCCGCAATGCCATGACTGAACAGCGCTGATGGAGGCTGCCCTTACTACCACTTCTATTCATTCTCATGGAAGCAAGTAACAGAAGGAGAGAACGAGCCTGGAATATATGTCTAACGATGTCAAAATCCAGTTCAGAAGGTCCTCACAGGCAGCAGGCTCCAAGAGGCCAAGACTCTGTCTGCATTGCTGACATCACAGTCTAGCACAGTGCCAGGCATGTCATGGCTGTGCAACAGAGAGATTGTGGGGTATGGACTAGATGAATCAGTGAATGCCTAGGTGCGTTGGCATGGTTACCAAAACAGGGCAAGTGCTCAGTGAATGTTCGTTGAGTAGATAAATGAGGGGTTGGAAGGATGGATGAATAGGAACTCGAAAGCCCTGGGACATGGACATTTTTATCTTTTAAAAGTTGAAGAGAATGCTTTTGGAAATGACCAATGTATGGAAGGTGAACAGCAGTGTTCATATGATGTTGATGAATACAACTAAGTTTTCGTGAGACAGCATGTGACACAGAGTAGTATAGGTCATGCTTCCTCTTCCTTCTATGCTTTTCCCCCACTACTCTCTCTCAGCCTATGTATCCAGATTCTTAGTTTTCTCCCCACAAAGAGCCCTCCCTTCATCTTGCACCATCTCCCTGTCATCTTTTCTTCACCTTGTCTTAACCAAACCAGGCTTTTTTTTTTTTTTAATAACCCGAATCTTATATAATTTGGAGTAACCTCATTTCAAAAATGAACAAAATTGTAAATACAAATAGAAACAAAAAATGAATTTGGTTAGAATGAGAAAAGAAATTCTAACAAATTAGTATAAGTTTCAGTTTATTTTTCATTTATTTTAGATTTGGAGGTATGCATGCTTCACATGCTTATTCAATGCAAGGACATAATGTGCAAGTGGTGGGGACTGGGTCTCAGGTGGCCCATTCCCCAGATAGTGGACATTGCGCCCCATAGGCAGTTTCTGAACCTTAACCCTCATCCTCCCTTATTGGTGTCCTGAGTGTCTATTATTTCCATCTTTGTGACTGTTTAGCTCCCACATAGGAGTAAGAATGAGTGGTGTTGGGTTTTTGTTTCTGAGTCAGTTTACTTAAGAGGGTGATCTCCAGCTCCATCCATGTTGCTGCAAAGGACATGATTTCATTCTTTTTTGTGGCTGTGTAGCATTCCTTTGTGTAAATATACCACATTTTCATTATCCACTGATTTGTTGGTAGGCATTAAGGTTGATTCCACTTCTTTGCAATTGTCAGTTGTGCTGTGATGAACATCTAGGTGCAGGTGTCTTTTTTATTTATTGACCTCTGTTCCTTAAAGTAGATACTTAGTAGTGGGATTGCTGGGTCAAATGGTAGATCTACTTTTAGTTCTTTGAGTAAACTCCATACTGCTTTCCACAGAGGCATACTGATTTATACTCCCACAGTGTATACGTGTTTCCTTTTCTCTGTATCTGTGCCAGCATCTATTGTTTTTCGATTAAAAAAAAAAATAATGGTCATTCTCATTGGTGTAAGGTGGTATCTCATTGTGGTTTTAGTTTGCATTTCCTTGACAATTAGTGATGTTGAGCATTTTTTCATATGTTTGTTGGCCATTTGTATATCTTCTTTTGAGAAATGTCTGTTCATGTTCTTTGCCCACCTTTTAATGGGATTATTTGCTTTTTTCTTGCTGATTTGTTTGAGTTCTTTGTAGATTCTGAATACTAGTCCTTTATCAGATGCACAGCTTGCAAATATTTTCTCACATTCTGTATGTTGCCTATTTACTCTGTTGATTATTTCTTTTGCTGTACAGAGCCTTTTAATTTAATTGAGTCCTTCTTGTTTATTTTTGTTTCTGTTGCATTTGTTTTGGGGTCTTAGCCATAAATTATTTGCCTAGGCTGATGTCCATAAGAGGTTTTCCTAGATTTTCTTCTAGGATTTTTATGGTTTCAGGTCTTTAACATATCTTGAGTTAATTTTTGTATATGGGAAGAGATAGGGATCAAGTTTCATTTTTCTACATATAGCTATCCAATTTTCCTAGCACCGTTTGTTGACTAGGTTGTCTTTTCCCCAGTGCATGCTTTTGTCTGCTTTGTCAAAGATCAGTTGGTTGTAGGTATTTGGGTTTATTTCTAGATTCTCTGTTCTGTTCCATGGGTCCACGTGTCTATTCTTGTACCAGTACCATGCTGTTTTGGTTATTACAGCCTTGTAGTATAATTTGAAGTCAGGTAATGTGATGCCTTCAGCTTTGTTCTTTTTATTTAAGATTTCTTTGGCTATTCTGGCTCTTTTTTTTTTTTTTTTTTTTTTTTTTTTTTTGGTTCCATAGGATGGTTTTTCCTAATTCTGTGAAAAACGATGTTGGTAGTTTGATAGGAATTGCATTGAATTTGTAGACTACTTTGGGTAATATGGTCATGTTAATAATGCTGATTCTTCCAATCCATGAGCATAGGATGTTTCCCCATTTGTTTGTGTCCTCTGCAATTTCTTTCATCAGAGTTTTGTAGTTATCCTTGTAGAGATCTTTCACCTCCTTGGTTAAATATATCCCAAGATATTTTAGCTGTTTGGTTGCTATTTTTTTTTTTTTTTTTGAGTTGAAGTCTCACTCTGTCACCCAGACTGGAGTGCAGTGACCACTCCCGGCCACCGCAGCCTCGACCTGCTGGGCTCTGGCGATCCTTTCACCTCAGCCTTTCAAGTAGCCGGAATTACAGGCATGCGCTACCACGCCCGGCTGATTTTTTTTATTTATTGTAGAGATGAGGTCTCGCTGCGCAGGCGGGTCTCAAACCCACGGACTCAGGCAATCCACTCACCTTAGCCTCCCAAAGGTGCGGGATTACAGGCTGAGCCACCGAGCCCAGCTTGGTTGCTATTGTAAATGGAATTGAGTTCTCAACTTGATTCTCAGCTTGGTCACTACTTGTATGTAGCAGTGCTACTGATTTGTTTGTGTTCTGAAACTTTACTGAATTCATTTATTAAGTCCAGGAGTCTTTTGAAGAAGTCTGTAGGGTTCTCTAGGAATAAGAACATATCATCAGCATACAGATAATTTAATTTCTTCTTTTCAATTTGGATACCCTTTATTTTTTATTTTTTTGCCTGATAGCTCAACTTTCAGTACTATGTTGAATAGTAGTGGTGAAAGTGGGCATCCTTGCCTTGCTCCAGTTCTGGGGGAATGTGTTCAACTTTTCTTCTTTTAGGATGACATTGGCTGTGAGCTTGTCAGTCCTAGCTTTTATTGCCTTGAGGAATGTTCCCTCTATGCCTATTTTGCTGAGAGGTTTTATCATGAAGTGATGCTGGATTTTATCAAATGCTTTTTCTGCATCTATTGAGATGATCATATACTTTTTGTTTTTAATTCTGTTTGTGTAGTGGATCGCATTTACTGACTTGCAAATGTTGAAACACCCTTGTATCCCTGGGATAAAATCCACTTGGTCATGGTGTATCGTTTTTCATGTTCTGTTGAATTTGGTTTGCTAATATCTTGTTGAGGACTTTTACATCTATGCTCTGTTGTTTTATTTTTTTGTTGTGTTTTTTCCTGGCATTGGTATCAGAGTGATACTGGTCTCATACAATGAGCTAGGGAGGATTTCTTCCTCTTCAATATTGTGGAATAGCTTCAGTAAAACTGGTACCAGTTCTTTTGTGAAGGTCTGGTAGAATTCAGCTGTGAGTCCATCAGGTCCTGGACTTCTTTTTGTTGGGAGACTCCCCTATTGTTTAGTCTTGCTACTCATTATTGGTCTATTCAGAGTTTCTATTTCTTCCTGATTAATAACCTCAGATGATCTTTTGAATTTCCATCATATCAGTTGTAATTTCTCCTTTTTCATTTCTAATTGAGTTAATTTGAGTCTTCTCTGTTTCTTAATTAATCTAGCTAGTGGTCTATCAATTTGGTTTATCTTTTCAAATAGCCAAATTTTGTTTCATTGATCCTTTGTATTTTTTAAAATTTCAATTTCATTTAGTTCTGCTTTGATCTTTGTTATTCTATTCTTCTGCTAGCTTTGGGTTTGGTTTGTTTATGTTTTTCTAGTTCCTTGAGGTGTGATATTAGGTTGTTGATATGTGATCTTTCAATCTTATTAATGCAGGCCTTAACTGCTACAAATTTTCCTCTGAGCACAGCTTTGGCTGTGTCTCAGAGGTTTTGATAACTTGTTTCATTGTTGTTGTTCATTTCAATGAATTTTTAAATTTCCACCTTGATTTTGTTGTTGACCCAAGGATCATTCAGGAGCAAATTGTTTAATGTCCATGTCTTTATTTGATTTCACAAGTTCTTCTTGGAGTTAATTTCTAGTTTTATTCCACTGTGGTCTGAGATGGTGCTTGATGTTATTTTGATTTTTAAAATTTTATTGAGACTTGATTCATGGCCTATCATAAGGTCTATCTTGGAGAATGTTCCATGTGCTGATGGAAAAAATATATACTCTGTAGTTTGGGGAAGGAATATTCTGTAGATGTCTGTTAGTTCCATTTTATTTAGAGTCCTGTTTAACTTCAATGTTTCTTTGTTGACTTTCTGCCTTGATGATCTATCTATTGCTGTCAGTGGAGTGTTGAAATCTCCCACTACTATTGTATTGCTGTGTGTGTCTTTTTTTTTTTAGGCCTAGTATAATTTGTTTTACAAAGCTGGGAGTTCTGGTGTTAGCCACATATATATTTAAAATTGCTATATCATCTTGTTGAATTGGTCCTTTTATCATTATATAATAGCCATCTTTGTCTTTTTTAAATTGTTGTTAATTTAAAGTCTGTTTTACCTGGTATAAGAATGGGTACTCCTACTCCTTTTTGTTTCCATTTGTGTGGAATATTTTTCTCTGACCCTTTACCTTGAGTCTATATGAGGCTTTGTGAGTTAAGTGGATTTCTTGAAGGCAATAGATATTTGGGTTGTGTTTTTTTAAATCCATTCTGCCAGTCTATATCTTTTTAGTGGGGCATTGAGACCATTTACATTCAGAGTCAATAATGATATGGAAGGCACTATTCTATTCATCATACTGGTTGTTATTTGGTTGCTTTTTCCCCTCTATTGTGTTGGTGTTCCATAAAGCCTGTAAACTTTATGATTTTCAGCTTTTCTACTGGTATATTTTGACGTTTTGTTTCAGTTTTAGAACTTCTTTGAATATTTCCTGTAGAGCTGGTCTAGTGGTGACAAAAATCCCTCAGCATTTGCTTGTCTGTGAAGGACTTCATTTCTTCTTCATTTATAAAACTTAGTTTTGAGGAATATAAAATCCTTGACTGATAGCTATTCCATTGGAGTAGACTGAATATGGGGCCCCTATCCCTTCTGGCTTATAGGGTTCCTTCTAAGAAGTCTGCTGCCAGTCTGATAAGTTTACCTTTGTAAGTTATTGGATGCTTTTATCTCACTTCTCTTAAAATTCTTTCCTTCACATTAACTTTGCATAGTCAGATGACTATACCCCTTGAGGATGACCCTTTTGCAATGATCTTCTGGGGGTTCTTCTGGCTTCTTGTATCTGAATGTTTGGCTCTCCAGCAAGGCCAGGGAAGTTTTCCTCCATTATTCCCTCAGATAGGTTTTCCAAACCTGTTGCTTTTTCTTCTTCCTCAGGAACACTTATGATTCTTAGGTTTGGATGTTTTACATAATCCCACATTTCTTGGAGACTTTTTTCTATCTTTTGATTATTTTTTCTTTATTCCTTTGTTATTTGTTTAATTCAAAAACTTTGTCTTCAAGTTCTGAGATCCTTTCTTCTGCTCATTCTAGTCTACAATTAAAATGTTCTGCTACATTTTAGACTTCCTTAAATGCTTATTTCACTTTCAGAATTTCAGCTTGGTTTTTTTTAAGGTGTCTATCTCTTTGGAGAATTCTTCATCCATGTCCTGAATAGTTTTTTTAAATTTCTTTAGGCTGGTCTTCAATTTTTTCCTGAAGTTCTTGACCAATTTTATCATCAACACTTTGAATTCTATGTCTGGAATTTCAAATATTTCATTTTGGTTAGGGTTTGTTGCTGAAGAGTTGGTGTGGTCTTTTGGGGGTGTTGGAAAACTCTGTTTTTTCATATTGTCAGAATTATTTTTCTGGTTCCTTCTCATTTGGGTAGATGATTTCTTCTTATTTGAAGTTGGCAGGGGGCTGACATAGGGTCCCTTGGTTATACAGCCCTGGTGTGATGAATTTCTCAATTTCTAGATGTGGCAGCCCTGTGCTGTGTACCTGCAGTGGCTCATGGTGTCCTCAGTGGCCAGAGTGGCTTGAAAGTGTTGTTAGTTGTCTCTTGAGATCAGGCCTTCCCCCAAAGTTGAGGTGTTGTATCTGCTGTGGTTGACTGTACTGATGATCTCCAGCCAAGAGGTGGCGCTTGTGGGAGAAAGCCAGCTACCATCATGGCTGTAGGGTTTCTCCTTGGTGAGTGTTGCTCTAAGGAAGAGCTTAGCCAGCCTAGACCAAGGGCAGGCTCTGGGGATTTCCCAAGTTCTCTGTCTGTTTTGAGCCTTCAGGGTTAGTGCAGGGCTAGAGCTGAAGCACCCCGCAAGAGTGTACTCTTAGCTGCCCCAGTAGGGATTAGGAGGGAGTCCCAGGCCACTGGGGTAATACTGTTGTGCAGAGCAGGCCCAGAAGAGTCCACAAGGGGAGTGAGAGATTGCTACGGCAATGTGTCCAACCCGGCTCCTGCCTTGGCCTCAGGCAACCTGTGAGCTGAGGGTCCAGGTGCAAGGTGACCTCAGGGCCTCAGGTATTCTTAGGCAATCCACCCAGCCAGGAACTATCTACCACTGTGGAGTTTGCAGGCTGGCTAGAAAGTAGCTAGTCCACCCTGCAAGGGCCGAGTTCCTGGGAAATGGTGGCTAGTGCTGCTCAAAGCTCTTTTCCTGCACCACCCCATAGCCAAGCACAGCGTGGAGAAGGCAGTTTTCCATGAGAGACTGGAGTCTCACAAGGCTCAGGGAACCCTGCAGACTCATGGTAGGAGCTCAGAACTCCCGAATACCCCTCACTCGCCTTCCCCACTGTGTCGGAGGCTGTGGTGGACTGTGGTGGTACAGTCAAGAGTCTGGCCAGTTCCAGCCTGAGTTGGCACATTTTTTTAATTCTTCTTTGCTCTAAGTGGTTATTATCATTCCTTTGGAGCCTTGTGGGGTGTGCTGCTGGATCCATTCCTCTCTGCGTGCTGAGGAAACTCTCTCTGTCTTGGTTTACTCTGTAGGAGAAACTCACTCTAGCTGCCTCATGTCGGCCATCTTCAGTACACATTTTAAAACTACAAATACTACATAAATCAGGCATGTCCAATTTGCAGCCCATAGGCTGCATGCTGCCAAGGACAGCTGGCAATGTGGCCCTCAAAAATCTTTTAGCATCATGTGTTTCTTAGTGTTTGTTTTCTTTGTGACCCCATGTGTAATTCCATTTTTGAAGTTCACAGTCACATCTTGTTTGTGACATCAGTTTTTGGTAGCACATACATTTGTGAGCAGCTGTTTTCAGTTATGAAGCCCACAAAGAGCAAAATTTGAACAAACATTTCTGAAAAGTACCTTGGGAACTCACTAAGAATTGCAACCACTTCCATCAAACCAGACACTGAGAAGTTAGTTTTATAAAAACAAGGTCAAATTTCTCACTAGTTTTATATTGTTCTCATTTTTCTAAACTTCATAACAAAAATATAAAAAAAGAAGTCTTGTGTGTATACACTAACTATATTAAATAACTTATGTGTGGCTCAAGACAATTCCTCTTTCTCAATGTGGTCCAGGGAAGCCAAAAGGTTGGACACTCTACATAAATCCTGAAAGCCAGAGGAAACAGTATAACATTTTTAGTTAATTAAATGCCTTCACATTTCTGTAACACTATGCCACTGAATAGCTCCCGTTCACTTCAAAACTAGTTTCTCCTCTGCCTCCCACTGACAGAGTCACTGCGGCATGCCCATGGGTGTGGCCAGTGAGCTGGGGCAGAGGATAGCAGCAGTGTTCCTGGATGTCATTTTCTGACCGAAGTGGCTAGCAAGGACTTCGCACACGAGTCTGTGGACCTCATGCATTTCACTAACCTCAACTAAATATCCCCCCTTTCCAGTTCCCCTTAGCCAGGTCCCAAGATGCCCACAACTGAGACACCACCCAACAGAAGCAGAAGCAGGATGAAGTGATGTAGGAATATTAGAGTGGACAGAGACAGTGGTCTAATTATTTGTGTTGAAAGAGACATTGTGCTTTGTAAAACAGATCAGTATATGATACAAAGCTAGGGCCCCTCCCAAGGGGCCCTCCAGCTGTAACTTTATCACTTTGTTTTTTGGGTTTTTTTTGGTTTTTTTTAAGTTGGAGTCTCTCTGTCGCCCAGACTGGAGTGCAGTGGCCGTTCCCGGCCACCGCAGCCTCGACCTGCTGGGCTCCGGCGATCCTTCTGCCTCAGCCTTCCAAGTAGCCGGAATTACAGGCATGTACTACCACGCCCAGCTGATTTTTTGATTTACTGTAGAGATGAGGTCTCGCTGCCCAGGCGGGTCTCGAACCCATGGGCTCAGGCAATCCACTCACCTCAGCCTCCCAAAGGCACGGGATTACAGGCTGAGCCACCAAGCCCGGCTACTTTATCACTTTCATAGGACATCTGCCTCTGATCCAAACTTTGTCAAATAATAGTTTATACAAATAGTTCTGTTTCCTTACCTTCTAATGACTTGCTGCTAAATACATTGTAAATGCACACACAAAACATAAGTCATTTTTATAGACATAAATTTTTTGATAGGGTCAAACATTATCAGTAAAGCCAAAATACCTTTATCCACTCTTCCCAATCTCACCCTCTCTCTGACTGTTCCTCTCAAAACCTGTGCCCCTTGCTCCCTCTACCCCTTCCACTCAGAGGACACTGCCGTTGTTGGCATATGGTGGGCACACTCCGCCCAGGGCCTTTGCTCTAGCTCCTCCCTCTGTCTGGGTCACTCTTGCCTCAAAAGTCTGCTTGGCTACCTCTCTTCTCCAATTCTTTGATCAGATATGACCAACTTATTACCTTATAAATGAAGTCTACCCTCTATTTCTACCAGTAGTCATGACTCCCTTTACCCTATTATATGCTTTCTCCTTTTCCATGGAAATTATCACCCCCTTACATAATAGATCATGTGTTTAGTGATTGCATCCATTGCTTTACTGTATTTTTAACCCATGTGAATGTAAGCCCCTTTAAGGTAGGAATCTTGACTGCTTAGCTCATTGATGTATCCCCAAGTGCTTTAAATAGTGCCTGGCAGATGGCTCTCAACAAATATTACATTTTACTCATCCTTTGACTCACATTAGTGGTCATCTCCTCCAAAGAGATTTTCTCAGCATTTCTTCCATTTTTGATCCCTACACTCTAGTTAGGGGTATATTCCCATAGCTCTCTCCACTTTGTTCCCACAGTACACTGTGCTTATTGCTGGGGCTCAGAAAACAATACCTCAAATGAAGACCTCAGAAGAGCCTTAGAAGTAAAAGCTTTTCTCAGACCTTCTCCTGCCCTTCTGTCTCTCAATCTCATTCTCCCTGAAGCTGCCCATAGAAACTAGAATTCCCCTTTCCCAAGATGGGTTATAGAAACCTTTGCCCCAAAGCCAGCCATAAAACCTAAAAATACCATTCTAACTTTTCCTCCACCTTTCTATATTAAAAACTGGCCATAAAGAAATTACCTTGTTGACTGTAGGTTCTAAAACCCCATTCCAGACAGGATCCTGCCCTATTCCCAGAAGGAAGGAAGGCAGCTGAGACCAAGAAGACTCTAGGCAGAAAGGCCTTGCTGGGTTTCCTCACTCAGTCTATTAGCATTAGATCACCCCCTTTTTGTTCAGTTATATTTCTTCATGATTGTCCATACTTTGTTGAGCCTCAGCATGAAAATGTACAATCTCCCCTGTATCTTTGGGTCTTCGTTCTGAAGACTCCATGTACACATTAAGTTTGCATTCTCTTTCTCCTATTAAGCTGCCTCTTGTCAGTGATTTTCGGCAAACCTTCAGAGAGTAAAGGGGAAGCTCATCCTTGGCCCTTAACGTTATCTGTATTATAGTAACCAAAATATTATATTTGAATGATTTGTTTGTGTGTTGTCCTCCCACAGTGGTATATTAAATCTTTTAGACTAGAATCATGTATTGTTTATGTCTTGCCTCTCGGGACTAACATAGTGCTTACTGAACTAAATAGACAGGAAATGCAAGAACAGAGAGGAGACATGACTTGACATCATATTATTTAAAAATCTACTGGTATGAGAGTAAGGGAGAGAGCCAGGGCCAACCTCAGTGTCCTTTTTCTTATTGTCTTGGGACAGTACTTCACAGCTTATAAGCAACACCCCCTTCCCCTATGCATACTTCTTAAGCTCCAGCTTTTCTTGAATTTCCGATAGGAAACCAAGGACCTCTGACCAAGACCATACTCACTGCCCCAAAGCAGAAATCCTTTCCTCTTGTCTATTCCACTAGATGAACCCCCAGGCCTCTCAGCAACATGACCTTCCCTAAGGCGGGTCTCTCTCTCTCTCATTGGCAGGTCATCAGGAACAAAAGTTGATCGTGGTCACCAATGGCAATGCGACTCTGCCAGTCTCCAAGGGACTGCCAAATGACTACATACGTCTAACCTGGTTTTACACTGACAGCCAGAAGATTGTAGAATATGAGTCCAACAGCCCTAAGTACTTTGATTCTAAATTTAAAAGCAGGGTGAAACTTGATCCAAGTGGTGCCCTGCACATCTATTATGTCCAGAAGGAGGACAGCAGCACGTACCGCTTAACTGTGAAGATGAGGGACGGACAAGAGGAGAATTCGGAGGTCCCACTGGAAGTGCTTGGTGAGTAAGGGAAGCCACAGGTCAAGCCACAGCAAGCCTTCACTCCACGGCCCCTGGATGCACCTCTGGAAGGCTTCCCGGGGGTCGGAGGGAACAGGGATGGGGACACTCTCTGAGAGGAGGAGATGAAAACCTCAGGATGAGCTCAATTCGTTCTTCCAGGAGCCAGTTCTACTTGGGGGGGAGTCTAGGCCAGTAGACCCCAAAACTGATTATCTCGGGACATCTTCTGAAGTTGGTGTGTCTAAGATTGAAGGGAAGGAAAACCAGAGACGGATGCCTGTTTCCTTCATTATGTCCTGTTATCAACCTAAATCAGTTCTGAGCTCATCTTAGTTGCATCTCTGGACTTAGACTTCAGGAAAAATAGAAGACATAAAGGACAGAGCAGAAGTTAGTAGGAGGGCTCTTTACCTTTCCAGATGAGTGGGGCAAAACATTTCCACTCATAACTCCTACCCACCTAGCCAGTGTATATGAAACAAGGACTAAGGAGTTGCGCTTGGAGTCAGACAGACCTGCATTCAAAACTGGTCAGTTGCTTGCTAGCTGTGTGACTTTGGAGAAGGAGCTTCACATTTCTATGACCATATTAGGTAAGATTTTTTGATAGCAAGTTACAGAAAACAATTCAATATAACTTTACCCAGAAAAAAAAGGAGAACTTATCTTAAGAAACTAGGACTATGAAAGGCAATTCAAGGAGTTTAAGAGAGTCAAGAAGGACTGAAGGGAAGGAAGACGGAGGACTAGGGTCAGGCCAGAGTCCCCAACCTCAGAATCTGTGGACTGTGCCTGGGGCCTCCTGCCATTTATATGACTTATCTCTCAAAGCTTAGACCTTTTTGCTCCTCTGAGTTTCAGTTCTCAGGGACATTTAAAGAGAGGAAAATTGCTTGCCCCAGCTTGGTTCACGCATGTGTACCTGATCTAAACATTATGATCAAAGTGCCGTTTATCAGGCAGAACACGGCTCTTGGGGTCGGCAGTGGCTGGAAGAGAGGGACGGGACAGATAGCCAAGAGATGTGTTTACCTCGGAGTCTTGGCTTCTCGTCATATTATGAGAAAAATGGCATCCACCGTTTAGAATGCAATGAGGAACAGAGTAGACAACGAGAGGGAAACGTTTTAAAATGCAAGAGCAATGCAACTAGAGTACTGGTGCTGGGGACAGTGACTCACACCTGTAATTCCAGAAGGTTGGGAGGTGGAAGTGGGAGGATTGCTTGAGGTCAAGAGTTTGAGTCCAGCCTAGGGCAATGTAGTGAGCCCTTGTCTCTAATAAATAAGTAAATAAATATAGAAAGCGTGTGGTCCATACTCAGGTCCCGAGCCAGAGTCTTCTTCTCACTCACTACCTCTGTGTCACATGGCCTATAACTGTAGGCCGTCCTAGGAACAGGAATGAGTCAGGGTCTCTTAAGGTGTCTCTCTGGTTAACCAGCTCTTCAAGACCAAAAAAAAGCATTATTTTACCAACTTCATAATTTTGAAATATTGAGTTATAAATATTTCTACCACAGTCACTTTCAGTATACTAACAGTTTTGCCAAAAGCTTGCAAAATGTCTGAATGCCTAAAAATCCACACGTTGGCTTAGCCTGCCTGAGGGTAAGATGCCCAGGATGCAATTAGCAGAAAAATAGTCCTTCAGTCCAGCCTGAGCATTTCTCAAGCTCAGTGGGAGGTGTCTTGGAGCTGAGCCACCCAATTCACAAAGTGCCCAATGCTGTGCTCACCACCATGGGAAATGCGGAAGGAGTGTGACTCCAGGCTACAACACAGGAAATGGTTAATACCCAAGTGAAAATTGCTCAATTAAGTGTGTGGGGGAAATCCAGCAATCTTAAAGAGCTTCATAGCAGAGATAAAATTAGAGCTCTGGGCTAGGCGTGGTGGCTCACGCCTGTAATTCCAGCACTTTGGGAGACCAAGGCAAGAGGATTACCTGAGCCCAGGGGTTCGAGACCAACCTGGGCAACTTGGTGAGATCTTATTGTAAATAAAACAAAATTAGCTGGGTGTGATGTCACACACTTATGGTTTCAGCTACTTGGAAGGCTGAGGCAGAAGGATCACCTTGAACCCAGCAGGTTGAGGCTGCAGTAATCCGTGATCTTGTCACTGCACTACAGCCTGGGAGACAGAGTGAGCCTCTGACAAAAAAAAAAAAAAAAGAGAGAGAGAGAAAGAAAAGAGTTCTGGAGGCAGATTAGCAGGGCTTTGAGAGCCTCTCCACACATACAACCCAGAGACAAGCTCTGAGCTGGTAAATTCCATGCCACATGTTAATCCTATGGCGTCCGGGTTGCACTGATTCTGCAGGTGTTTGCCCTTGGCTGGAATGAAAAGATCCCAGAAGATTCCACGTAAACTAGCCCTAGCCAAGGAAGGAACAGATGCTGGGATTACCTCTCATCCCATCTGGCAGCAAGACCACAGTAATGACGGCAAAGTGATTGCTAGTGTGTACACAATACTTAACACTGTTCAAAAGGCACTTACCATGTGCAGGTGCCAATTTATATTATGAACACTGTGTTACGAGGTAGAGCCATTTTACAGCTGAGTGCAGGGGATTAACTGCCTTGCCTAATGCCTTGCCTAATGTAGTAACAGCCATGCCCAGGACCCAGCCTGGTCTCACCCCAAAGTTAGTGTCTTTTCCTTTCTACCTCATTACTACGTCATTCACTCATTCATCCTACACCTACAGAATCCCTGCTATGTGGTAGACACTGTGCTCGACTCGGAGATACCCAGTGTTAACAGAACGATGCAGTTCACCACCACTGACGTGTGCTGGGGGTTCCATGATGTTCTCTGCAGCTCCCCCAGCGCCCAGGAGTATGGCACCTACCCTGGGAGCTTGTGCAAAGGGCTTTGCCTTGCACAAGCCAGTACCTCTTACCTCGAGACTCTTGCTGAATCTGAGTCCGAGAACTCTTGAGGGGCAGAACGGCCAAGGTGCCAGCTGCCGACCATGGCTAGAGAATGGGGCCCTGAAAATCTCAGGCAGCTGGGACACTCGGTCTGAGCCCAACCAGTCTCTCCATCATTTCTGGCTCACGGGTGGTCACAAGTGGGGTATTCCTGGCGCATGTGGTGGACTCTGGCGCCGCCTCCTGGATCCAGCTTAGACTCACCTCCCAGGAGCAGCTCCTGCCGTCCAGGCCGCCAGAGGTCAAGGCTGCACACTGTCGCCCCCTCTTCTCCGTGACTCTGCCTCCTGTGGCACACAGGAACCCTCTCTGGCTCCCTTTGCTCTTTTTTGGCTAAACCCTCACGGCATAAACGCCTCATCTTATAAAGTCCTCCTCCCTTTCAGACCCTGTACCCAAGCCTAACATGATAACTGAGAAGTCGGAGGAAGGAAACCACTGTTTTCTGAAACTGTCGTGCGTGACACCCGAGCAGTCTGTGAACTACACTTGGTACGGGGACTCGGGGCCCTTCCCGCAGGCGCTCCAGGGCAGTGTGCTTCACCTCACCGTCACGCCGCAGAATTACTCCACGTTCTACACTTGCCAGGTCAGCAATCCCGTGAGCAGCAAGAATGACACGGTCTACTTCACGCTACCTTGTACCCTGGGTAAGAAATATCCCCCGGGAGTGGGCACAGGGCAGCACGTCTGCTTTTGCATGGAGAAAGGCGTGGGGATCCTTTGCAGCCTCTCGGCTCTGAGTGAGGTGGAGCATTCCAGAGCAACCTGGGAGACCTGGCTTCTGCTGCCGGCTCGCCCCTCCCCAGCCGGCCCACCTCACCTGCGTGGGGCTCAGTGCCCTCACCTGCACAGGGCGTCTGGTAGAGGACCTCGGATGCTCCCTTCCCTTCCCCTCCCTAACAAAATGCGATCCTAAGATCTAGGCCAAGGTGATTGCAGGGCAGTCTGAGACGTCGGGGCGAGCAGGGAGAAAAGACGGCCGGTGGGAGGGGTTTCGGGTAGCCGGCCAAGTGGCCGCGCCTGAGAGAGGCTGGAGGGAGAATGACATCCT
Organism: Cephalopachus bancanus; assembly: GCA_027257055.1. Taxonomy (NCBI): domain Eukaryota; kingdom Metazoa; phylum Chordata; class Mammalia; order Primates; family Tarsiidae; genus Cephalopachus; species Cephalopachus bancanus. The sequence continues at coordinate 2,179,886 of JAPVLO010000387.1, read as the reverse complement.
TGGCCTCAGGCAGAACCTGTCCTTCCCAGCCTTTTGCTCCTTGAATACCTAATCCTGAATTGTACCCCACAATTTCAAAATAAAAATTAAAAGAGAAAAAATAAATACTAAAAAAAAAAAGAAGGCAGCTCCTCGATTACTCACTGGAGCATCACACCTGGCTCTAATCAGGCAGACACCAGGCACTAAGGCCATAGGGTATAGAGTCAGTCACACCTGGGGTCAATCCTGGGAGTCTCACTTAGTAGCTAAACAAGTTACTCAGCCTCCCCAAGTCATGCTCTTCCTGAATAAAGGACAAAATAGCAGTTCTCATCTCATGTTATAAGGATTCAGTGAGACCAGACTGACAAGTACTCCGTGGACGGGAGTAAATTAGACTCCGTCCCTTCAACTGTGGAGACATCAGGGCTTTGGAGACTCTCTGACAAACTTGGGTCTTTGTCTCCAGCACTCCAGGGTGTGTATTGTCCACACTGCTGATGTCAGGTCCCTGAGCCTTCTGTACACATTCTTCCAGAATAACTCACACCTGTGATCCCTGTCAAACCCAGGCGCCAGGGATCCTGGCCTGTGGAAACACTGTTCTTCCTGGGCTCGGTCTCCCCTCTTTCCCTGCACTGATGTCTTTACCTCCACTCCCACGTGTGGACCGTGGTGCCTGCATACTCTTCCTTGTTCTTCCTAACTGGCCACGTCTCCTCTAGCCTCTCCTGACATGCCACTCTTCTGCCACCACAGACCCAATGTGACAGTCTGGTGTCTGACCACGAGACCACAGTTTGGCTGGGAGGTTCCAATACCACCTTCATATTAATACCACATCCTGAGATCCAGAAAAAGGAACAGGTACCATCCCTGCTCCTTATGGAACAGGATGACTTTCATCTGCAGAGAGACTAGAAGCATCAACATGGCTGTTTTTTGGAAGGGTTAGACCCATCTTGTGACTTTTTTTGACACTCGAATTATCCTAGAAAGCATCCCTAATCTATGGTGTCACTCATTCCTCTGTTTTGATTTTCTCCCTCGCAGCATCGAAGGGATGCTCTGCTTTCCTTCCATCCTTCTTCCCTTTCCCTTCCTCCCTCTCCCTTCCCTTTCTCCTCCTAGTAGGTGCAGATGGTTGTCAGAGTGAAGAAACAAAGAAGGAAACCTTTCTCTCCCTCCCTCAAGTCAGCCCATGTGGCATCTGTCCACACCTGAAGCTCTGCCTACTCACTGAGGTCCAAGGGAGGGGAGTGATTCTTTCCCAGGCCATGGATAGGCCAAGGTAACCTTCAAGCACAGGACCTAGCTAAGCCAGCAACATTTAGGGGATTCCTATGCTCTTTTCACTTTATATCTGGGGAGACTGAGCTCTTGCAAGGAAGAGGATGCCCCAGGCACTCTGAGATTGGATTCAGGGAGGAAAGTCATTCCCGTGCTCTGCAGGCTCCGATGCCGATGTGCAGGACATCTGCCCCTCCTCTCCAAGTTAATCAAGGCACCCAAGCGCTTCGGGTTTTCTTGATCTTTCAGCCCGATCCACTGGAGCAGACTGGATTGCAAGTTGGTTATTGGCGATGGTGCCCACCATTGCTGGCCTCCTGCTTGTCTGAAGACCAGAGGATCCTGCCTTCGGCAGCGGCCATGTGGCATGGGGAAGGCGTGTTGCTGGAGCATCAACAAGGACTTTCAGATTAACTTTTAAAAAATACGACTGTCCCTGGATGGAATCGATGTTCTATCTTGAACATTTCCTGCCCTAGACCTGAAATTGGCAATTTTAAAAAAGACACTTATATTCTTTAAACGAGAAACTGCATTTGGAACACACAGCCTGAGTAATTACTCAGAGAGGTCTATCATGTGTAGATCTGTTAATGGAAAGAGATTATATGTGTGTGTGTGTGTGTGTGTGTGTGTGTGTGTGTGTGTGTGTTTCAAATAAAACAGATCAAGTTAATGTTCATTCTTCCAAACAAATTAAAATTATGAAATTTTTATTTAAATTATTTTCTTTTCCATTTTTTTTTCTCTTTTGGTCACACCTATTCTCCCAGTTATTTATTTACTTTTTAATTTTAAAAAGTTATCAATATTTTATGAGAAATATAATTATGAATAAAATTAAGATCCTTATATTTTGTATGGATGTATTTCAGCAGGAATATACAGTCAAAACTTAGTTTTTTCAGCAGGAATATATAGTCAAAACTTTGTTTTTTTTTAAAGTACTTGAAGTATTAGTGAAAATGCATTATATAGTCAGGTTTATGTGGTTTATTTTAATTTTGTGTTAGATTTGGTTGTTCTAAGTTAATTTTGATGTACTATTGTTTGATAATTATGTAAAATAATTATATTTGTCCTAAGGTGAAAAATATAACTAAGGTAAATTCAAAAAATAAAATTTGAAATATAATATAAAATATTTGAAATGTAATGTAAAATATATGACTATAATGTTACATTCCCTGCTTGTTTTCTAACACACAGATTTAGATATACATGCATTTTCCCACCAAAAATTGGGACAGCACTCTACAAATGTTTTCTTATTTGTTTACATAAACACTTGATAGGATTGTCAAAGTGGATTCCTGAAGTTGTCCCAGATCTGCCAGACAGTGCCTGCTCCACCATCCTGGAAAACAGAGACACAGAGGAAGAGCCTGGGGTCATAGGTTCCCGCTGATGAGCTAATCTGTGCGGCCTCTGACCCTTGCTCCCATGCCAAGCCTCCTGGGGTTCCAGCTCTTTACGACCCCCTCCCCTGCCAAGTTTTGTTAGTAACTTCCTTCCCAGTGGCTTGCCTTGTTTCTGCCCCGCTGGGGACCACACTCCTTAAGCCTCCTGCAAACATGGCATCAGACTTGCTCCCCCCAGAACTGAGTATGCAGCTTTGCCACTTAAGAAGTCCCCCCAACCCCTGACCCTACACCAAACTTTTCGTGAGGAGTTGAGCTTGCTCTTGTGTCTTGGGGTCCAACAAAACACAGTGTTCTCACTAGGGTCTCCTATTATATGTGGGAAGAGCCGCTAGGCTCCCCACTGACAAAACATCTGGAATGTTTGCTTTATGCGTCCTCCTCTAAAAGTCTCCTCATGGCCCTGGTGCTAGAGGGTCACTACAGGCTGTGCTCCCTTCAGGGAACCGCCCACCCCAGGCCACTTTCTAAACCAGACCATCCTCCCTCCCCTCCCCATCCCATCTCCTCTGTGGCCAAGATGATGCTGTGTGTTCACCAAACCCTCTCGTTTCCCCTGCGTCAGTAGAAAAACTCCTCTTTCCAGCTCCTCTTGCGTTTAGCTAGGGTCATGTGATGGGGGTGTGTGGAATGGATGTGGCAGGAGTGAGGGACTCTGGGAAGTGGAGCCTGGCCCAGCCATGGTTTGGAAGGCAGCTGCCAGCTCTGCAGGGCTTGTACACATGGATGAAATAGTTTGGGTTTGTCTGTTACCACAAGACAGTCTGGGATCTCCAAGACACATCCCCTCAGCCCAGCTGCAGTCCCAGTCCAACGTCACCCCGGACAGCTACACCTTCAGTCGACCATCTGGGCTTCTCTCTTTCCCCTTGCTTTTCCTCAGTGGAAGAGGACGTTTTCCCAGGGAGATGCGTGCGCGGATACACACGCAGGGATTGAAAAAGCGTTTCTGGGGTAAGCAGTAAGAAGGAAAAAATGCCACTTTATATCACAAAAAAGCACACCTCTCCAGACATCCACATTCCTATTAGTTCTAGTTACCTGGAAACCCAAGGCAAATCCTACCTTTGACAGCCCAGGTCACAGACACCAGCTGTTCCCCGCCTCTCCCATCCCTTAAGGCAGTGTCAGATACACTTTGTGGGGCTCAGCGCAAAATGAAAATGTGGGCCCCTTGTTCAAAATGCAGGACATAAGTACCCTTAAAAGTACAAAATATCAAGCTTTTTCTTTTCTCCCACAGTCTCTCTACTGGAGATGGTATTTTTTATTTATTATTTGATGCTGTTCTAAGTAAGGGTAAATTAAAAATTTAAATTATTGTAAATCTTACTGTCTATATTTTGCAGGGTCAGTTTTAAACGCAAATATAAGAACATTTAATCCACGCAGAATTGCTGAAATTACTCCATTCATATTTTGTGGCTTGTGCATGCATATGTATTTTGTTCTTACTAGAACGGTGAAAACGCTGCATAATTCTAGCTTAGCCATTTTTATTTTCTGTCTTGACGCACATGCATTCTCCCAGCGCTGGGTGGAATCAGAGGCGTCCATAGCAGGCTTCCTTGGCCCTTGACTTCAGGCTCACTGAACTACCACCCACTGTGGGTGGGTCGGCCGGAAGCCGTGCTCGTGCCCGGAGATACCAGGAATGAGGTTGCCAGGAGGCGGTGGATAGGCGCAGGGACGTGGCGCCTCCTCTCCTGCGCATGCTCCTTGGCCCAATGGCCTTCACCTAAAAAGCACAGACTGAGGTCGGGTTGGGTGGCTCAGCCTGTAATCCCAGCATTTTGGGAGGGCGAGGCGAGTGAATGGCCTGAGCCCACAGGTTCGAGACCAGCCCGGGCAACTTGGCGAGACCTCGTCTCTACAATACATCAAACATAAGCTGGGCGTGGTAGCGCGCGCCTGTAGCTCCAGCTCCTTGGAAGGCTGAGGCAGAAGGATCGTCGGAGCCCAGCAGGTCGAGGCTGCGGTGGTCGGGAGCGGCCACTGCACTCCAGCCTGGGCGACAGAGTGAGACGCCAACTAAAAAAAAAAAAAAGCACAAGCTGAAAGAGAAAACGATTAAGAATTTCAGAAGGGTGGCTGCAGAGCGCCAGCCCAAGTGCGGTGCCCTTCTGAACACGGAGCTCTGTGTGACTGCACGGGTCACAAGCTGACAAAGCCAGGTCTACTTCGAGGACATCTGATACCTCATGCCTAGACAACTCCCTTATTTGGAAGCTACAGAGCAGGGACAAAGCTTGATTCTCATGTGTTTCCCCAGCCCCTCCTAGGTTTCTATACATCAGAATTGAATAACCTGGTGTGGTGGTGCATGCCTCTAGTCCCAGCTACCAGGGAGGCAGAGGTGGGAAGATTGTTTGAGTCCAGGAGTTCAACGCTGCAGTGAGCTATAGTGGCACCTATAAATAGCCACTGCACTCCAGCTTGGGGAACGTAGTGAGACCCCCATCTCTAAACAAAACAAAACAAAAGAACTGGCTGAGTACGGTTCCGTGAGACTAATCTCAGCAATTTGGGAAGCCGAGGTGGGAGTCCAGGAGCTCAAGTCCAGCCTGGGCAACATAGCCAGTCCCTGTCTCTAAAACAACAACAAAACCAAAACAACCTAGTGGGCTGACTTATTAGTGAACTCAAGCATTTGCCCAAACTTCTAGTCACCCTCACATGGACTTCAGTTCACATCCTCATAGGAACTGAAAAGTCTCAGGACAAGTCTCTTCCGACGATCTCTCATCCACCAGCAGCAGGCTCCTCAACACTGCCCTCTGCTGGCTCCACGACGGCAAGTTCAAGCAGAATTGAAGCCTTAGATTAGATGAAGCTCCACCTGGCAGCTCTGAGTCACTAGGTCTGGGGGTGGGGACCAAGATTCTGCATTTCCGACAAGATCTCAGGAGATGCCAGTGCTGCTGTCCGGGGACCGCTGTTTGAGCTGCAAGGCCCAGGTTGTCTCTGCTTCCTTGCTGTTCTGACCTTTAGCTTCGTGGTTCTAGGTCTCTCCATGGGACTTGGTTCTCTCCACCGCTGCTTTCCCTGCTCTGCTCCTGGCTACCACACACCTTCCCGTCTCACATTAAGATTTATGGTGGCCCTTTCAAGGTCACCAGCTATGCCCCCTGGGACCAGCTTGTCCCAATAGCCAGCACGAGTTTACACAGGGGAGGTTTGCAAGGCCAGAGCTCCTGTGAACTGAGAGAATGCAGCCCTTACACCCATCTTTGCCCAAACAGCTTAGATTGGGCTCCAGTTGGGGGACAAGGGAGGATACACATGAATGAGACCTGGACCCTAAGATCAAGTTCATTCACAACCTCTGTTCACCAAGTGCCTACCCACACTAGGTGTTGAGGCCCCAGGCTGGGAGCTGCTTATTGAGAACTAGCACTGACAGCCCATCTATGTGCCAGGTTGTGTGCTGAGCTCTTCACTTCAATAAGCTCCTTTGAGAAACGGGGCTGGGTTGTTGAGAGTGGAAGTCTCTCCAAAATTCTTCATTGGATGTTAAATGGCTTCTTCGGCCATGATAATTTTAGACAACTTATTTTTTTCTCTGTTGCCCAGGCTGGAGTACAGTTGTACGATCACAGCTCACTGCAGCCTTGGTCTCCTGGGCTCAAGCGATCCTTCTGCCTTAGCCTCCCAAGTAGCTGGGACTACAGGCACGTGCCACCATGCCCGACAACTTTTTTTATTTGTTGTAGAGACGAGGTCTCACTATGTTGCCCAGGCGTGTCTTGAACTCCTAGGCTCAATCAGTCCTCCCACCTTGGCCTCCCAAAGTGCTGGGATTATAGGCAGGAGCCAGTGCCTAATTTTATACGACTGTATATAATTTTATACAACTGTTGATGTAACCAAAGCAGACTTAGAAAGTTTCCATCTCTCATTGTCACTTTTTGTGCAGGAATGAGAGGCTCAGCCTCCTCCACAGTGCTCTTGGGCCTTGTACAAATGTATCTGTTAAAGTGGCAGCCCCTGCACCTGGAGAAGGTGCTCTCCCTACCACCCTCCTCTTCTCTCCCCCATCTCTAACCTCCTTAGAAGACTGTGTGGTGGAGGAGAAGATGGATTTGGCCCAGAACCACATGCGCCAGCTGGCAAATGGTAACCCCAGGCTCTCATTCTCCCTTCGCCAGCTGCTCTGCCCAACCCTTTGCTCCAGTTGGGCAAGTTAGAGCCCATCCTTCTGCCCAATCCCTCCTGGGACCTTCCTGTCAGTTTTTCTTCCTCCTCCCCCACCATCCTCTCCCTCCAAATTCTTGTCATTCTCATTTTCCCTTCCCATCATCTTCCCATCTCGCATTTTTCTGTTTCTCTGACCCACCCCGTCCTGCTGATACATTGTTTTTCATCACTTCTGCTTTTCACTGAAGGCTCACTCATGCTCAGTTCTGTCTCTGATGTTTCATCTGCCCATGAGGGTCTGCACATCCTCCAGTGATCCGTGCCCTGGCTTGTTTTCTTCCGTCCTTAGTAAAATAAGAAACACAGTCCCCACAAGTACCTGGAAGCCCGGTGACTATCTTGAGCAGAGGCTTCCCAAGGAGCTGACAACACAGCAAACACATTGGTGGGTTCTCTCAACAGATATTTGGGCCAAGTTCAAGTGCATCTGTTAAAGTGGCAGCCCTTGCACCTGGAGAAGGTGCTCCCTCCTCCCCCCTCCACTTCTCTCCCCCATCTCTAACCACCTTAGAAGACTGTGTGGTGGGAGAGAGTCCCCAAAGAGACTTTTTCTAATACCTCATATTTAGAGCTAGGACAAAAAATATTTCATATTCTAAAGAGAGCTGCAAATAAACTGGGACCAGCCCCACCTCTAGGGCCTAGTAAGGGATGGCCGAACTAGATCTGCTACCCCACCATTCTTCACCCCACTCTATATAAACAGAGGACTAGAGAGAGAGAAGAGAAGGGATCAGCAGGATCAAAACCGTTGGGACTGTGAGAGGTTGGAGACTCCTCTCATAATGTCAAATGAAAGGGGCTTCCAGGAGCACCATGTGAGAGGCTCAAGGTCTGCAAAAGAAGGGGAGACGGATGTCTCACATCCAGGTCGGGCAGTGGACCTGCTGATCTTCTCTAAGATAGAAACATCCCACTGCAACAAGGAGGGAAGCCACCCGAACACCGTGCCACTGTTTGGCATGGCAAGAATGTAGGCGTTTCCACAGTGGACGCAGTAGACGGTAGCCAGGCTTCAGTTGTCTTGCCTCTCGGGCCACCATGCAGGCAGATTCCAGCAGCAAGAGGCTTTATGACACATCGGCAGTGGGAGCTGAGCGGGAGAAGGGCTGGAAGAGGCCAAGCCACAGAAGACATTCCACAACAGGACCCTGTTCAGTGGAGAGCACCCCATCCACCCATCTCCCCTAAAACAGCTGGACCTCTGCTCTACATGAAACAGTGACAGCCATCAGCAGCCAGGTAACTAAGAAATGGTTTTGTCGTCTCCTCCTTGTCCTATGTCATTTGAGAAGTTGGAACTAGATGAGGTAAAGTAGGAGGGGACAGATCAGACCCCACCCTCTTCCCTATAACAGATTTTTAGATCATGGGACAAATTAGGGCTGAAATGACAGGAAGAGTGTGTAAAAAGGGAGTTTTACATTGAGTTGTGCTGTTAAATTACTGGAAATGATAGAAATGAAACTGAAGGATTTGCCCAAAGCATCCTTAAGAGATGGGAGGCGGATTTCACAAAGTCTTCATGTGAGCAGGGGAAGAAAAGCTCTTTGGTGCTAATTCCTATCCAACCAACCCCAGACTGTTCGAAACACTGGTTAGATGTATTCATTGGGCAACTGCTATGAGTGAACCTCCTATCCAGACTTTACACTAGGAATGCTAGGTGCAGCTCTGTCTTCCTGTGGATTTTCTTCTAGTCTGGAATGAAATCCTCACCATAAGGAATTAGTAATTTAATTTCAATGATAACCACTGCTGCATGTGTCAAATGGGAGAGCCACTCAATAGGAGGACTACTTGAGGACTGAGAGAATGTAAGGCAGACAGGCAGGATCTAGTTTTGAGGGTCAGAAAGAGCTTCCCTCTTGTAGCAGAGACTGAAAAGGAGAGTGTTAAATAGGCTGGGGAGTACATTTGGAGGAACCTTCAGGGAAGAGAAAGGAGGAGGGCACAGGATGGCCTAGAAATACAAAAACAGCCAGGTTGCTGAAAAGATTGACATAAGAAGCTATCTGAATAAAGATGTTGATCTATTGCCTCATTAACAGAAAACCATCTTAGGTGGTGGCTCTTGAAAAGTAAGCCAGTTCTCCAATAATCTTTTGTATTTCTTTGGGGCCAGTTGTGCCTTGATCTTTTGTGTTTCTGATTATGTTTATTTGGGCTTTTTCTCTCTTTTTCTCAGTCAGTCTGGCCAGGGGCCCATCCATCTTGTTTATCCTTTCAAAGAACCAGTTTTTTGCACAAGGAACTCAAATGTGCCAAAAGGAAAAAGATAAACAACCCTACTAAAAAGCAGGCAAACGGTATGAATAGACACTTCTCAGAAAAAGACATATGAGCAACCAACAGATATGTGAAAAAATGCTCAGCCTCACTAATCATCAAAGATATGCAAGTTAAAACCACACTGAGATACTGTCTAACTCCAGTCAGGATGGTCATCATCAATAATTCAAAAAAACAGATGGTGGAGAGGATGCAGGGAAAAGGGGATACTTCTGCACTCCTGGTGGGAGTGTAAACTAGTACCACCTCTGTGTAAGACAGTGTGGCTATTCCTAAAAGATCTAAAAATTGGCCTTCCCTATGAACCAGCAATTCCCCTTCTGGGAATATACCTGGAGAAACTCAAATCACTCTGTGAAAAAACACCTACACACATGTTTATTGCAGCAATATTCACAATAGCAAAAACATGGAACCAACCATGCTGCCCATCAATAAAGAGGACAAAATTATGAACTTTGCAGCAATTTGGATGGATTTAGTCTATAATACTCAGTGATCTATCATAGAAACACAGACCTGAGTGCCACATGTACTCACTCATAAGCAGACCCTAAACATTTATCATAATATTGTAAGAAAGGGATTGGCAGTAGAGGGACACTGCCAGGGCAGCAAGGGGGAGGGGCACATAACATCAATAAGGGTACCCAATCTCAAACCAGGCAAAGTGCAGACCAAAGGAAGGCCCAACTTTTACCTCTATGATGACCACTTATGGACCTAACCCTGACTTGTACACCACATCTTTAAAATAAAAAAATAAAAGAAAAACAAACAAGTTCTCAAAGTACTGAAGGCTCTTTGGCATAATAATTCTGGGGTTATAATTTCACAAGAGTCAGAGTTATATCAATGAGAGAAATATCTTTTCCTAATATGACCGAGTCTTACTTATTCCTGAGGAAATCTCACTGGTAGGGAGACTCAACTAGAAAGGAGTGGACCTGTACCAGCCTATGGCCTGTTAAGGACTTGGTTGCCCAGCAGGAAGGGAGCAGCAGGTGAGCTGGAGCTCCACCTGCTGGCCCTCAGATCAGCGGTGGCGTTAGATTCTCCCAGCAGCACCAACCTATTGTGAACTGCACATGCAAGGGATCTAGGCTACACACTCTTTTTTATTTATTTACATTTATTTTTAAAATTTTATTTTAAAGTTGTGGGGTACAATTCAGGGTTAGGTATACAAATGCTCATTATGCAAGTACCCTTGGTGATGAGGTGTGCCCACCCCTCCCCTGGCAGATTCTCATTGCTGCCAATTCCGCCCCCCCCTTCCCCTGGCAGTTTCCCACTACCGCCAATTCTTTTCTTATAGTATTACGATAACTGTTCAAGGTCCACTTATGAGTGAGAACATGTGATGCTCACTTCTTTGTTTTTGTGATAGGTCACTCAGTATTACAGACTCTAAGTCCATCTAGGTGGTTGCACACTCCTTATGACAATCTAATGCTTGATGATCCCCTCCCAACCCATCTATGGAAAAATTGTCTTCCATGAAAACCAGTCCCTGATGCCAAAAAGGTTGGAGACAGCTGCTTTAGACTCACATCTACCTGTTCCCACTCCAAAATCAGCTTAGAATTTCAGTGAGCATCTGGCCAAAGAGGAAGCATTTGTATTTGTAAAAGATGAGAAAGAATTGAAAGGACAGAAACTCTGCCTCCTGTATCAGCTGGTTCTGTACAAGAGACTCAAACTAAAAAGGTGGGAGAAGATTTTACTGAAAGGTTCTGGAGAAACTTGAAAGATCAAGAGAAAAGCTAAACATTGGCATCTACGTAGCAGATTTATATATTTATTTTTTTTCCCTGTTCTTTCATTTCATTTATTTATTTATTATCTATTTTATTTTAAAGATGAGAGGTACAAGTAGGTATACAAGTGATCATAATACAGGCAAAGTTAGACCTCCCTTTGGTCCCTGCTTTACCTTGTTTGAGAGCAGATACCCTTATTGATGTTGTGTCCGCCCCATATTTCCACCCCAGCAGTATACCGCTACTGCCAATCCCTTTTTTATAGTATTATGGTAAATGTTCAGGGTTCACTTATAAGTGAGAGCATGTGGTACTCTTTGTTTCTGTGATAGATCACTGAGTGTGATAGATTCTAAATCCATCCAAGTTGCTGTGAATTTCATGTGTTTGTCCTTCTTTAGGGCTGTATAATATTCCATTGTATATATATGTGCTACATTTTTTTATCCAGTCCAGTTTCGATGGTTGGTTCCATGATTTTGCTATTGTGAATAATGCTGCAATAAACATGCGTGTGCAGGTATCTTTTTTGTAGAATGATTTGAGTTCCTCTGGGTATATTCCCGGCAGGGGGATTGCTGGGTCATATGGAAGGTCAATGTCTAGTTCTTTTAGAAATCACCACAAGTTTTCCAAAGAGGTTGCACTAGTTTGCATTCCCACCAGCAGTGTAGAAGTGTTCCTTTTTCTCTGCCAGCATATGTTGTTGCTTGTTTTATTAATGGTGGCCATTCTTACTGGGGTTAGGTGGTATCTCAATGTGGCTTTGATTTGCATTTCTCTGATGATGAGTGAGGCTGAGCACTTTTTCATGTGTCTGTTGACTGCCCATATATCTTCTTTTGAGAAGTGTCTATTCATGTCTTTTGTCCACTTTTTAATGGAGCTGTTTGGTTTTTTTTCTTTTGGCACATTTGAGTTCCTTGTAGATTCTGGGTGGTAGACCTTTGTCAGATATACAGTTGGCAAATACTTTTTCCCATTCTATGGGCTGTCTCTCCGCTCTCTCAATGTTTCTTTTGCTTTGCAGAAGCTTTTCAGTTTGATGAGGTCTCACTTGTCTATCTTATCTCTTATGGTATGGGTACTTGGGGTTTTGATCAGGAATTGGTTGCTATTTCCAATTTCCATAAGGGTTTCTCCTGCATTTTCTAAGGTTCTTGTAGTCTGAGGTTTTATGTTTAGGTCTTTGATCCATTTAGAGTTGATTTTTTGTGTATGGTGATAGGTAGGGGTCCTGTTTCAATCTTCTGCATGTGGTCAGTCAGTTTTCCCAGCACCATTTACTGAATATGTTCTCCTCTCCCCAGCGGTCGTTGTTAGGCTTTGTCGAAGATGAGTTGGTTGAGAAATTGAGGTTTTGCTTCTGGAATCTCTATCCTGTTCCATTGGTCCATATGCCTATTCTTGTACCAATACCAGGCTGTTTTGATTATTGTAGCCTTATAGTAAAGTTTAAAGTCAAGAAGTGTGATACCTCCCTCTTTGTTTCTTTTGCTAAGGATTGTTTTGGCTATTTGTGGTCATTTATGTTTCCATATGAATTTCTGTATTGTCATTTCCAGGTCTGAGAAGAATGATATTGGTAATTTAATGGGTATTATGTTGAATTTGTAGATTGCCTGTGGTAGGATGGACATCTTAACAATGTTACTTTTTCCTCTCCATGAGCATGGAATATTTTTCCATTTGTTTGTGTCTTCTTGGACTTCTTTGAGCAGTGTTTTGTAGTTTTTATTGTAAAGGTTTTTCACTTCTCTGGTTAGGAAGATGCTGAGGTATTTCATTTTTTGTGTGGCTATTATTAATGGAATTGTGCTTTTTATTTGATTCTCTGCCTGCTTGTTGTTGATGTATAAGAATGCAACTGTCTTTTGCACATTTATTTTGGGGGTAGCAGATTTAATTGGGTAAATTTTTAGAGTTTTCCATCAAGATGAATCAGCTCCAATTGTTTTCTAGGCTTGTGATACTGTGCTTCATTATGCAAATTTCTATGACTTCTTTCCTTCTCAAGTTTCCCTGACCTTTTGAGGCAAATTATTCAGTAAATAGATGGGGAATAATTCAGTAAAAAAAGTCATACATACCTGTAATAAGAGAGGTGTGGGGCTTTTTTTTCCATTTGTTTCAAGAGCTCTGGGGAGGTGAGGCTAGAGGAGACAGCCCCATTCTCTTGTGTGTTTCCAGTTAGAGTCAAATATAGTTATGGGTAGCATGGGACAGAGCCCCAGGCCAGCAATTCCCAGACACTGTCAAAACACTTTTCACCTCCTCCTGCCCTGTGCCAGCACCAAAGACATAATGCTGAACTCCCTCATTCAAGAAGAGGAGAAAACCTGATACTCCTTAGTTTTAGACTGAGAAAAGATCAATCTGGGAACTGGTCTGGGAAAACTGGAGAAAGCTGAGGGACTGACGCTGTAGGAGGGGCCGTACCATGCAGGGTCTTGGAATTTTACTCTATGAACATTGGCAAGCTATTGATGGGCTTTCAACAGAGAAGATGCATGACCAGATCCGTGTTTTGAAAGACTGATCTGCCCAGTGTGGTGGCTCATGCCTGTAATTCCAGCACTTTGGGGGAGGAGAAGGCAAGAGGATTGCCTGAGTCCAGGGGTTTGAGACCAGCCTGAACAAACTATCAAGACCTTGTCTCTACAATAAATTAAAAAATTAGCCAAGAGGTGGAGACGCATGCCTATAGTTCCAGCTACTTGGAAGGCTGAGGCTGAAGGATCACCTTAGCTCAGCAGGTCAAGATTGCGGTGGTCATGAGTGTGCCACTGCACTCCAGCCTGGGCAACAAAGTGAGACTCCTACTCAAAAAAAAAATAACTGATCCACTGATACATATGGAAATTTCATGGATGTCATAGGTATTGATAGAAGTGGTTCTATGCAAACTTTCTGTAAGATAAGGAGGAAAATTTGTTATTTGTGACTTTTGAAATATCTCACTGAAGGAGTGTTAATTTGGTTTTATTTATAAAATATTTTAGGTACGGCGCAATTAATAATGCAATGTTGAAGTTTTAGAATATATATTCATATATTCATGGACTTCAGAAATAACACTGATTTTAAAATATAAATTTATAATAATTATACACATATAAATATATACACAAAAGGGAGAGAAAAACAGGTTTAAAGTGCTGAGGCATGATTGGAGACAACTAGAGAAGAATCTGAGACAAAATCTTAAGAGCCAGTATTTTCTCAGAGTCTGCCTTTTATCATTGTCATGCTTTACTTAAATATTGCATGTGTTACTGATAAGTGCATGATAAATGTTCACAAGCAATCATACCTCTGTAATTGACACCCAGATCAAGAAATCAAGCACTTATGATTAACTTTTAATAACTGTGGGGTAGTTTGACACTGTTCTCAAAGAAAATGGATAAGCACATGAGTCGACAGATCTCCTCATTCTACCTGACTGCCGAGCACCTGTGCTTGCATACACACGCACTCACCTCTTTCCTACTTCTGATGACAAAGATGCTTCCTCCTATGTGATCAAGCCATTCCCTGGGTGACAGAGACTCTTAGCTGCCTGACAAATGAATATTCATCGTCTCTTTTCTTCCCCCAATGAACAAACCCTGATGTCCAGTTGGACACATTGACACTCATATAAAGGCTGTATTCCTCAACTCCATTATGGCCACATAGCTAAGCGTTTGTCAATGTTACATAAGTGGAAATCCTGTGGACTTTCTGGATCCTGGGAGGTCCTCTATCATCCTGCTGTCTGCTTCAATAGCCATTGTGGAACACAAGGATAAGGGCCAAAGCCTAAGGATAGCAGAACCACCACGTTCTGGAACTATCCTACACAACCTAGAGGTATCTGAGGAATTACCATACCAACTCCAAACTGCCTACTTCTTATTTTAGTTGAGAGCATAATAAACTTGTATCTTATTTAAGCCACTTATTTTTAGATCTCGGAAACTCTCCTAATCCTAATCCAAACTGATTCACAATGTGTGGCCTCAAATGGATAATCCACCTATTCCCCCAGTAGGAGCCATCCCAAATTTACAGCCACTCCTACATATAGAGGAAATACCATGAGTACAGTCATCTTTAAATTCAGTTCTCTGGATAATGGTAATTTTTCTCTTAGTATTACAGTGTATTTTAAGCCAATCTCATTTATGAATAGAAATCCTGAATATCATTTTACCAAGTTGGATTCATTGATATTATAAAATGTCATAGTGTTTATCCCAGAAGTACAAAGATGGTTTACCTTTTAAAAATCTTATATTATTATAAAATATTATTTAGATAATTAACCACATTAGCTAATAAAGGAAGTATGCAATCACTTCAAAAATGTAAAAAATTATGACAAAAAATGTCTTATGAATTAAGTAGATGTAAACTCTCCTAACCTGATAAAGAGAATTTCACCAAAGAAAACTACAGCAGATTTTAGCAAACATGGCAGATTAATGTCTTCCAAAAATTCTTTCCTCCATAAAAGCAACAGGAAAACTGGAAAAAAGTATTAAAATCAACTTTTTCAGAACTCAGAAATTAACCAAAAGATTGCAGCAATCTAGTAAGTATTTTGTTTTATTTTACTTTATTTTATTTTATTTTATTCAGACTCTCACTCTGTCACCCGTGGAGTGCAGTGGCACACTCACGGTCACCACAGCCTTGACCTGCTGGGCTCAGGTTATCCTTTGGCCTCAGCCTTCCAAGTAACTGGAACTACAGGCAAGTGCCACAATGGATAATTTTTTTTTAATTTAATGTAGAGATGAGATCTCACTTATTTGCCCAGGCTGGTCTTGAACCCTTGGGCTCAGGCAATCCTCTCGCCTTGGTCTCCCAGATTGCTGGGAGGCAAATTACAGGCATGAGCCATCACACCTGGCAATCCAGGAAGTACTTATTCAAGAAAAATGGCTCTATTTCAGTAAAAACAGTGCACTTTGTGACATTCTAACTTGCTCTGTCATGCTTTTGGCAAAGACTGGGAAACTTGTCAGTGCCAGGTGTTTAAGGAAATCTATCTACTCATTAATTGACCACTAAACTAACCAACCACACAAGAAAAAGAATACAGACTTTACAGAATTAGCTAAGCAAAGTCACTTAACAAACAGGACAGCAAAACCAAACTGGGGGGGGGGGTTGGATCTGATTTCATAATTTGCTATGTTTTATTTTTTAAAGTCCAGTTTTTAACAACAAAAAAATTGGAGCATGACCACTCCTATTCATAAAAGCACTAGAAGTTCTAGCAAAAGTAATCAAGCAAGGGAGAGAAATAAATGGCATACAAATCAGCAAGGAGGAAGTCAAACTATCTCTGTTCACTGATAACATGACTGTATACCTAGAAAGCCCTAATGACTCCTCCAAGAAGCTCCTAGACCTGAGAAACAACTTCAGTAAAGTTCCAGTATACAAAATCAGCATATATAAAAAAAATCAATCTATACACCAATAACACTCAAGTCAAGGACAAAATCAAGAGCTCATCCATTTAAAATAGCCACAAAAAGATAAAATACCTAGGAATGCATTTAGCCAAGAAGATGAAAGAACTCTATAAGAAGAATGCAACACTGATGAAAGAAATTGTAGATGACACAAACACATGGAAGGACATCCCATGTTCATGGACCAAAAGAACCAATATTGTTCAAATGACCATAGTGCCCAAAGCAATCTACAGATTCAACATGATCCTTATCAAAATGCCAACATCATTTTTCACATAACTAAAAAAAAAAATTCCTAAAGTTTATATGGAACCAAAAAGAGCTAGTATAGCCAAAGCAATCCTAAGTAAAAAGAACAAATGCAAAGACATCATGCTGCCTGACTTCAAACTATTCTACAATGCTGTAGTAACTAAAACAGCATGGAACACACACAAAAACAGACAGAACAATGGAATAGAATAGAGAACCCAGAAATAAAGTCACATACTTACAATCAACTGGTCTTTGACAAAACTGACAAAAATAAACAATGGGGAAAGGATACTCTACTTAATGAATGGTGCTAGGAAAACTGCCCAGCCCTGGTAGAAGAATAAAACTTAACCCCTACCTTTCATCATATACAAAAATTAACTCAAGATGGATTAAAGGCTTAAACATAAGACCTGAAATTATTGAAATCCTAGAAGAAAACCTAAGAAAAATTATTCTGGACATTGGCCTAAGAAAGGAATTTACGATAAAGACCTCAAAAGCAGATGCAACAAAAGCAAAAATAGACCAATGGAATTTAATTTTAAAAATAGCTTTGGCACGGTAAAAGAAATAATCAACAGAGTGAACAGAAAACCTAAAGAATGGGAGAAAATATTTGCAAATTATGCCTCTGACAAAAGACTCATATCCAGAATCCACAAGGAACTCAAACAATTCAACATAATAAAAACAAACAACTGCATCAAAAAGTAGACAAAAGACATGAATAGACACTTCTCAAAAGAAAACACACAAGCAGCCAACAAATGTATGAAAAAATGCTCACCATCACTAATCATCAGAGAAATGCTAATTAAAACCACAATGAGATATCTTACAACAGTCAAAATGGCTATCATTAAATAGTCAAAGGAAGCCGGGCTCGGTGGCTCAGCCTGTAATCCCGCGCCTTTGGGAGGCTGAGGTGAGTGGATTGCCTGAGCCCGCGGGTTCGAGACCTGTCTGGGCAGCAAAACCTCATCTCTACAATAACTCAAAAAATCAGCCGGGCGTAGTAGCGCGTGCCTGTAATTCCGGCTACTCGGAAGGCTAAGGCAGAAGCATCACCGGAGCCCAGCAGGCGAGGCTGCGGTGGTTGAGAGTGGGCACTGCACTCCAGTCTGGGCGACCGAGTGAGACTCCAACTCAAAAAAAAAAAAAAAAAAAATCAATGCTTTTTTTTTTCTTTTTTTTGAGTTGGAGTCTCACTCGGTCGCCCAGACTGGAGTGCAGCGGCCACTCCTGGCCACCGCAGCCTCGACCGGCTGGGCTCCAGAAATCCTTCCGCCTCAGCCTTCCCAGTAGCCGGAACTACAGGCATGTACTACCATGCCCGGCTGATTTTTTTTTTCTTGATTATCCATTGTTGGTGGGGATGTTTCTTTAACAAACCTCTAAGGAAAACAGTAAGAAGATTTCCCAAAGAACTAAAAATGGAACTACTATTTGATCCAGCAATGCCACTACTGAGTATCTACCCTAAAGAAAAGAAATCATTATACAAAAAACAAACAAAACAAAAAACCTACATTCATATGTTCACTGGGGCATTATTCACAATAGCAGAGTCATGGAACCAACCTAAGTGCCCATGAATGACTGACTGGATAAAGAAAATGTGATATATATGCATCATGGAGTACTATGTGGCCATAGAAAAGAATGAAATCATGTCCTTTGCAGCAACATGGATGGAACTGGAGAACATCATCCTAGTGAACTAACCCAGAAACAGAAAACCAAACACTGTATGTTCTCATATGTGAGAGCTGAATGGATCTAAAGATAAAAATAATAGACACTTGAGATATTAAAAAGAGGGAGGCAAAGAGGGTGGCAAAGGTTTAGAAGCCATCTATTGGGTACAATGTTTACTATTTGGGGAATGGGGACACTGAAGCCCAATCCTCACCAGTAAACAATATATCCATGTAACAAACATGCACTTGTACTCCTTGAATATAAATTTTTAAAAAAATTACAAAGAATGTCCCTTTTCTATGAAAAAGCAATCAATAGAAAGAATTCCTGAGGAAGCACAGACATTGGGCCACTAGATAGATGAAGAATTTAAATAAACTGTCTTAGATATATTCAAAGAGCTAAAGAAAACAATGAACAGAGAGTTAAATGAAGCTGGGTGAATGATGTTTCAGCAAATAGAAAATATTAATAAAGAGATAGAAAGTATAAAAATAAATCAAACAGAAATTCTGGAGCTGAAAAGTCCTACAACCGAAATGAAAAATTCACCATAGTGGTTCAATAGTGTATTTGAGCAGGCAAAAGAAAGAATCAGCAAATTTGGTGGTAAGCCAGTTGAAATTATCCAGTTTGAGGAGCAGAAAGAAAAGAAACGGACAGAGCCTAGGTAACATGTAGGACACCACCAAGTGTACCAACATATGCATAGCGTAAGTCTAAGAAGAAGAAAGAGAAATAACAGAAGAAGAATATTTCGAAAAATAAGGACCAAAAAATTAACAAATTTGATAAAATACTTGAATCTACACTTCCAAGAAGTTCAGTGAATTCCAAGAATGATAAACACAGAGAAAACCACACCAAGACACCTAAGCAAGCTGTTGAAAGACAAAGACAGAGAGAGAATCTTAAAAGTAGCAAGAAAGAGATGAAAGGAATTTCCAATAAAAGGAATTTCCAATAAAGCTACCAGCAATTTCTCACCAGAAATCATGTAGGCCAGAAGGCAGTGAGAGGACATACTCAAAATGCTAAAAGAAAAAGATCATCTACCAAAAATTCTACATCTAGAAAAACTATCCTTCAAAAATTAAGGAGAAATTTAGACACTTCTAGATAAATAATTACTGAGAGAACTTATCACTTTCACACTTATTTTACAATAACTTTGAAGGGCAGTCCTTCAGGTTGAAACAAAAGAATACGAGACAATAACTCAAATTCAAATGAAGAAATACAGAGTAGTGGTAAATGTAACTGCATAGGAAAATATAAAAGACAGTATAAGCTGGGTTTGGTGGCTCAGCCTGTAATCCTAGCACTTTGGGAGGCCGAGGCAATGGATTGCCTGAGCTTATGGGTTCGAGACCAGCCTGGGCAACCTGGTAAGACCTCATTTCTACAATAAAATTTTTAAAAAATAGCCAGGCATGGTAGCTCGTGTCTGTAGTTCCAACTACATGGAAGGCTGAGGCAGAAGGATCCCTGGGGCCCAGAAGGTCAACGCTGGGGTGGCAGTGAGCATGCATGCCATTGTACTCCAGCCTGGGCAAAGGAGTGAGACTCCAACGCAAAAAAAAAAGACAGTATAAATGTATTTTTAATTTGTGACTTTTTTTTGTCTTATTTGATTTAAAAGACAACTGTATTAAACAATAATTATAAGTCTGTGTTAATGACACACATGTATAAGGATGACAATAACAGCACAAAATAAGGGGCAGGATGTTGGGAGCCAGCCGTGGAGGCCTGCCTGAGTGTTAGGAATCCAGGCAGGCTGCGGACCCTGAGACCACCAGGTTGGGTTCAGGAGCTGAAGGCCCATTCCCTCCTCCCTTCTTTGTTGTTTGGCATGACCCACTAGCAGGGATTTTGATGATCTTAGCATGAAGTTCTGAGAGTATGACAGGCATGGCTGACTCTAGGGATCCATTGTTCCTGTTTCTCACAGACTGCGGTTTCAGCTTTAAACTTAACATAGTTCAAACTCAGGCCACATTTGGGAGCTTTATATATGATACAAGCTTCTTTATAAGATTTAAAAGTATATTTGTAGAATTAGTATATACATTTAGAGAGCTGTTTCCAGCTTTAGATGGTATAGATGATTATCTAGAGTTACCAGAAATGGCCCAGCATGAACTTTGGACTGGGCCACTTTCCCAAGGGTCCAGCGTCCACTTTGGGCTGGGCTGCATTCTTTTAAACCAGTTCTTTAGTTACAATTAGTGTACGTTTTTTCTACTTATAATAGAAACTGAATTTATTTCATTCATAGAAAGTATTGTAGAATAGGTCATGCTACGTCAGGGAATTTTGTTAGTTCAAGCATGATCAAACATGATACTTTAAGGTTTTATAAGAATACAGCTAACTTTAGAAATTTCATTGTTCCCACTTTCTACTAATTGCAGTTTTGGCTTTAATACAATTACAGTTTGTATTTGGGTTTTATTTTAGAAACTTTATTGCTGATGATCAGCTTTATATATTAGGACTAGGAATTAGAAACTTTTATAGAAATTAAGATAGATACATAGGATTTTAGAATAGCCATTTTGTTAAGAGATCATAATCAATTGTTCTTGGAAACGGCCCAGCATGATCTTTGGACTGGGCTACATTTTTTAGGAACTGGTTTGAGCTATAATTTGGTTTGAGTTTTTTATGTACAGGTAAAATTAGCACAGATTAGAAAGGTATTAGGATTTAAGTCAGTCATTAGGTGTTGGGTGTGCATAAGTTTTAGAAGTTATTGATTATTAGAATATTATGATGTTAGAATTGTTGTATTGTTTGTGAGGAACATTAACCAAGCATAAGGAACAGTGAAATAATATTGGGATTGTCCTTCCTCATGCTTGAGGAAACACCTGGTGGGTGGGGGGACGCCCCTCATTCACCTGGTTTTGTGTTCACGTGAAAATCTTGTGATCTTGCCTGTGAAACTTTAGGATAAAAGGCTTACGGTTTGCCCCATTAAATCGGCTTCTGCACTAGACGGAGTTCAGTCTCTTTCTTTCTCCCCTTTTCTCTTTCTCTTTATTTCTCCAGAATAATCGCCGACGCTGTCTCACCTTCCAGGGACCCTCTAAATCTCTCTGCAGGGGCTGGCCCCCATAGCAGGATAACAAAATACTTTTATATTATTTAAAGTAAGATAATTACAGTTTCCAAAGCAACCATGAGGAAAATAACCTCAAATAAATATGGTAGAAGAAATGACAAGGGAATTTAAGTGATACACTATAAAAAATATTTTTAACACAAAAGGGGGCATTAATGAAGAAAGGGAGGAGCACAAAAATATATAAAACCTATAGAAATATATTAAACATGGCAGATATAAATCCTACCTTATCAGAAATTACATTAAATATGTATGGATTAAATATTCCAATTAAAGACAGAAGTTGGCAGAACAAATTTTTGTTGTTGTTGTTTTGTTTTTTTTTTTTGAGTTGGAGTCTCACTCTGTCGCCCAGACTGGAGTGCAGTGGCCGCTCCCAGCCACCGCAGCCTCGACCTGCTGAGCTCCGGCGATCCTTCCGCCTCAGCCTTCCGAGTAGCTGGAATTACAGGCATGCGCTACCATGCCCGGCTGATTTTTTGATTTATTGTAGAGATGAAGTCTCACTGCCCAGGCGGGTCTCGAACCCGCGGGCTCAGGCAATCCACTCACCTCAGCCTCCCAAAGGCACGGGATTATAGGCTGAGCCACCGAGCCCGGCAGAACAAATTTTTAAAAAATGATCCCACTATATGCATTCTATAAAGGACACAGTTTAGTTTCAGATATACCTACAGGTTAAAAGTAAATAATGGAAAAAATGTATATTATTCCAGTAGTAACCACAAGAGAGCTGAGGTAGTGCAACTAAGATCAGTCAAAACAGAATTTAAGACAAAAATTGTTGTAAAGTCAAAGAAGAACATTTTATAATGATAAAAGAGTCAACCTGTCAAGAATATATATAATAATTACTAACATGAATGCACCTAAGAACAGAGTACCAAAACACATGAAGCAAAAATTTATAGAACCAGACAGGTTGACAATAATAATTGGAGAGTACAATACCACAGTTTCAATAATAGATTGAACAACTAGACATAATGTCAACAAGAAAATAGAGGACTTGGGAAACACTATAAACCAACTAAACTTAACCAAAGTCAATAGAACACTCTACCCAACAATAGCAGAATGCACATCCTTCTCAAATGCACATGAAACATTGTTTAGAATAGAGTATATGTTAAGCCATAAAACAAGTCTCAATATATTTAAAAAGATTAAAATTATAAAAATATTGAAGGTATGTTTCTGACCACAATGGAGTGAAATTATAAATCAATAATAGATGGAAATTTGGAAAATTTACAAGTAGGTGCAAATTAAGCCCCATACTTCTAAAACTAATAGATCAAAGAATAAATCACAAGGGAAATTAGCAAATACTTTGAGATGAATGAAACCAAAAATATAACACGACAAAAACTTATGAAATGCAAAAAAAAAAAAATGGTGCTTAAAGGAAATGTTATAGCTGTAAATGCTTATATTTAAACAAAAAGAAAGATTTCAAATCAATAACCTAAACTTCTACCTTAAGAAACTATAAAAAGAAGAACAAAGTAAACCCATTAAGGAGGTAGAAAAAGAAGGCTGGGCATAGTGGCTCATGCCTGTAATCTCAGAACCTTGGGAGGCTGAGGCAGGATAACATGAGGCTTGGAGTTTGAGACCAACCTGAGCAGCAAAGCAAAATCCCATTTCTACAAACAATCAAATAAATTAGTGGGCATGGTAGCACATGCCTGTGGTCCCAACTACTCAAGAGGCTGAGGTGGGAGAATTGCTTGAGCCCAGGAGTTGTAGGCTGTGGTGAGCTGTAATTGCACCACTGCACTGCACCCTGGGTGACAGAGCAAGATTCTGTCTCAAAAAGGAAGGAAGGAAGCTATAAAAAGAACAAACTAAGCCCAAAGCTAGCAAGAGGAGGGAAACAGTAACTATAAAAGTGAAAACAAATGAAAGAGAGAATATAAAAACAAGAGAGAATCAAATCTAGAAGTTGTTTTTTTGAAAAGATCAACAAAATGGACAAACCTTTAGCTATACTGATCAAGTGAAAAATAAAGACTCAAAATGACTAAAATCAGGAATTAAAGATGGGACATTACTACTGACCTTAGAGAAATAAAGTGATTATGAGGGAAAAATATGAACAATTATATGGCAATACATT
Organism: Cephalopachus bancanus; assembly: GCA_027257055.1. Taxonomy (NCBI): domain Eukaryota; kingdom Metazoa; phylum Chordata; class Mammalia; order Primates; family Tarsiidae; genus Cephalopachus; species Cephalopachus bancanus. The sequence goes on along the minus strand of JAPVLO010000387.1, from coordinate 2,156,253 downwards.
AGATGAAATGGAAAAATTCCAAGAAACACAGAAACGACCAAAGCTAACTCAAGAAGACAAGTGGGATAGATTGATAGATAGATAAGTAGGTAGGTAGATGAGAGAGAGAGAGAGAGAGAGAGAGAGAGAGAGAGAGAGAAAGGCTCTTGCTTACCATAGAATGCCAAATTATGAATATGGAGTAAGGTGCTGAAGTGAAAAAAATGATCATTTTGCAATCATTACAGCATCACAGTTAAGATAGGCTCAGGCAAAAAATCATCAATGAAGCTTAATCTCAGAGAATATTTTAATGAGTAACAGGATGTTTGTGTGGTCTTACAGTGTATGTCAACAGATTGTTACTAGTTAAAACAAAACAACAAAAAAGAAAAAGTAACTATGCAATGGAGAAATCTGACAACGTCTTGACCAGGTGATCAAAATTAACATCACCAATGAGAAGGCATCAAAGACCTCTAGATGTGATACCCTGAGGATACAACATCACTTGTGCAGTTTTTAGTTTGGGAACGCATAATCTGAATTAATCATAAGGAAACATCAGAAAACCCCAAGTGAGGAACTTTCTATTTTAAAAAGAGGGGATGAAAAGGCTGTATTCTTCAAATATGTCCATGCCATAAAGGAGAAAAAAATGGCTGTGGAATGTTCCAGATTGGAGAGGATTAAAGAGATCTGACCACTAAATGCAAAATCTGATACTAGACTGGATCCTGTACTGGGGGGAAAACCATGGCTACAAAAGATATTATTGGGTCACCTGACAAAATTGGAGTACAAGCAGTAGATTCAAGAAAAAATATTATCAATGTAAATTTTACTTAAGTGATAACTGCCTGTGGTTGTATAAGACTATTTTAATTCCTCACATTGAAATATTAGGATAAAGAGCAATGATATATGTAACTTATTCTCATTTCAGGAAATATATATTATATATAATAATACAATATATATTTATATTTATCATATATGTTATATATAGGGAGACTCCCAAAATGGAATTTATTTATTAAAAATTGCATAGTCTTACATCTTTAAACTTCAGTCACCTTCAAAGTACTCTCTGTCTAATGCAATACACCTGTCGAGATGCTTTTTCCACTGCTCAAAGCAGTTTTTGAACTCATCAATTTCAATACCTTTAGTGCTTCTGCTGTTTTTTGTTTCACTTCTTCCACATTGACAAAACGTTTCCCTTTGAGGACTTTTTTCATCCAGGGAAACAAAAAAACGTCACTTGGGGCGAGATTGGGTAAGTAGGGAAGGTAGGGCATGGAGGTCATGCCATTTTTGGTCAAACACTACTGGACACACCATGCTGTGGGCAGGTGAGCTCATAAAACACCCATCATGAAATGGGCAAATGCCTTGAAAGACTCTCCCCCCCCCAAAAAAAAGTTCACTGAAGCCAAATGCAGCCTCTTACAACAACGGTAGCTGATACACCACTGCGGAGGGATTCCTAGAACACTTACCTGGCAGGGGGAAGCCTGTACTACAAGGGCCCTGCCATCCAAAAGATGATTCTGGCTTTTTGGGGTCTACACACACCCACACACACACACACACACACACACACACACACACACACACACGTATACGTATACGTATATGCATATACAGGGGTTGCCAAAAAAAGTATGCACATTTTAAGGATAATGTTTGCTCAAAAGATGGTGCTAATTAAATGAATGCTAGCATCACCCTGTGACAGGCAGGATAGTCAAAGAAAATGGCAGAAGCACATTTGAGTGAATGTCATTGCTATACATTGCTACCGTAATTTAATTCAGCTTTGGAAAGTAATACATAGATGATATCTCTTAAAATGCGTAAGCATGTTTTTGGCACCCCGTATATACAGAGAGAGAGAGAGAGAGAGAGAGAGAGAGAGAGAGAGAGAGACAGAGAGAGAGAGAGACAGAGACAGAAAGAAGGAGAGGAAGAAAGAAAGCTAATATGAAAGAAAATGGGGCACATTTTCAAAGAACACATATTCATAGTCACAGTCAACTTGTGGCCCTCTTGTAGGTTGGATGTAGCCAACTTGTAGGCGGATTATAAGAGTGTTCTTTATATATATATATATATATTTTTGTGCAACCTTTAAGTTTGACGTTATTTTCAAGTTAAAAAGACAGATTAATGAAAGGTTTGCCATACTCATTTCCCTGTGGCGATCCTTCAAGATGCTGAGGGCCTGCTTTGCATTTACCATGCCCTCTTTTTTCCTGTATAGGCTTCTTCTTTTATAAACCCACAAGATCTCAGGACACAAAATCATTTTCAGCCTTAAATTCCCTTTGAGTCACTTGCCAGAAGAGGGCAGATTAATTTTCTGTTGCTCCAATCCAGAAGAGAAGCTTCCACAAATAACCAAAGGTGGAGCTACACGTTCCCATGGCTCTCCTGAGCTCTGCCCCTGTGTCCTTCCATTTTGTCTCCCAGGCTACAGGAGCAGTTCCTTTCGCAGCCTTGTTATCTCTGGAAGAGGGCAGGAACACACAGCAGAAGGATCTTTTTAGAGCACAAGTTTGACAGTGACAAAATTTCCATGCTTAGAACCTTCTAAGATAGGCTCTTCTAAAGAGAGCACGAAGGGTTCTACTGATCCTTCTGTGTTTCGGTTTCTGTGGGTTTCTCTTGTCTCATTTCTAGCCTGGCCTCTCCCTTGCATCAAGTACTGCAACCTTCCTGAACTGCTTGCAATTCCCTGAACTTACTCAAGTTATTACACTTCCTGGAATCCTCCTTCCACCTCCCCGTTCAAACGCCTACTCATTTGTTAAGTCTCCAGCCAATTGTTGCCTCCCCAGAGTCTAAGGACCACTTCTTATGAGTGGAACACTCTCTCTCACCCATTCATCACGTCCTTCCACCTACTATGTGACGGAGATGATTATTCCAGAGAACTCTTGGGAATCATCAGCAGGGAAGCCCATAAAATGTACATTTCACTATGTTTTCTTCAATCTTAGGAGACCAAGAAAGGGAATTGGCTAGCCTAAAGCCATCTGGCGAGTTACTAGCAGAGCTGAGGATGGAAGTCAAAGAAGCTTTCTTCTTTCTTTGCTGAGTCCGCTGGGTACTCCCTGGGACTTGAACCATTGTTCATCTTACGTTCATAAGGATCTCTTGGATTCTCTCAAATGCCAGACCACTGGATTCTGCAGGACCTAGGATGGCGACATCAGGGGTCTTAGTGGCTTTTAGAGAGAGGATTGGAATGCTTTGTCTCTAGGCTTATACCTAATACCCAGAATCACATCTAAAGCCTCTGGAAGGCCACATGGTGTAGAGGAAACAGTATGACCTTTGGAACCAGACAGCCTTGAGTTTGAGTTCCAAGACTGCCACTTACTAGCTTTAGAACCTCAGGAAAACTAAACTTTCCAAACCTCATTTTTTTCAAGTGAGAAAAGGAAGTCAGTGATATTTTTACTAGCATGAAATGCAGCAAACCTTAGTAAATCATTCTGCATAAGGTCTGCCATACAGTAAGTACTCGATAAGTATTAGTTGCCTTCCTCTGTCCCAAACTGCTCCTTCCTCTTCTGGGCTTGGGTCTCTAGTTTGACTAATTCAAGACAAGATTGTGTAGCCTAAGTTTCTCCAAGTGTAAAGTAAAAGAGAACTGACTACATGATGTATGTGTCCAAGATCATACTTTCCTTCTGTCTTTTTGCTTTTATCAATCTTTCCAATCAGGTCTGTGAACTCAGCACAAAGTCTGTCCATGGTCATGATGCGAACAACATAGGTTTCGCTCTCAGAGGAAGTGGAGAGGGGTTGGATGCTATCTGGGGAAATGCAAATGTGGTGGCTAAATAGGACTTCCCGGGGTCTGATGACTTCCAAGATGCCTCTGATATATGAATAATTCTAGTGATGATGTAAAGTCAAGGGGCCAGCCCTATCTCAGAGAATGGCTGCAGTCAGTATAGTCATTCCACTAACACTTTAGCACTTACTGTATTTCAGGCATTGTCACCTTAGGGAAACATGACACTAAACAGAGCATAATGAAACTTAATTTAGACCCAAGAGATCTGGCTTCTGGCCATGGCCTTCCAAAAATGGCCATGTGGCAAGTCCCTCAGAGGTGTCAGCCTGCAAGTCTTGACTTTCTGAGGGTGAGATGAAGATGTTGAAAAGGTGGCTTCCAAGTTTGTTTATTTTTCTTCACATTATATCTCTCTTCTGAAATTCAGCTCTGTGTAGTCAAATGCCCCCTGGAAATCCTCATCTGGATGAACTGTAAACACTTCCACTAAACTTATCCCAAGTCAACAAATCATCTGATACTCCTTGCTCCAGATTTTGCCCCCAAATTATCTCCACCCACCCGCTTAGAACTTGTGGTGGCTCCCAAGAGAGGATGAATGGCTTTCCAAGAATGCATTGAACTACTGGTGTGCAAAAAGGAATTTTGATCAGGTTGGGACAGCATGGGGTCACTAGGCAGTGCATCCTTCCTAGGAATGATAGAAAAACAGAGCCAAATGATGAGGAAAAGAAGGGAACTAGCAAATATTTAGTGTCCATGATATCTCAAATACTGTACAAACACTGCTGTGCTGTTTTAATACTCAAAAAGTATATGAGCTATCTAGCTCTGTGCCCCATGTTAGTGCCCACTTATGAGTGAGAACATGTGGTATTCGGTTTTTTGTTTTTGTGCTAATTCACTCAGAATTAGGTCTCCGGTTGTATCCATGCCGATGCAAAACCCTTCAGCCTTCAATGCAAAATAAGCTCTTGTGAAATTTTTTAAAAAGTATGTGCGATATCTTAGGTCATTGCCTCAAAATCAGTCTGAGATGGAGATCTGTGTGAGAGAAGTTTGTTGGTGTGTGTCCGTGAGACAATCAATACTTGTGGGGAGTGAAGGAAGTGGGACTGAGCTGGGAAGTGGGAAAGGCTGAGATGTGGGAGAGGCTGGGATGCAGATGCAGTTGGACAAAGGTCCCGTGACTTCATGAAGAGTTCCGGCGATGTCATGACCCTTTAGAGCTGCTGCATCTTGAGTCAAGGGTGTTGGACTTCAGTATCCTTTCATCAACCAACTGACTAACTGTTGGGTATGAGTTGCCCTCAGGAAAGGAACTGGCTAGAGCAGTTCCTGGAGAGGGATTGAGTTGAGAGCTGTAAACTGCCTATATTTCCGGCATGGAAATGACTGCTTTGGTCCCGAGGGGAGATCTGAGCTGCATATCATAGTGTTCACTACATGAGATAACTTGTAGACTATTTTTTTTTTCAGTCGGAGTCTCACTCTGTAGCCCAGGCTGGAATGCAGTGGCACGCTCATAGCCACCGCAACCTCTACTCACTGGATTCAGGTGATCCTTCTGCTTTAGCCTTCCAAGTAGCTGGAACTACAGGCATGCACCATCATGCCCAGCTAATTTTTTGATTTATGTAGAGACAAGGTCTCACCATGTTGCCCAGGCTGGTCTCAAACCCCTGGGCTCAGGCAATACTCTCGCCTCAGCCTCCCAAAGTACTGGGATTAAAGGTGTAAGCCACTATGCCCGACTTACTTGTAGACTATTTTATAGCAAAAAAACTGAGTTTTACAAACACTGGAACTCACTCTAGGTCATGCAAGTGAAATCCCTGTGGTTCTAATTCATATTTGTCTCCATGCTCCTTTGGTTACATATCACCCTGCCATTATAAACTTTATTGGCATAAAAAACTTTATTAGCATGAAGTCAAAGTTGAACCCTCAGATACTTTGGGTGGCAGTGTTAATTATCACAAACATTACTCATTCAAGGAAGACTGGAGCTCAGCAGTAGTAGGGCCAAGTATCTAAGGTTCAAATAGAGAGTCATGAGAATGAATGACAGAAGTATCAGGGCCTGTGGAGCCTCTGTGTATCAATGCATAACTCAGGACAAGGAGAGCTGTAGCATGCCATGGCAGGCCCTGGATACCTTTGTAGAAAATTGGCTGGAACAGCCAACAAGCAGCCATGGTAGTCCTGGGCCAATGGCCAGAAATGGCCTGGGAACTAGAGCACTCAAAGTGCTAAAGCAGGTGAGATAGGAAAGCCTAAGGGCAAGAATAAGACAGTGTGTGCCTAAGAAGACAAGAGAGACTAAAGGAAGTCAAGAGTGAAAGATCCTTAATGACAATAGATTAGGACATGGGGCAAGAGCTTAGAAAGGATAGGGTGGGAGGCCATAGAGCCATAGCTATTCTCTTTCCCTGGTCTCTCCTTACTCAGCCTTCTTGCCCCTGGATTTTAAGGACTCTGATAGACCTTTGCTAAACAGCATGTATCCTGGGCCACTGTGGTAGGAGGTGGTGGACCTTATGTCCAAATGCCACCTCTGCTATTTATTTACTTATGACCTCAGGCATGTTACTGAATTCTCTAAGCTTCAGCTTTCTCATCTGTGAATTATCTGGAGATAACAATAGTAAGGTTAGACCTGCGCAGAGCTGTTCCACTCTAGAATTCTCTTATTCTTCTCCTCCCATGACATACCACACCTGTGCAAGCAAGCCAAATTAAGGACCCAGACTCTTTAAGCAGATTCTTGTATTGTAAGGCATTCAGTGAACAACAGAGGAAGCAACATGATTGCTTGACTTCCTCCTGGCTCTCTGGCCCAGAGTAGGGCTTCTCATGGTATGGGAGTCTTCCCAGGAGGAATGGTGGATGCTCTGGGATGCAAGGGAAATGTCTCTACAGAAACTTCTGTCAGAGGTTCTGGTTGAAGGGAAAGCTGAGAAGGACATCTACATCTCAAGATGTTATCTGAGAATGCAGGATAACATCCTAGCCAATTGGGGCCCAGAAGAGACCTGGGCTAATCATTCTAATGGTCTTTATCTGGGTTCTGGCATCCAAACTGGGAGCGATGAACTGTCCTTCCCAAAGATGATACCACAGAAATAGAGGCCTCCTCTTAACTGACTTACTCATTCTGGGAAAAATTTCTTAAAATGGAACTTACTCTGCTATTTTGCTCAACAAAGCAAAGTTTAGAAACAATATAACTAAAGAAGGAAGCATCTCTCTATCTCTGAGTGCACCTTTACTTCCTTCACTCTTTAGACTGACTTCTAAAATTTGACATTTTTTAAAAGCTCATCATCTTCATTTGTTTGCTTTTTTTTTTTTTTAGAAAGCAGGATTTATTGAGAGGACAGAAAAGCTCCCACAGTAGGAGGGAATCCGAAGGGGTTGCCCTCATTTGTTTGTTTTTCAAGGCAAGATAATTAACACAACATTCTTTAATATATTTATCTTCATAAAACTAGGCAATAGCATATAATGCATTTTGTGTACTATGTCAAATTTTTTAAAAACACACAGGTGTTAACTCCAGTCAGTATGGCAATTATCAACCACTCAAAAAATAACAGCTGCTGGAAAGGGTGTGGCGAAAAGGGAACACTTCTACACTGTTGGTGGGATTGTAAACTAGTGCAACCTCTGTGGAAAGCAGTGTGGCGATTTCTAAAAGCTCTAAATATCAACCTCCCATATGACCCCGCAATCCCCCTACTGGGAATATATCCTGAAGAACTCAAATCACTCTATTAAAAAGATACCTGCAGACATATGTTTATCGCAGCGTTGTTCACAATAGCAAGAACCTGGAAACAACCATGCTGCCCATCAAAAGAGGACTGGATTAAAAAATGTGGTACATAGACACAATGGAATACTACGCAGCCATAAAAAAGAACAAAATCATGAATTTCACAGCAACCTGGATGGAACTAGAGTCTATAATACTGCGTGACCTCTCACAGAAACAAAGATCCGAGTACAACATGTTCTCACTCATATAATGGACCTTGAACATCCAATGTAATACTGTAAGAAAATTACTGACAGTACTGGGAAACTATGGGGGGAGGGGGATGGGATTAACAGTAGCAAATATCTGTCTGGGAATGGGAAACACCTCTTATCAACAGGGTGCCTAAATGAAACGTAATTGTACACCTAACCCTTAACTGTACCCCACAAAATCATAATAAAAATATTGATAAAATTAAAAAAAAAACAACAAAAACACACAGGTGTGTGTGTACCAGTAGCTGTAGTTGCAAACGTGCTTCGGGAACGAGTAGCCCACTGAGGCAAGAATAAACGTCACTTCAGTCACTACTCAGAGAGGGGCACAGCTCCCCCGTCTCTGCCCCAGGAACCAGCCACTTGACTGTAATGATTGGAATGAGCCTAACTACCAGATGTTTACTTATGATGATACCTGGAGGGCATTTTTTTACTCAAAATTTTATAATAGAGCAAAAGGATAAATTGAAGTGACCAAACCCACCCTACAGAATGAGAACCAAGTGAATGTTTCATTCAGTAAAAATAAACAATAGCTGCAGTTACTGCACTGTGCGATTTGGGTATTGTCTTCAGGTTCCTCCACACGTGGATTTTGTGAATCTACTTTGTATGGCTACGGGTTCGGTTTTCACATTTTCATTCTGTTTCACATTTTCTGTTCTGGTTCAGAGTTGGTTTTACTCTTCCTACTATATATTATAGACTATTATTTCCTTTACAAATTGTGATAGTCTATGCTGAGAAATTTCAATTCCTTTATAATAGTGCTTTAAAAGATTTATTGCATGAAATCCATGTCTGTCTTCAACTGTGAAAAGGTCTTAAAGGCCCATGACATCCTTTTGTCTCTAATTTATGCTGCAAAGTTTTTGTTGCCTTTTCTAGGGAAGCCTAGGAGTGACATTCATTTGCAGGGTGCCTGAGGCATTCTGTTCAATGCCTCCAAGGATTGCTCTTGATCTTGACTACATGTAGTACTTCCTGTGCACCTTCAGCTGCAGCTGCATGGGTTCATTATTGATCACTCATGACTACTTTCAGGAAACAATAAAAATGATAGAAACCAAATGCAAAATAGCTACCACCCGCCAGGTATGGCACGAACCACCTTACCTGCATCAATGTCATTTAGTTCTCCCAAAAGCCCTATGAGATGGCTTTTCATCTTAACTGTTACTGATGAGAGGAGCACAGCTTGGAGAGATTAAATAACTTGCCCAAGGTGACATGATTTATAAATAACAGACTGGGGACATGAACCCAGGTATATCTGACCATGGAGCCAGAGTTCTGAACCGGTCTACTATGCTGTCTGATAAAGATGTGGAGGAGATTTGCAAACTTGAAAGCAACTGTGGCAAAATTATAAAACTACCACAGATTTTATTTTCTTTCTCTTGAAAACAATTTTCTTCAGTGCTATATTACATCTGTGATTTTTAAAAGGGGAATGTGTATTAGTTAGCGTTCTCCAGAGAAACATAATCAATAGGATAGATATATAGAAAGAGATGTATTATGAGGGATTGGCTCATGTGATTATGGAGATGGAGAAATCCTACAACCTGCTGTTTGCAAGCTGGAGACCCAGGAAAGCCATTGGTGTAACCTAATCCTATTTGAAGGCCTGGAGAGGTCTTGTCTCAGTACAAGGACAAGAGAAGACCCATCTGTGTCCCAGATCAAACCGATAGGAAGCAAAAGGGACACATTCCTGCTTCTTCTGCCTTTTTGTTCTAGTCAGGCCTTCAATGGATTGGATAATACCCACCACATTGGGGAGGACAATCTGCCTTATTGAGACCACCTACTGAGTTCAAATACCAATCTCATTCAGAACACCCTTATGGTCACATTCAGAAATAATATTTAATTGGGCATCCCATGGTGCCATCAACTTGACATGTAAAATTAACCATCATAGGATGGAACCTTAATGTGTGTGTGTGCGTTTTTGTTTTTTTAAAAAAATCCAATTCTTAAATAGTTTTCTCTTAACTAGTTATCTGATAAAGATTGATCATCAGATATGCTACCCCTTGTAAGTAGGACTCTATCATTAAAGGGCATCGCAGGTCATTATATTTTAAGCCAATGGAATGATTTTCTCACGTTTAGTGCTGGGGCAGGCAAGTGGATGGAAAAGAGGCAGTCCTTGGGTTCCCATGGTCATACTTCCTCTGGAGTCATTTCCCGTAATTCGTTTCTCTTCCAGGGGTCCCAGTTCTTTACCCTTTCTTTCTTGTAGTTGGATTTTCAGACTGCTTGAGTGTCCCAGCTCTCCCCTCTTCCTTGGACTCACCTTAGGTCAGCCCACCTCCCTGGTGTGAGCAGGAATCCCTGCTCGGACTCACAAGTGGTCCCTAAGTTGAGATACTAAGGGTCACTGAATGAGCTCATGGAGCATGCAGCTCCCATTTCTCCAGCTATTTCTCAGGGAAGTGACTGGTCGGTTAAGGACCAAAACATTCAGTGAGAAAGCAATGCACCCTGCTCCTCACCAGCCTTTGCAGGCAGAGTGCCCAGTGGAAGTGCCAGAGAACCTTCTAGAACTGTCAAAGAGGAGACCTTGGTTTGAGCTTTGTATGGCAAGAAGTACAAGACTAATGGTAGTTATCCAGGGTTTCTGGAGTACTTTTCACATTACCTTAATATCTACTGCTCTAAGAAGGCAGAGCATGGTTATGGGAGACAGTTTTTGGTGCACAGAACGATCTGAGGCTGGTGACTCAACAGTCACTGTCACTGGTTCCTGAACTCTATTCCTTCCTAGAAGGAGTAGAATGGCATGGGCTTTTCCCTCTCTCTAGCATCTTATGCCAGTAAAAAGCAGCCTAACACACTACATGGTGGCCACATGAAGTCATTTGCAAGGTTCTAGGAAGCGCCCCAGTCCTACCGAGAATGCTTCTCAAAATACTGTGGAGAGAATACCTGCAGCAGTGACTCTCTCTCGGCTGGATCACGCCTTATGAGAACTGGGCAGGTCCAAGGAAGGGCCCCGGGGTCTGGAAGGATGAAAGAGCATCAGTGGACATGCCAGGAGTTTGGAGAAATCCTCAGATGACAGATGCCCACAGATATCTCTCAGCTTCCAGATTCCAGTGCTCTGAACCAGATCTGAATCCTGGAGGCTGCACCTATCAGGAAAGCCTGGGGAAGGGCCTTGGACTTGGCAATTTAGGACAAGAGCCACCACGAGGGCCAGAAGGCACCACCAGCGGAAATCTTTACAGGCCATACTCGACCATGTTTCCAGCACTCTTCCCTGGGCCCAGGTTGCTCAGGACATCCATCTGTCCAGGAGATTGCATGGCAGGCATGAGCACTCAGGATAAAGGAGCTGGGTGAAGCCTGGGCTAAAACCACTTCAAAACCCAGGTTTCTCCCATGTCTCCTGTCAGTCCCAATAGTCTCAGCTCCCAACAGAGCTATCTGGTCGACTAGTCTGCTCAGCCTCCATATCAGATATCTGCCCACAGGGCTTCCTCATCTCACCCAGCAGGGCAGACCCCAGGGTGTTTTTCCCAGTGCTTTCCCCAGGCCAGTTTTAGACTCTTCAATCAGGTCTCCTAGGAGAGGTTTCAGAGTCTGGGGGAATTCTGTATTTTCATTTTAGTTTTGTGGGGGTTTCTTCTTTACTTACCCAGATAAATGTGCTCCTCGTGAGCTCCATGTGGCCAGGTGATTTGGCCTCAGTGGCCCTCCTCTGTGTGTCTGGCTCATTGTTATAGGGGACCTCTGGCCAGAGGCTGTGGTGAGGACAGCCATTGGCTGGGAAGCCAAGATACTCAGGTGCAGTCCAGCTGACACACACTCAGGTAGATGACTGCCACCACTAGCCATCAAGTGTCAGGAGAAAGAGTAGAGAGACATAGAGAGACATGGAAGAGTCCAAGAGTAGGAGATGGCCTCACTGCAGAGCCCATGCGAGGTCGTTTGGGGAAGCCTGCTTTCCACAGAAATACGGTGCCCCTCACTTCAGGGTGTGACTCTGCATAGCCAAAGGGAAGGAAGCAGTGTTGTGCCACAGCCAGTGGGGCTAGGAACGGGAAATGGTGCTCACCCAGGACTCTCCTGCGCCCACACTGTGGCCTGTGCCAGGATCATGGGCCATTGGCCAATGCAAGCCTGAACATTGGCTGAGATTCCCGCTCAGGATGATGAAAATGATATGGTGAATGGACAGAGCACAGACTCTGGAGTTGGATCACGGAGATCCAGCCCTTGTATTTTTTGGCTCTGAGCCATCAGGCAAGTGATTTTACTACTCTGTACTTCAATTTGTAAGATAGGATAATTATGCTTGCTTCTTACTGCTACAAAGATTAATGGAATAACATTATGTGGAAATCCCAGGCATCTAGGTGATTTAGTACCCCCTGGAAAAGGAAAGAGCTCTTGACCTGGGGTTAGGATTCCCAGGTTTGGTCTAGACCCTGCTTACAACACCACAGCTCCCTCACAGGGCTTGGGAAGGCTTTTGGAAATGGCTTTGAAAACACAAGGCACTACCACCTGTGTATCTCCTGTTGTTGGTCTGTTGACATCTTTTTTTTTTTTGAGTCAACAAAGGATGGAGTGTAGTAGCACAATCATGGCTTACCGCAGCCTCCATCTCTTAGATTCAGGGGATCCTTCCACCTCAGCCTCCTGAGGAGCTGGGACTACAGGCGTGAGCCACCACGACCCAGCTAATTTTTAAATATTTTTTGTAGAGACGAGGTCTCACTGTGTTGCCTAGGCTGGTCTCGAACTCCTGGGTAAGTGATCCTCCTGCCTTGACCTCCCAACGTGCTGGGATTATAGGCATGAGTCATGGCTCCCAGTCAACATCTGCTCTTTATAGCTGAAGGAAGCAGTTTGGTATACTAGGTGCACTATCTACAGATCTTGGGTTAGTCGCTTTGCCCCTCAGGTATTGTATTAATTTCCTAGGGCTACTATAATAAATTACCAAAAAACTTGATGACTTAGAACAATAGAAGTTCGGCCTGGTGAGGTGGCTCATGCCTATAATTGCAGCACTTTGGGAGGTGGAGGAGCGAGGTTTGTCTGAGTCCAGGGGCTGAGCAATTAGAAGAGACCTGTCTCTACAATAAACCAAAAAATTAGCCAGGAGCCATGGTATGTGCCTGTGGTTCCAGCTACTTGGAAAGCTGAGATGGTGGGATCACCTGAACCTAGCAGGTCAAGGCTGCCGTGGCTGTGAGCGTGCCACTGCACTCCAGGCTGGGCGACAGAGTGAGACTCTGACAAAAAAGCCAAGCCAATATAAATAAACACATAAATAAGTAAAATCAGAAATTCCTTCTCCCACAGTTCTGGAGGTCAGAAGTCTGAAGTTAAGACAACAACAGGGCCAGGCTTCTTCTTAAGGCTCCAGATGAGAACACTTCCTTGCCTCTTCCAGGGTCCAGTGTTTCCCTGGTGTTCCTTGGACTCTGGTTGCACAGCTTAAATTTCGTCTCTGCCTTCACATGGCCGTCTTTGTGTCTCTGTGTGCTCTTTTACAGTGCTCTCGTGGGATTCAGGGACCACCCAATCCAGTCAGTTCAAATATATCTCTATCCTTACCTTAATTACATCTAAAAGCCCCCTCTTCCAAGCTATGTTCTGAAATTCCAGGTGGACATGAATGGGGGGGAGAGGGTAGGCAACTCGATTCAGAGCACTGCAGGACCTTCATCTAAACCATTTCTGACCCTCATTCAATGCACACTTTGCTTTTCTTGAGTCTTAGATTACACTGAAAAGCAAAACCCATGCAATGGTGCCCTGCTTCAGATCAATGTGCGTCTCTGCAGAGGGCACCCAAGGGAACACAGTGGCGATGCTTCATGGTGAGGCCAGGAAAGGGTTAATTCTGGAAAAAAGTACAAGTGCCTGTGTCTGGAAGAGAGGGACTTGGCATAGCAGACAGAGTATGCAGCCCAGGAGATATGTGGCTCCAGGGGAGAGCACCAGTCTTGAAGTCAGACCAGGATCGCTGGCTACCCATTTATAAAAAGGGGTGAATAATAAGACCCCACCAAGCTGTTTCAGATATTAAGTTAAATTATGTAATCTTAAAACCTCACAGCATAGATTTGTCTCACAGAAGTTTTTTGTTCAAGTCAGGATAAATATGTATTAACATCATACCGGTCTCACTTTGTGCCAGCATTGCTTCTCCATAGAATGGTTGTATGGTCAACACCAAAGCCTTATGGGATACACCTTATGGGAATATGGGGTCCCAATGTTGCCAACTCATTGAGTTATATTTCAACTGCTATTTTATAAATATAGAGAGAATATACCATTCACTCCACTGTTTGGATTCTCAGTTATTGTGACAGTGGTGTGTTGGTAAATGTTTAACAGCCAGCGCTCTGAAAAATAATGTATGTATATAGGAGTTAGCTATAAATTTTACTTATATGAGGGATATATAATACACAGTTTTATAAAATATAATTTATTATATTTTAATATAATGTACAATGCCCTTTACTGTAAATTCCACAGGGCCATAGATTATCACAGAATGCCTTTGTTTATATTGGTTTAACTCATATCCATAGCCAACCTGTGGTTCCAATTGACAACGGAATGTAGTTCCCACGTGAATGTTGGTCAATGTCCTTTTTCTTTTTCTTTCTTTCTTTTTCTTTTTCTTTTTTTTTTTTGAGTTGGGAGTCTTACTTTGTCACCCAGGCTAGAGTGCAGGGGCACAATCACAGCTCACTGCAGCCTCAACCTCCTGGGCTCAGGCAACCCTTCTTAGTCTCCTGAGTAGTTAGGACTACAGGTATGCACCTGGTTAATATTTAAAAAAATTTTTTTAGAGGGGAGGTCTTGCTATGTTGCCTAAGCTGATCTCAAACTCCTGGGCTCAGGTGTTCCTCCCATCTCAGCCTCCCAAAGTGCTGGGATTGAGTCCTTTTTAAAGTTAAAGAAACGTGAAACAACAAAGACATATATTGGAGCGTCACTGGCTTACCAGTGACTTCTTGCTGAATTAGAGGACAGTTTTTGAATGCTGAAAAAATATTTCCTCAATTTCTTATGTTATTCTCGAAGCAAGGGACATAGCTATGGCACACTTTTAAGTTTAATCTACATCATTATATTTTTCTTATCATTATCTTACATCTAGACAATCAACAAAACAAAAAATTATGGGTCTGATTTGTATCATTTACCAATTTTTGTGATATCAACTCCCACCATGACCAATTTCAAGCTCCAACATGAGGTCAATGAATGTAGAGCTAGGAAGAGTGGAGTGGCAGCACCAATGATCTAGTATTTTATTTCCACCATAAAGAGACAATAGATGTCACTGACCTCAAGGGCATAGATATCAGTAATGTCATAAAATAATTGAATGCAAGGAGCTTTGAAGATTTATTTCCTCTATTTTTAATATAATTTATTGAATTGTAAGGTTTTTATTAGAGACAGGGTTTCACTATGTTGTCCAGGCTAGAGTGTACTGGCTACTCACAAGTGTGATCATAGCACACTACAGCCTCCAACTCCTGGCCTCAAGGATCCTCTTACTTCAGCCTCCCAAGTAGTTGGGACTACAGGTGTGTGCCACCACAACCAGCTCAATTATAAGTTTATATGATTTAATTGTATATATATATCTATAATTTAAGAATGGCCATGTTTATCAAGCAGCTCAAATTTCAAGATTCCTGAAATTTTTTCTTTATTTTTAGTCCTAATAATCACCACATTAAGTACATATTTTTGGAGAATCATATGCGTCTTTAATTTGACCAAGCTAATATTATCTGCGTTCATACTTCTCTTTGCACTTGTATATACACAAGTGTTAAATTTTACTTGTTTTTTTTTTCTTTTTTTGCACAGGTAGCATATTAGCAGCTATGGATCAAATTAGCTTACAGAGTATGTTTTGACTGTCATAATGTTTCAGATTTACTTCTTTCCTTCTTTCTTTTCTTTTCTATTGCCCTTTCTCTCTTTTCTTTCTTTCTTTCTTTCTTTCTTTCTTTCTTTCTTTCTTTCTTTCTCACAACATTTATAAATTGGGAAATGGACTATAAGAGTCTAGATTTTTTGGCTTCTTTGTTTTTTACAAATGTCCATTATGTAAGTACCCTTGTTGATGAGGTGTGCCTTCTCCCCTCCTGGCAAATTCCCACTACTGCCAATCCTTTTCTTATAGTATTATGATAATTGTTCAAGATCTGCTTATGAGTGAGAACATGTTCTTTGTTTCTTTGATAGATCATTCAGTATTACAGACTCTAAGTCCATCCAAATTGCTGTGAAGTTCATAATTTTGTCCTTCTTTATGGCTGCATAATATTTAATTGTGTATATGTACCACATTAAAAAATCCAGTCCTTTTTCAAAGGGCAGCACAGCTGGTTCCATGTTTTTGCTATTGTGAACAATGCTGCAATAAACGTGCATGTGCAGATATCTTTTTCATAGAGTGATTTGCATTCCTTCGGGTATATTCCCAGTAGGGGGATTGCAGCGTCATATGGGAGGTCGATTTTTTAGATCTTTTAGGAGATTCCTGAAATTTTAACAACTGGCTCTCATGAACTGGTGCATGCTGGCTCAAGCACATATTGGGTAGAGTTGTTGGGAGGATGGCTGTGTAATCGGGAAAAAGAAAGAGGAAAACAGTGAGGATAAAGAGCAAGTTCACATGTATCACCAGTGTTTGCTACCCTGGTTCCCCTGTGGAGACCCATGAGAGAGTGCCTTTGACCTGTTCAAATGGACTCAAAAACACTATTTCGGCCTTTCAGATCTCCCTGTGAGCTCTGGTAATTGCATTTTCCAGTGTTCCACTCACAGTTTAACTCATGGAAAAGCATGAGGTCTTCCTTCTGCAATCCTAGCTCCTTCTCTTCAGTGGAAAATTAGATACAAACTCTAACATAAAGGCAACTCCCACAACACAGGGCTCATTATATTCTACCACATGGTACCAGGGAAATAGTGTTTCTGCCAAGTGATCTGCACTTGTCCACCCCATCTCTCTGGGACTGAGGCATCAGGACCTCGCTACATGCTCAAGGTGTCATTCAAAATTATGGACTGTAAGAGGTCCATCAGCTTATCAAAATTCAGTCCTCTGAGTTCAGCTTTGAACTACCAAATTTTAGGGGTAGTCTGAAAAAAACATCCTTTCTTTACACTTTAAGAAAAACTTCCAGAGAGAACTGCTCAGAGAAGCAATGACATCCGTTTCCTGGAGGCAGCTAAGGATACAAGCAGGGGAGCATACTTCTGCCCAGAGCCAGGTTTGACCAAGGAGACTACACAGCCAGCCCCTTCCAGGCTCCCATAGTCCAAGTGCCTGACTTCTTGAGAAGCGTGCTTTTTGAGAACAGCAAAGTGATTTCAGGCTTGAAGGGAGATGAGCAATCCTCAACACACAGGCAGAAAAAGTCCCAATGACACAGGAAGCTGGTTCAGGAACCTGCTGGTTCCTGATATATAAATTAGACCAGCAGAGGCAGTACTGCCCGACGCAAAGCTCGCTTCTGCCGGCGTCTGTGAACAGGTTGCCGGGGTCCAGCCGGGTCCCCTTCCCTCTTTTCACTGGCTGATGGATTCCAAGGGGCTCCTTTTCTTGAACTTCCTGCTGTTTCTATCCCTGGCTTTTGAGCAGAGCTATGAAACAGGTAAGTGCCCATCTATCGGAAGGTTCAAGTCGCATGTCACCTGCCTGGAAGCAGCGTAGCCTCACAGATGGAGAGAAGGTGCGGGGCTGGGGACCCAGGTTCAGCCGGGGACTGGCTCTGAGTTTCAACTACCTCTTTCAAGGAGGAAGGAACATTGTGTGGCTGGGCCCTTTGAGCACAAGACTCAGCCCCACCACTCCTAGTTTCCAAGGAAACCAGGAGATCTAAGCCAAAGACCCAGGCACATCCCTGCCCAGTCTCTCAGGTGAGAGGCTCAGTCCATGTCATGGCTGAGTAGTTGGTTTTGCATGGGTATCTTCCCAGCAGAGGTCCAGGCGAGAGGGACTGAGCTGGAGGGATGAGCTCTGGGAGATTTTCTCTACATTCCTGCCCTAGGAGGAGATCTACTCACACACACGCAGACAAACCAGGAACGTGGGACAACGAAAAGCCAAGGCTGTAGCGGGAAGGGAGGGTGGAAGTGAAAACCTCAGGCCTGTGGGTGAGAACAGACAGTGGCCACAGTGTTGTGCTGGTGGCTACTTTCTTGGAAGAGAAGGTTCCAAGGTAGCAAGGAATGGGGGGTGGGGCAACAGTAGGGATTTCTGGAGCCCAAGGGCCATCACAGTATGCGGGAAATGCAAATGGGGACACCTCTGGGTCAGAGCAGCACCCGCCATAAGGGCAGAAGCCCTGCCTTTGCATCGGGGCTGAGCCTGTCTTTCTGACTTCTTCCTCCCAATGCAAACTATCGTTTTCTGTTTAGTAGTATCAGGGCTATGAACATAGGTATTTGAGAAAGAAAGGGCCAAGTAAGAGTGGACGTTGGACTGGCTGTGAGGGGAGCAAGACTCTCCTTCTGCTTGCTCGTTTAGACTGGGGGGAAGCCTGGAGTAGAAGAGGTGGCATTCGGGAAGGGGGGAAACCCTGAGGCTCAGGGTGTTTTGGGCTTGGGGTTTTCAAGACCGCAAATCCATTATGGACTTTTCCAAGAAAAGCCCCGAGATGGGCAGGGATGTGAGGGAGCTGTGCATCGGATGGGGCTCTTGTGAGCCTGCAGAGGACGAGGACTTTGCTAGGCCCCACTTTCCGTCAAAACCAGCAGACCCGCGACTCATCCTTCCCGAGGTCCGGAGAGGAAGAACTGAGCTTAGGGTTTTGAAAACCAAACCAAGCCACACTCAGTGGGCACAGGAAGAGCCAAGTCTCCTTCATTGTCCCCAGCCTGTGACTCCACCCTTTTGGAATACTTCTTGGTGATAATTTGGTGGTGGGGGGAAATGCTAAAATTTGTATTTAGGTCTTGTGGTAAAAATTAGCATATGCCATCTATAATTGAAGCATGTAAGTTGAGTAGAATTGAATTGAAATAGACTGGCATATAGAAATTTTCAAAAGGTGAAAGATGTTGATAAAATCACAGGCGAATGGAGAGAGTATGTAAGAAGTATTTGATCTGGAATTTGAAAAATGAATAGAAACCTTTTTCATCATACAAGTTTCATTTAATTTTTTTGTTGCTGTTGTTAACTACGTTGCTTATTGAATGTCATATGTATGTCTATAAAACTTCAACAACACAGCTGGTCATGGTAGTACATGCCTATAGTTCTGGCTACTTGGAAGGCTGAGGCAGAAAGATCACCTGAGCCCAGCAGGTTGAGGCCGTGAGCATGCCACTGCACTCCAATCTGGGCGACAGAGTGAAACTCCAACCCCAAACAAACAAACAAACAAACAAAAAGACTTCAACAATACCAAAGGATATATAGTAAAGACCAATCTCCCTTCTAGAACCCTTGCTGGTGACTATGAAAAGCCTAAGCTGTAGGCGACCTTTTCCATTTGTGCTTGCTTGACTCCTGGCCAGTCTGACCAACAGCATCTCGGGAGCTGCTCACAGCCAGTCCCCGGAGGTCACTGGGCAGTGAGGAACAGCCCGACCCCACTAGGTGTGTCTAACCATCAGAGGCAGCTCACTTCCTTGCACTCTTTCTGCCCTATGAAATATTTACAGCCGGGCTCGGTGGCTCAGCCTGTAATCCCGCGCCTTTGGGAGGCTGAGGTGAGTGGATTGCCTGAGCCCGCAGGTTCAAGACCCGCCTGGGCAGCGAGACCTCATCTCTACAATAAATCAAAAAATCAATCGGGCGTGGTAGCGCATGCCTGTAATTCCAGCTACTTGGAAGGCTGAGGTGGAAGGATCGCTGGAGCCCAGCAGGTCGAGGCTGCGGTGGCCGGGAGCTGCCACTGCACTCCAGTCTGGGCGACAGAGTGAGACTCCAACTCAAAAAAAAAAAAAGAAATATTTACAAAATTTTTTCAGTGTTTTTACTTTTAAAAATGCAACCTTTTTGTGAAACCCCAATAAAACCCAGATGGAAATGCTTTGCAAATGGGACGGGTCAGTCATGACAGATTTACCAAACAAGAAGCTTGATGCTTGTAAAATGAGTACCCCTCCCTTTCCCATCTCCACTTGGTTCAACTTCTAATTCCCAGTCAGAATTATAAAAATCAGAAAGTCCACATTTCCCTTCCCCCAGGGAAGAGAATTTTCCATTTCCCTCAATGAGATTTTTTTAAAAATGGACTTTTTCATTTTTTAGAGCAGTTTTAGGTTCATGGCAAGATTGAGCAGAAGGTATAGAAATTTCCCGCATACCCTCTGCCCCCACAAGTATAGCCTTCCTGTCACTAACATCCCCCACCAGAGTGGTACGTGTATTATCACTGACAAACCTACCTCAGTGAGATTTCTCATTTCTCCATGCAGGTCCTCCCTACCCTCTTCAAGACACATTTGGGGGAAAGGTGAGGGGCAAGCACATGGCTTCTAGACTTGGTCCAACCTTGTGTGTTCACTGGCCTATTCTATCCCAAGCACTTTTATTTCCCCCAAAATTTAATACTGTGATACAAAGCTGTCACTCACTGTCTCCAGCACTGGACTGGAAATCAGAATATCAAGGCTATTTGGGTTTCTCCATAATTGACTATGGGCAATCCCATTCGGCAACTACCTGCTAAAGACACATGATGTGTCAGGCCACCGTGCGATGTGTGGGGGACGCAAAACGAACAATGACAGACTCTGCCCAGCACTTGAGTGTCTGGTCCATGAGAGCCTGCCCATACATGTCTGTTGAATGAATGGTGATAGCATGTACTGCATACTTGCTATATACCAGGCACTGTTCTAAGTGCTTTATGTGTATTCATGGTTTAAATTTCACACTAACTCTTAAGGTATCTATTGTTAGTGTTACCATTATAACTTTGTCAATGAAGAAAGAGAGGCACAGAGTAGCTTAGCAAGTTCTCTGTCTCAGGTAGCCTGACTTCAGAGGCCTCAGTGGATGAAACTAGGTAAGCCTAAGCTTGAGGAGTGGCAGAAGTGGTGGTGGGGAAATGCTAAAACTCATATCCAGGTCTTATGGTAAAAATTAGAACACGTTATCTATAATTGAAGCATATGAGTTAAGTGGAATTAATTGAAATAGATTGTCATGGAGGAATTTTCAACAGGTGAGAGATGTTCATAAAATCATGGAATAATGAATAGGGGGTATAAGAAGTATTTGATTTGGAATTTGAGAAATGGATAGAAGCCTTTTTCATCATGAAGTCTCATTTAATTATTTTGTTAACTAGTCTGTTTATTATCACATGTATGGTCTATAAAACTTCAACAATACAAGAGGATATAAAGTGAAGACCAATCTCCCTTCCACAACCTTTGTTGGAAGCAACCACTGGCTCCAGTTTCATTTGTGTCTTCCCAAACATATAGGTCTTAGCCTTGGACAGGTCATTAAGGTGAATATAGTTAGCAGTAATCTACTGTGCATTTCAAAATAGCCGGAAGAGAATAATTCAAATGTTCCCAGAATTAAAAAAAGATGAATATTCAAGGTGATGGTTATCCCAATTAACACTGATTTGATCTTTACATATTATATGAGTGTATCAAATGATCAAGTGTCCTGAAAATGTGTACGTCTGTTATGTATCAATTTTTTTTTTAAATGGCAGAGAAGAAATCAGAGACTTAAGGATAAAGAGAATAGGGAAAGAAGGCTTCCCTGGATTTTTCAGTGTCCTGGTCAAAAACACTAGCTTCCAGAGACTTTTGACATGCATGAGGGTTAGATCTGCAGTCATTTGTATGGATGATTACTGTGATCCAAAGTACAAGCCTTTTCTCTTCCTGAGCAGCTCATATGGTTACAGCCTGAACCAGGCATCCAGGCTAAGCCCCAGGTGCCAGGACACTGAAGCAGCTGTCTCCCTAAGCAGGCAGAGCCATCAGTAGGCAACACACACGAAGGAATGAGCCCCAGAACGTGGAGGGAAATCCTAGGACTTGTAAAGAGACATGCAAGGGGTGATCTGGCTCCTGGGGAGATTTCATTTGCTTACCAAAGTGTTGGAGTAAGGAGAAGACATTTAAAGTAAGGAGGGGAACAGCTGTCTCCTTCCCTTTTATAAACATAATTTTTCCTTGTTGCTCAACTGTGGAGTCTCTGGGACACTCCATAAAGGACAATTGGCCTCACATCATCCTAGTGCAAAAGAGCCCAAAGCGTTTCTTATTTATTGTGAGTCATTTAATGGGAAGTCTGACTCTGTTCCAGAACATCTTGTATGCACATTTGGGATAAAATGAATAACAATTCATATTAGAAACCTTAAAAAACTCCAAATATATAGGTCCTGGATGTTAAATTTTTATGGAACTTGGAAACAGTATTCTAGATGGAGGCACAGATTCAGAGGAGACGTCTTGCAAATGTTCAGGGGAATGGCAAGTGGCCAGGGCTCAGAGCTAAGGCATTTCCATCACCTCACAGCAGGTGAGGAGAAGGGTCCCCTCATTTCCCTTTGTACCGCACCTCTCAGGGATGTTATAAAGGTAAAGTCGAATATGTTCTGATTTTGGGGAGAGGACAGCATGGACTCTGTTGACATTTGCTCACTCACTTCCTCATTCATCCCACTCTGCTTTATCACTTGGGCAATGAGGGTTTACTGATCTCCTGCTATGTCCCAGGTGGAGGTTAAGGGTACAGCAGTCAATAAGACAGACACAGTCCCTACTCTTGAAAGCTTGCCACTGAGTGAGGATCACAGGCATTTAACCAGAGCCGACAGCGTGATGCGTGATACGAAGGAGAGATGCAATGTGTATCGGAAGCCTATGACAGAAAAGCCCAACCCAAGCTGGGAGGCAGGGAAGTCCTCCCCAAGGAAGAGATGTTGCCATGGAGACCAGAAGGATGGAAGGAGTTAGGCAGGCAAATAAAGGGTGATAATAGACGTTCAGGCTAGGGAGTAGAATGTGCAAATAGTCTGGGACAGAAAGACCCAGCAGGTCAAAGAATAGGGATAGGACTTTGACTAAAGGAAGTACAGTTTAAGAAGCAAACTCAGGCAAATTATCTTTTTTCTCTGAGTCTAAATTTACCATAAGAACTTTGGTGCCCATAAGTTCTGTCTCTTCTCTACCTGACAGAATGCCGTAGCAAGATGCTAAAAGCCCATGTGAAAGTGTCAGGGCAAGGCCAAAACAAAAAGCACAGTTACCAGAGGTAGAATCCCACCTTGCGAATGAGCTGGCTAAATCCTGCTGATTTCAGGCCAAGTCCACGGGCCCATGTGAATCACTCTCTTTCTGAAGTAGGATTACCCATGAAGGAAAGTGAGTTGGTGTTAACGGCTACCATATTTCCTCCCAGACTCTTTTAGTAAACAAGGGCTGACTGAATCACAGACCCACTGGAAAACACTCATCAGGCAGCAGGGTGTTTCAGGAACGTGCACCACATGAGGGGTTTTAGGAACCACTTTAAAGCCTTCACTTATTTTTCCACTTGTGCTTAGGTGGGGGTGATCCCAAGTGTCCCCTTCAGACCCGGCCACTCACACATGCGGCTGTCACATCATCATTCTTTGTGTGGTCTGTGGTGTGTAAGGGTCTTTTCCTGATGAAGCGTTGGTTCCATGCCCCACAGTTGAGTGAGCATGAACTACCCAGTCTCTCCTTGTCTCCCCCTCCCTTCTTCTTTTCCTCTTTCCCCTTCTATTTTCTTTCTTTGCTTTTTCTTTGATTTTTTGGGCTACTTCCTACCTCATTCTATTTCCCTCTTCCCCTTCCCCCACCAATTCCAAATTCTGAAAGCAGCCATAGCGCAGAGAGTCAGTAGGGTCAGGTGGGGAGGGATGCACGGGAGACATTTGGGAGGGTGAAGGGTTAGGGTCTGAAAATGGGAATGATTTCCATTCCTTTTTTACTTCATATCAAAATTGATCTAAAATACATGATTTGATAGTGATTCTTAATCTTGTTTTGCATCTCAGAGTCCTTTGAGAGATGACCTTTATAGATGTGCTCCCAAAGAAATGCACATATGATTATCTCCATGACTTTCCTTACACAAGTCCAAGGGGCCCATACCTGCTCATGTGGCTCTAAATTTAATCTCATTTTTTTAGTGTATAAAAGTTTAGGTTCAGGATTCAAGAGACTGCTCTCTTGGGTACTGTACCTATAGTTCAGGTGTGTGTGTCCACCAGAGGAGATATATTATGTGGTCAGTCAGGCACTCATAAGTGGAAGCACTGGAAGAAAGTCCAACATGCTTCCCTATTTATCTACATAAAAACAATCACAGTGATATTCCTTATGAAATCAAACGGACTGGAGGCCACTCTGTTTTAAGTATTGATATATTAGCAATATTTAAAAGAACAAACGCCTGACTGCCTTTCTCACTTTTCCATACCACTATGAATCTCAACCACTTGAACCCTAATCTTAGCCCAGGATACGGTTTCTTCTGTTTTCCCAATCCCTGCATCTCTCTCTTTTTTTTTTTTTTTTTTGTGAGTTGGTGTCTCACTCTGTCGCCCAGACTGGAGTGCAGTGGCTGCTCCCGGCCACCGCAGCCTCGACCTGGTGGGCTCTCGCGATCCTTCTGCCTCAGCCTCCCAAGTAGCCGGAATTACAGGCATGCGCTACCACACCCGGCTGATTTTTTTATTTATTGTAGAGATGAGGTCTCGCTGCCCAGGCGGGTCTCGAACCCACGGGCTCAGGCAATCCACTCACCTCAGCCTCCCAAAGGCGCAGGATTACAGGCTGAGCCACCGAGCCCGGCTTCCCTACGTCTGTAGCCTAACATTAGCTTGGTTCTTTGCTGCACAGTATTGGGATTTTAGGATATTTTGGTATCAAGAGTATTTTGGCCAGTTTGCCCAATTTTCCAGCAGCTCATCTTAACCACAAGTCAACTGTGGAGGGGATCTCTTCTCAGTAGCCACATTACTTAAGAAGATGGTTTTATTTCACTCTTCTGACTTTCTTATCAACTAGAACAATCTATGCTCTCTCTGAGTCATGAGCTCCTTCTTTTATGAACATTAACTTACGTTTAAGTTCAGTTTACAAAGTTAGATAAGAGAAACTTTAGTCAGACAATATGGTTTTTAGCATTCATACATTGAATAGATACAGAGGGTGTCAAACAAAATTACACATTTAAGAAAGGAAGAAGCTGTTTTAAAAATGTAATAATCAGATGAACACAAGTTGCGTTTGACTTCTACAATTACAAGAAGTGTTCCAAGTGGTTGCCATCAGCATCCAGACACTTCCGATTACGGTGAACATCTCTTAACATCGTTTAAAATGTATATATATATATATATTTTGCCACCTTCAGTATTTATGAAAAGCCTTCTATGTGCCAAGCACTATTGTGGGTTCTAGGGTCAAGACAGTGAACAAAATGAAGTTCTTCCTCTTGAGAGATTCGCATTCTAGTGGCACAGACACAAATAAAGCAGACAAATATACAATATTACATCAGGCTGTGAAAAGTGCAATAAGAAGTGGGGGCTGTTTTAGATAGAAGTTCAGAGGAGGGCCTTCAGAAGAGAAACTTTTTTGGGCAGATGCCTAAAATAAAGTGAGAGAATGCACTACCCGGATACACAGGGGAAGAGGTTTCCAGAGAGAGGAACAGCAGATGCAAAGGCTCTGAGACAGAAATGTGCTTGGTGGATTTAAGGAACAGCCAGAAGCCAGTGTGGCCATGGTGCAGTGAGCCAAGGAGGAGGGAGGGCAGGAAATGAAGCGGTAGCGGTACCACGGACTGGGAACGCAGGGCCTTTGACGCCATGTCAGTTCAGGATGATGGATTTTATTCTATGGGTGCTAGAAAGCCCAGAAAGTTTGGAAGCAGGAGAGAGACAAAATAAGACATGGTTTTGAAAGGTTAATGTATCCACTGTATGACAGGGAGATCAGCTGCAGAAAATGACGGTCACCAGGCAGGGTTAGGTGGCAATGTAGGAAAGATGAAGGAAAAATGAAGGCGTGAAGGGCCCATACGCCATGTGTCATTTGGTCAGAGCCAGCAGGATTTGCCGTTAACAGCATGTGGCGTATGAGAGAGAGAAAGGCGTCAAGGACGATTCCAACATTTTGGTCTGGGAAATTGGGTAAATTAGAATGTTGTCTTCAGAAAGCGCTTTGCAATCAAGTGTTCATTTGCTAAGTTTGAAGTGCCCTTTAGGCCTTCAAGTGCTGATCTGTGTAGGCAGTTAGGAGCACTGTGAAGGGTTTGGGTGGGAGATATGACTCTGCGAGTATAATACCAGAAATATTTCAGACAGTACAACTGGGTGAGAAAGTGGACGAGTGTGGGTGAGGGAGGGAAGAAGTCTGACTACTGGGATGCTCCAATACTCTGAGGGCTGGAGGAGCAGAAGTTCCCACCGAGGAGACTGAGAAGGGACAGCCCCTGGAATGGAAGCAAAACCAGGAGAGTGTGGTGCTCCAAGGACCCAAGGAAGGCAGTGTCTGACTTGGCTTAGTGGAGTAGACAGTGACCTTGACAAAGGTGGCTGCAGTGAGTAGTGAGGAAGAACACTTGTATATAGTGGATCCAAGGCAAAACAGATCAGGAGGTGGGAACAGAAAGTATAAACACACGTTAGAAGACTTTGCTATAAAGGAAAACAGACAAATGGGGAGGTAGCTGGGGATGAACCTGGGAGCAGGGGAGGGATTTTTAATAGGAAGGAAATTACATGGCTATATGTCGTGTGTGGATGGAAGTAACCCAGCAGAAGACTGATAATGCAAGACATGAAGCAATTGCAGAAACACAACCTTGCAGTAGGGGAGCGCTCTGGGAGGGGCAAGGTTGGCCCTACTGGGAGCACGGACCACCATGCAGGGAGGTAGGGTTTTGGTGGCAGTAATAAATGGAAGTTCTCTTTTTGTTTCTTCTATTTCAGTGAAACAAAAAGCAAGGTTGTCATCTGAGAGAGGAGAGAGAAAGACAGGCTGTGGGTTTGAGGGGAGAGGAGGTGTTAAATAATCAGCAGCAGGATCCCTTATAGTGGTTTGAAAGGTTTTGGTTATTTTTTTTTTCTTTTTGCTGTTGGCTCAGCTTTTTTGAAAAAGAGAAATAAAATAATACCTCACCCTTGACATTATTAACTGTCTCAGGGTGTTTTGGAGAGAGGATTCCAGTGTGAACGCCGGGGCTTGCCACCCCTGCCTCCATATACCTTGAATTTTTCTGTTTTCTTTATCATCAGAAATGATGCTTCTGTATCCTTGGTTCCTGGGCTTGTGAGCTCAGAATCTTCTCTGTCGCTCTCCAACCTTCATCCTTTATATTCAATGGTGGGGGACTCTGATAGAGGAATTAACAGACCTGGGTTCCAGTCCCGACGCAGTCACTTACTAATATGTGACTTTAGGGAAGTCATTTAACTTCTGTATTTGAGGTGCCTTACCATACACCTGTGATGATAGAAACCCAGTATTCTAGTTAGTTAGTCTATACAACCCTATCCAAAGTAACTTTAAGATTTCTATTGAGATTTTTGAGATATTGAGAATAGAGTGGGGACCTTCATGGCACTTTGTGTAGACCACTAAGGACATGGCAACCCCAGGGATGGAACAAGAGAACGAGGGGGTCCTCCAGTCTATCATTCCTGATCCACAAACACAGTGTGTCTAAAGGCCTCCATAATAAGGGCCCTCTTCTCTTCCCTCCCACAGGTGGAGGTGTGATGGGCTGCCCACAGATTCTATGGCAGTTGGGAACCAGCGTGATGTTGCCCCTGTCACATGAAAGGATGAATAAGAGCATGAATGAAAGCATCCACATCGTTGTCGCAATGGCAAAATCACCAGGGGATATCAACAAGAAGAAAATAGTGTCTCTCGGTCCGTCTGAAGCAGGCTTACCACATTACCTGGGAAACCGCTACAAGTTCTATGTGGAGAACCTCAGCCTGGGGATCCTGGAAAGCAGTGAGGATGATGAGGGCTGGTACTTTATGACCGTGGAAGAAAACGTTTCTGTTCAACACTTTTGCCTGCAGCTAAAGCTTTATGGTAATAATGGCAACCTCTTCAGTCCGTGCTGGAGGGCCAAGATGGCCCCTGGTCCAAGAATTTAGGCCTCTCTTAAAAGCAAAGGATATTCAGAATTGGAAACAGCTAGAAAAATCATCAAATTCAGGGGTATTTACTTATTTTTAATTTTTTTTTTTTGAGTCAGAGTTTTGCTCTGTCACTCAGGCTAGCAGAGGACAAACTCCTGGGCTCAAAGGATCCTCCTACCTCAGCCTCCTGAGTAACTAGGACTACAGGTGCACATGCCACCATGCTTAGGCTGATATTTTTAGTTTTTGAAGATACAGGATCTTACTATGTTGCCCAAGTTGGTCTCAAACTCTTGGACTCAAGCAATCCTCCCACCTTGGCCTTCCACAGTGCTGGGATTACAGGGATGAGCCACTACACCAGGCCACTAGGGATATTTAAGCTGTGCTTCATGGAAGAGGTTTTAGAGGGTGGCTCTTTTTCCCCTCCCAAATTGCACATTGGTGGTAGTCGATTAGTGTTAGTTACCCTTACCCTCATTTCTGGAAGGCAACTGGCCTGTGAACTGGAGGGCCTATTGCCCCAAGAATCTTGGTTTGCAAATAAGATTTCATTTGAAAACAAGATTTTTTTCTGATTTTTAAAAAGTTTAAACACCACTGATCAAAGCCAACTTCTATCATAGCCAAGGACACTGAAATCCAGAGAGAAGTAGTTTGCACGTTTACACACATTTGTGTAGGTGGTTCACTGCACTGAAGGTTCTGAGTAAAGAGAACTGAAATTCAGCCCACACACCACCCCAAGCCCTGCCTCCTGGCATGGGATCACACCTGCTAGTGGAAGACATGCCTTTCTCTCATTTCAGCGAAGGCTCTGGTTAAAAGGTCGCTCAGTTGCGGTACTTACACTAGGACACAGGTCCGCCTAAATCCAAGGCCAGTGCTCTTCTGAGTCTCTTTAACTGCCAGCCCCTTTTGAATGCACCCAGGCCCAGAGGCTTGTCTGAATTCCCAGAGATCCTGACAGTCACGCGGGGCTTTCCTGATTCTTCAAAATGACTGCCTTGTCTCTGAGGATGGGACAGGGATTCCCCACTACCCGGCAGTTCTTTGAAATCCTCTGTTATCTAGAAGGGAAAGAGTAGTATTCTCCCCAGTCTTCTCTTGCCCTAGCATTCCATTTTCTTCAAAGAGTGCTGGCAGATTTCACTCCAGCCGTGACTCTGGGGCAGGGCTGCCATGAGCATGGAGGCCGCCCAGGATGCATTTTCCAGGACAGTGTAGATGCCATATAGTCAGTCTTTTTTGTTCCAATAAGGTTTCTGTCTTTGTCACATCAAGTGGTCAAATGTGTACGTTGGAAAATATGGTCTCTGCAACCATGACATTCTTCTCCAGTCAAAGAAAAAAAGTCAGATTTTGGAGTCAGACAGACATAGGTTCAGATCTCAGCTTGGCCACTTAGAAGCTATGTGACATTATGTAAGACATCCCACCTTTCTAAGACTCAGTTTACTCATCTAAAAAATGGGAATAATCACAACCAGTATTACAATTGTTGAGAAGATTAAAGAAGATGATGAATGTGAAACTCCAGCACCAAGCTTGCTCTATAGAAGTCGCTAAACAAACATAACTCACCCTTTGGCCTTGCCTATTTCATGGCAGTAAGAGTGGGATGGATTGATGAGACCTATGGCTGTAATTCAGGACCTATTCCTATCTCAGAAACACAAAAGCACTTTACACACACACGCATACACACATCCCACTGTAGATGAAATTCCATCACCAAAAAGTCATTCTTTTAAGTCTAGGAGATAATCATGTATGTCAATTTAAACCCGTGGGGGTGAGCTAACAACGAGCTCCACTGATAGAACACAGGAGAAAAACAACCTACTTCAAGAATACCAGGAAGGGCAAATGAAGCCCTAACAGGACTGGTTGAAGGGAACTAAATCCGTCTCCATTTTTTCCCAGGTGGTCCTGGAAAGGGTGTAGGGGGTATAGCAAGGTTCCCACTAGAAATAAATCACACCAAAGCCCCCTTAGGGAGGGAAAACGCCATTAGGCTGTATTTTTTTCTAACAAAAAGGTCAAGTAAGAATTCCAGGGGTTCATTTCAGTGATGGCTCCCTTCCTCCCCCTCCTGACAGAGCAGGTCTCCACTCCAGCAATTAAAGTGATAAACAAGACCCAGGAGAACGGGACCTGCACCCTGACGTTAGGCTGCACAGTGGAGAAGGGGGACCGTGTGACTTACAACTGGAGTGAGAAGGCAGGCACCCACCCACTGAGCCTAGCCAACAGCTCCCGCCTCCTGTCTCTCACCCTCGGCCCCCAGCATGCCGGCAACATCTACATCTGTACCGCGAACAACCCCATCAGCACCCGCTCCAAGGCTTTCCACCCATGGTCCATGTGTGAGCCAGGGTCCTTAGGTGAGTACACTGGTGATGGCTCAGGAGCCATCTTAATGAGTAGGGCTCAGTTTCCACCTGCACCAATTGCTCTGCTCCCTTAACCAAGGCATTCACTTAGTATCAACATTTTCTTTACCTTTTGCAAAAGCTTCCCATGTGTGGTCAGTGAGCACACTCTAATATTGACCCACATTATTGTGCTTGGCTCACAGTTGAAGAAGTCAACAGGAAATGATGGAGCCAGACCCAGAAGCTAGGTCTCTAAGGCATGATCTTTCCTCTCCTCCTCCTGCCTTGGCTCCAACTTGCAAGGTTGGCTGAGTGGGACAGAGCAGGGGCAGGTCCTATCTCCCAGTGTCATGCTCCACGAATGGTGGGACAGCTGTACACCATCGAGTATTTATGGGTCACCTACCCTGTAGGAAATTGGGGATCAATATGATACGTGATCTCTGCTCTTTGACAATTCATTGTAAAGATAAGACATGAAACATTTGCTCAGTAATGAAACACAGGATATAATGAAGGGTCTCATTTTCTGGAAGAGTCTGCGAATTCCACAGCAGGTCAGAGGGCAAGGGGAATTAGAAAGATGTGGGACTAAGACACTGTGTCATCAATTGTGTCATCTCTTCTAACCCTTACAAGCACTTTGCCAGATAGGTGTTATCTTCACTCTCATTTTACAGATGAGGAAATTGAAGTGTATAGCATTTATGTACCTTCCTCAAGTTTCTTTAACTTCTAAGTAGTGGAGTTAGCACTTAAACCTAGATCTTCTTTTTCTAAAAGAAAAGCATCATTATTTTGTTACCAAAATGAAGAGAGAACTGATTTAAGGAAGCTCATCTCACCATTTGGACATAGGACAGAACACTTTGCTGCCATGAGGCAGAAAAGAACACTTTTCAATAGATACTGTGTTCCTGACTCAGGTTCAGGTTCAGAAGGACTGGGATGTTGGCCCTGCAAGGCCTTACTTATGTCCTGATGTTCTCCTCTCTGTATCCATTGGAGGGAAACAAGAGTTATTCCAAGGAGACTTCTGCCCAGAGTAGACATGATGTCTATAAGGTGGGTTTTCCCAGATGATCATGGATGAGGGGCCAGGGGAATCCAACCAAGTTGTGCCCTTCCACATATCACCTTCTAACAGAGACTCCCCTGGAGTATTCCCAGATAGACTGCGTCCCAGATGGAAGCCTGGCCTCCTGTCTGCACCTGGGAGCTCTTTTCTCCCAGTCATTTCTTAGCAAGAGTCACCCATCTGTCCACTCACTGGAGATGTCTGACTGACTGCCCACCTTGTATGCGAACCACATTCAAAGGCTCTCCCTCCAGTTCAGACCTCTCTCTCCCTGCCCACAGTCATTCAGAAGGTTCTGGCAGCACCAAGAGAGCAGTGCTGTGTAGTGGGTAGCCTATAGAATGTGACCCACAAGCCCAGAACAATGCTGTCCCTTCTACTTACGAAGGTACACCACTCAACCCCTCTGAGACTTGGATTCTCCATCTATAAATAATAACTGTCAAATCTTCATTGTTTACTGTGTGCCAGTTATGTGGCATCTTGTTTAATCCTCACAGCAACCACATAATATAGATAGTATTAGTATCTTCACTTTACCTATGAGGAAACAAAGCTATTAAAAGTGTAAGTAAGCCGGGCTCGGTGGCTCAGCCTGTAATCCCGCACCTTTGGGAGGCTGAGGTGAGTGGATTGCCTGAGCCCGAGGGTTCGAGACCCGCCTGGGCAGGCGAGACCTCATCTCTGCAATAAATCAAAAAATTAGCCTGGCGTGGTAGCGCACGCCTATAATCCTGGCTACTCGGAAGGCTGAGGAGGAAGGATCACTGGAGCCCAGCAGGTCGAGGCTGCGGTGGCTGGGACCGGCCACTGCACTCCAGTCTGGGTGACAGAGTGAGACTCCAACTCAAAAAAAAAAAAAAGTGTAAGTAAGGATGCACACAGAGCAAGTGACAGAGCCGGCTGTCTGAACCTAGAATCCTCATAGATATTAGTGAAAGAGATAATGCACTTATAGCATAATAAAATGTAGTTTTTATTATGAAAGCTACATAGGTATTATTATCCATTTTTTATTTTAAATGGGAGCAGTAGCCCTTGTCTGAGCACAGCCCTCTCTGCTTATAGCTGTCCTATTAGAGTATAAAGACAGGGAACCGAATGTTTGCCCTGGCCTATCCCAAAAGGGGGAAGAAAGCTTTCGTGCTCCTCAATGTGGTCTAACAAGAATTTAATTAGTGCATACAAATGTCTTGGTAGGCCATAAAGCTCAACCAAGAACACTTGGCCCAGGGCGTTCTAAGGAAATGTGATGTTCTTACCCATCTAAGCCACTTTGAGAATCAAGTACACACTAGTGTAAAGCAGATTCACTGAGTATGAAGCAGGTTTTTGTGAGGTATGGAGGGACAAGAAGCAGCAGAAACATGGCACCACGGGAAGAGACCGTGAGGGTCTTGGCTCAGTCGTTGAGAGAACTGCCTGACGTGAGGCAGCCATTTCCCTGTCTTGGGCCTCTGTTCCATCATCTGTAAAATGAAAAGAGTGAGCAAGGGAAAGCCCTTCAGAGTCGGTCGTCTATGGTTCAGTGTGTGTGAATATCAATAAGAACTGCTAAGAAAGAGTTGCCACGACCTGAGAGTTTGCAAAGGCTGTTGTAACAAAAGGTCACAAACTGAATGGATTAAAATGTACAAATGCGTTGTCTCTCAATTCTGGAGACTAGCAGTCTAAAATCAAGGTGTCAGCAGCAGGGCTTTTTCCTGAGGGCTGTGAGGGAAGGATCTGTTCCAGGCCTCTCTCCTTGGCTTTTAGATGGCCTATTTTCTCCTTATGCCTCTTCATATTCTCTTTCCTCTATGCATATTTCTGTGCCCAAATATCCTATTCCTATTAGGACACAGTCATATTGGATTATGGCTCACCTGTATCACCTGCATTCAACTCATAACATCACCCTAATGACCTTAGTTTAACTCGATTACCTCTATTAAAACTTTATTTCCAAATAAGCCACATTCTAAGCACATCAGCATATGAATTTGGGGAGGAACACAAACCAGCCTTAACACAAGTAGAGATCCACCCATTCCCACCCTGCCTTCAGGGATGGGGTACCACATATCCCAATAATAGGTCACGCAGCTGGTTTGTGGTCTGCTCTTCCCAGCATACTAGGTTGTCTAAATACTGCAAATATTAGTGTATTGATTTGTGTTTGTAAATGAATATTACCAATTCTTAAAACACTTCACTTAGTCTGACAAAACTTTTTTTTTTTGAGTTGGAGTTTCACTCTGTCGCCCAGACTGGAGTGCAGTGGCCGCTCCCGGCCACCGCAGCTCGACCTGCTGGGCTCCGGCGATCCTTCCGCCTCAGCCTTCCGAGAAGACGGAATTACAGGCATGTGCTACCACACCCGGCTGATTTTTTTTATTATTTATTGTAGAGATGAGGTCTCGCTGCCCAGGCGGGTCTCAAGCCCGCGGGCTCAAGCAATCCACTCACCTCAGCCTCCCAAAGGCACAGGATTACAGGCTGAGCCACCGAACCCGGCTCTGACAAAGCATTTGTTGAGACTCTACTATGTTCCAACCTTGAGCTGGATAAAAAAGACATGATCCTTGTCCTTACGGAAGAAGCAGTCCTCTAAGTAAATATTGCCCCCGATTACATAGTGTGACAGTGCAAAACATAAGTATGTGCAAGGTAACAAGGAAGCCGGAGTGATTAACACTGTCTTGGGGCATCAGAGAAAGCACCACGAACGACGTGACATAAACTGGGTTTCAGAAATAAATGGAAATTATCCAAGTCAATGAAAGGTGTTCTAGGCAGAGGGAAGAGTAGATACAGCTCCTGTCTTGTTCCAGATTATCCTGTAGGTGATGGTGCTAATAAGAAGTTTGCGATAGAGGAACACCATCAGTTTTGCTTTTCAAAGAGGATATCGCATTGCATAGATAATAGACTGAGGCAAGGAAGAGGAAGAAGAAAGAGAAACTAGTTCGGGGGGGTGGGGGGGACATCATTGCTGTAATCCTTCAAGACAATGAGGCCCAAGCCAAAGCAGCAACTGTTAGTTAACAAAGACCTTTTTCACAGCACATCAAGGGAAATCCCAGTCTGGGTGGGATCTGAGGGTTTGTTAGAGGTTACTTCACCATCTATTATCAGGACGGTGATTTTAAGACATTTTCATTAATGAAAAACTCAGAGTAGTTAATAATGTGATAAAACCAAATGTGATGTGATGGCATAATTGCCTCTCATCAGAGCTCACTTAAATGAAACCATGCAAAGACATTTATGTTCCTTGAAATCTTTTTCTTTAAGTGACATTCGCCCAGGCTCTTGGTCATATATTCATCCTTGCTCCAATGGCCATTTCAGTGTTTTGATAGATATCGTAATGAAGCATCTTTATCACAAAGTCCAAATCCTAGGTGCTAGAGTACTCCGGGAAGGTCATATGAAGCCTATTGATGTGGGACAACCCTGAACAGTGTATGGCTTGCTGCTGTCCTTGATGACTGTATTCTGAAATAGATGCATCTGTGCTAGAATGATTAATACACACCCTTAACTAACTAATCTAAACGAGAATGCCTCTTCTCATCTTGAAGAGGAGATCTTTTTCAGTGGATTAGCAAAAAGCTGGCTCAGCATGTCTGAGTTAGCTCAGTGGAAGGAAAGGCAGACACCTGCCAGTGAGCTTTGGTGGCTTCCCCCTTCTAACAAGGTAATTTCCTCAAATGGGGGCTCCCATTGTTTCAGAGATACCCAGATGTTCCGTGCACAGGGACAAGTCTCTCTCCGTGGTCTTCCCAATTCAGTGAGTCTAACAGCATGGTGGAAGGATGAAACCTGGGTACTTCTCATGAATCAGAGCCTGGGCACATGGCCACACCTGCCACAGGGAAGCTGAGACCTGTAGTCCCCCTTAGCTGGGCAGCCTCGTGCCGTGAAAGCATGGGAGAAATGGCACTGAGGACTCAACGAGCTGTCTGACTTCCAACCTCTGCAACACAATGCTAGGTTGGGTAGGCAGGTGTGATGGATTTTTCTGGAAGCTGTGGACTCTGTAAGAATTTTTACTTGGATGGTCTAGTATGTGGTTCATGATCATTTTTCTCCCACCCCCAATTCAGAGTGGAAACTGTCACCAGCAAGAAGGTATCGCTCAAGGATGATTGTCTTCTTCAAGGAGACATGCACCACACTGGCAGCCTTGCTGACAGAACCACATGAAAGGCAGGAAAGAGTTCTGGCACTCTCAGACCGTTACACTAACATCTTGGTGTCTCCTGGGTGAACTACATTTGTTTCTCAGATTCTTTTTAGTTTTCTTCATCTTCCTCAAAAAGTAAGGTTTGGGAACTTGTGGAGAGAGACAGAAGCTTTTGTGTTTCTGTGGCAACAGACTTTCAGAGACAAAAGACTTTTTCCTTGGAGACGTGCCAAGATGTCATACTTAAACCACAGCCAACACGAGGGGAGGATCCCCAGGGTGAAGACTCGTGCTAAGTACTCTTCCGCAGTGACATGGGAGCTCTCAACCAGCCTGCCCAGCCACCTCTGAGAGGCTGTGGGGTGTGGAGGGGACTCCCAAATCTCCCTCCCACGAATGCTCAGGTAGTGTTTCTTTGTGAATGAAGGAGAAAGGGGCTTGTGGACCCCAGGACAACCTTTGTCTGATTTCTGAGCATCACCATCCTGAGAGGCTTCACTACATGACTGAGCAGAAAGAAGGAGAGCTGGAGTTTCTGCACAGGAAGTGGTGGTTTGAAAATGGGAGCACAGGTGACATGCTGGGGCGCAGACACGCACTTGCCTCCTGGCTCCATTTTGTCATCATAAAGCACGAGCCAAGTAGGTCAGTGCCTTTGCCTTCGACTCCATCTGGGGCCATTCAGAAGGTGACCCTGTGTCCCTTCTTACATGTAGCACTCTGTTAATTTTTACAGGACACATGACAATCTTCTCCCAGATTCATTCTTATGGCCTCTAATTTAATTTAACTGTATGAAGTGCATATGGATTGTCCTGCTGCCCTACATGTTTTAAGTAGAATAGAGGACAAAAGTAGATGCAAGGTGTTCCTTTAATCTGGGATGTTTCTTTGAACATTAAAAAATTCCTAAAATTCCTCTGTGGAAAAGAACAGTATCTGTGTAGGATAGTACTTTAATAAATACTAGAAAGCAGACCCCCCAGGACTCTGGGTGTGGATTGTATGCTCTGTACGAGAAAGGGGATGAGGTTGTTTATATAGTAATGGAAAGAGAAAGAAGTTTTGAGTCTCTCAGGTGGTTCACAGTGGAACCTGCTCCCTGTGACCCTTCAGTTTCCAGCAAAGGATTTAAATTTGTAGAGATCATGGTATAGGGTTGCTTTTTAAATTTTTGCTTGTTTGTGGAATCTGATGAAGGGACTGAACCTTGCATCCAAGACAACACAGAGTAGAGTGAGTGATTCTAGGGGAGCTAAGACTTAGAACACCATGGTAAGATCGCTCCCAGAAATTCCAGAAACTATGCACAGCCTAACACCAACAAGCTGTGAAAGTAGTATTTTTGTCTGTATTTATCCAAATTTTTAAGAGTATGGAGACACTGACACTGAGTTTTCATACAAATATCATCAACAGAGCAAAGCAACAAATGGATGAGCACCCAAGTATAAAAATACCTGGGAAACAAACAGGAATACAAACAGGGAAGCCAAGTCATGGCAAAGGACAGCATGGGGCTGAGGCATCTCTGAACATCAGTGAAGAGACTCCTTTGAACTTGAGAGCAAACCCATCTTCATGTTCTTCCAATCAACCAGCACAAATGTACTGAGGATCTGTTTTGTATCAAGTAACAAGAGTTGCAAAATAAGCATGAGAGGTGGTCTCTGGCCTCCTAGAACCTAGCAGCTAGTTGGAGCATCAAAGTTAGCAGGAGCATTTAACATTTATTGGCCTACACGATGGATTCCAGGCATGCTCCAGACACTTTCCATACATTCCTACATCGGTTCCTCAGAACAACTCTGTGCATCACTGCTGTACTCATTGTACAGATGAGGAAAATAAAGCCTCAGAGGGTACGAGTAGCCTGTCTGAGGTCACAGAACTATCAGGTGGTAGACCAGAATTTGAATCTATCAGTCTGGCTCCAAATACCATCACTGAAAATGGCCTCTGTGGCTAAGATAATGCTTCTAAAACTCAGGTTCTACAACACATGACATAAACCACAGGGGTGGCAGGAGTCTAAGTGGGAGGGAAAAATACGAGTTGGGATGGTCAGGAAAGGTGACTCAGCGGAAGTAAGCTTGGCCTGAGTGTCAAGGCTGGGCAGGCATGGTGGACAGCTGAAGGCATGGCAGGAGGAGAGTATAGGGGAAAGCCTGTAGCCAGGAATGGCAAGTGTTGGGAAGTGGGGGATAAGTTGGCTGCTCAGAGGACTTTTGGCTGAAGAGGTCCCCAGGCATTACAACCTGTCCTGTTTTCCTCATGGAGACCCATTTCTAGAGGCTAAAACAAAGACCGCAAAATCTGTGGTTGTTATCTCATCCAGCTCTGTCACCGTTTCTGTGACTTTAGGCATACCTGTATACGTCTCCTCAATACTGTAGTTCCTTTAGGATTAAAAAAAAAGTCTATAGTTCATTTGTATTCCAAAAACAAGGAGAAAAATTAGAGTTTATGAAATGTCTTTTAGGACAATGGCCAAGTTGTCTTTTAGTTCTAGGTGGGTTGGTAGGATCTGATCATTTGTGTCAGAGGTCAAAGGCAGCAGGTTGTCTTCATCCTCTTGAGACCCCAGAACAGATGAAGAGGGCTGGTGTTACCACATCCTCAGAGCCTCAGCAATGTGCCCTGGCTGTTGTCAGTTTCTGTGAGGCACGGTGGGGGTGGAAGTGGGGTGGGAAAAGGTCCACTTGGCGGGCATCACGGATGCAGTTTTGTCGTGTACTATTTTTCAGCTTTAGAGGCATTATCTTGTTTGTTTGTTTTATTTTTTTAAATCTCAAATGAAATATGAGATTAATATTATCTTTTAAAATGATATAAGTGGTTGAGGTGTTAGTTCTCAAATCAACTGCTATTTTAGAAGTTCCCAAAATATCTATGATAGAAGAAGTAAGAACTAGGCTCAAAATAGTACGCATTACTAAAACAGTTTACTAGATCAGAGCCATGGGCTAATGAAACACAAAGCTTAGGCTGCAGACTTCATATTTGGGAGATTCCACCATGGTGTTGACAGCGTAAACTCTGAATCAATCAATCTTTAAGACCCACACACGCACACACACATATACACACACCTGTACTGAGGGTTGGTTCTCAGCAACCACAAGCCATTCGGAGTGGAACTGCTCACAGAGTACCTCCGGCATCAGCAGTGATTCCAAATATCATGCTTTATGCAAATTCAGGAGCCTTTTTAGAATGCTTTGCTTGCCCTATAACTTTTTTAAAAATCAGAGCATATGACTGTTGAAGTTGAAATCTGGCAGAGTTAAACATTTAATTTTAGGAAGAGAATCTATAATCAAGGCATTCACAAAGTTAGTTCAGTAAGATTCCTTGGAATGTGCAAAAGACCTAGGAAGAAAAAGAGAAAATCTTTTCAAACCCAGAAGGCAACTTCTGGTTAGCTATTAGGCTGGATCTTGGTGGGATGCCTTTTATGAGTTCATTGAGACTTCAGTCTGTATCTTTGATTATCTCTGTAAACATCTGAATTGTGTCTTCCGTCACTCTGTTCCTTTGTAACCTACCTATTCCTTCATTTCCATTTCTTCCCCACAGATCCATCATAGGCTCAACCACAAGCAGGCATATTCTACAGTTATCCTTAGAAGTCGCCCTTACATTTTAACGTTAACATCTGCCGTTTCACTGTTTAGAACCTTAGTTCTATTATGTGACTTAGAACCCTAGTGCTTCAGGTTGGTCTCCCCTGTTCAACACCCTTGCGTGACTTTTCCTAAGTCAACATAAGACTCTCGGACTCTTCAGGAAGTCTGTCTTTATTATTCAGCCACATTTCTACCCCTAGACCAAGTTCTAGTTCTCAAGGCTCTCCATGCCTGCTTCCTTCTCCACAAAATGAGAGTCATGAACGTACCTACCTTGTAGGATTATTGTGAGGAGTAAATACACATGATGCACTAAAAAAATGTTTGGACCATTGTAAGTGCTCAATAGTTGTCTATTATTATCTTATTGAAGGAAATGTCTCATTCACTATTTTCCAAACAGCTGCTCCTGGTTCAAAAGGATTTGGTAAAGTGAGTGAAGGAGAGAAAGCAATGAAAATTATCTCTCTCGTTTTGAGACTTGGTGATTGTTACTCTAGGGCTAATTTTAAACTTAAGAACAATCTAGAAGAGAAACTAAATGCTTTCCTTTCAGTTCAGGTCTGGTGGGTTCAACACAGTTATTTGCATGGACGGACAATAATGGCGTTATTATGTTTATTTTTAAAAACAGAAAAGTAACTCTTTCTTCCTCCCAGTGTCTCATGAGAATGGTGGAATGTACAGAGCAGCACATGAAACCATCATGTTCTCTTTACCCGAAATGGATACAGGACACGTTTGAAATTTTAAAATAGAGAAACTAGGCGGAGAGCTTGACTTAAGAGAGATGAAGATATGCTTAATGTAAGATGTGTGGCAGTTGAAGTAAAAATAACACATTTGGAAAGAAAAATTTTTATGAAAATTAGGAATACGTAAGTCTAGTATCGTGAGAGAAATTATAGTAAGAAAACAGATACAGAAATCGTCAGTGGTGTAAGGCTGACTTCTAAACCCATGAAAACAAACATCTCCCCTGGGAAAGAAGGAAGAAATAGAACACGAGGTTCCAGGATTCCACTTCTGCGTAGGATGTTTTTAAACTCCCAGTAGTTTTGAAATTGTTCTTTGATTCTTTTTTTTTTCAGATCCAGGACCTCCAGGACTGTATTCTGGGCTGTTTTTAGGGGGTGTCATTGTTGTCAATGTGATTCTCATCACGATGGTAATACTACTGTTGAGAAGAAGAGGTAGGTGCCTCAACAATAAAGAGATTCTTATCAGACTGTCTGTGGTAAGCGGGGGACCTCTTCCCCACTCTCAAGCGCAGACATGCTCTCAACACTTTGGCTTTCTGCATGGTGCCACCTTTGCAAAAATACAAGATAGGCATATCCTGGGGCCTTGCTCAAGTCAGTCTAATTCGCCATGTTTTGATGCCCCATACTAGGCCACAGGAGTTAGAGAGAAGAGCCACAGGGATCTGGTGTGGGAGACATTATTCAGATCATTTCAACTCAGTATGACTTGCGCTGCAGTAGTACAGGATGTTGAGGGGGTCCAGACAAGAGGCTCGATGGTACTCACTGGGAGCAGAATTCTGAGAAATCTTGCATCTGTTCACAAAGTCACCCTAGGGTAGAATGAAACCAATAAGGCTCAATTATTCCACTGTAATTTTAATGCCTAGAGGTACTATCTCCTGGTCTCTCCTCTAACTTGCCCTGTGATTCAACACCTCAGCACCAAGTGTTCCCCTCAGCCACACTGAGCACAACCAACCCACATTGGGGTCAGAATGTCCTGACCCAAGACCAGGACAGATGCCCTGGCATCTGGCCTTCCCATGGTGAGGACAGAACTTGACACTGATACCACTAAGCTGATGACTGATTTCGTTCTCAAGTAGATCAGTGTCATCCACACGCAACCTTCTTAGAAAAGCCCTTATCTCAGCACTCTGAAGTTAGTTTTGGTTATATAAATCTAGACCATAGTGTTGCTGTCTACTTTTGTCTCATTTCCTCCATCTAAGAGTTGGCTAGGGAGGAGAGACAGTGATTAAGATAGAAATAACGTTGAGAGCCTTTGGGGATGAAGGTGGGGCGGTCGTATTTGGCTTGTACTGTAAGGAAACAATGAGACACCTGAGATGAGAAAACTGAGCTTAACTCGCTTATATTCTCCTACCCAGCAAAGGTGCTGGGGTCCTGCCCTGTACTCTTTTCTCGGCTACACTCTGCTAGTCACGCAGTTGTGTTCTGAGGGAATAGTGTTCCCCATCTAACTACAGCTTCTCATTACCTTCCCCATCACACCACACCTCCCCTCATCTCCAGTCCTCGTTTGTTCCTTGTAAGCCAGCAACACACAAAACTCCAACCTGTGGTAAAATTTTTTTGTCACTATGCCCTCCACAAAAACTTTGCTCAGATTCTGTTGGCAGCTTCTAACTGTACCATTTTCAGAATGCAGCCTTACTCTGAAGGTTTTTTAATTGCCTCTGGCAATTTCATGTCAAAGAGACTACACTGGTTAAGAACATGGGGCTTGGCTTTAGACATAGGTACATTCAAATGCAGATTTTGCTACTGACACTCTGTGTGACCAAACAAATGACTTAACCTCTCATCTGCAAAGTGGTGGTAACATTGTGCACCACCCCAATGTTATTATTGTGGGGCCTGATAAGTCGATACACAGGAAACACTGAATACAGTGGCTTCCATAGATGGATGGATAGTAAATACATGCATGTATTCATACATAGACAAATCTCTCTATCTCTCTCGCTTTTTTTTTTTTTGAGTTGGAGTCTCACTCTGTTGCCCAGACTGGAGTACAGTGGCCGATCCTGGCCACCGCAGCCTCGACCTGCTGGGCTCCGGCGATCCTTCCACCTCAGCCTTCCAAGTAGCCGGAATTACAGGCATGCGCTACCACGCCCAGCTGATTTTTTTGATTTATTGTAGAGATGAGGTCTTGCTGCCCAGGCGGGTCTTGAACCCGCGGGCTCAGGCAATCTACTCACCTCAGCCTCCCAAAGGCGCGGGATTATAGGCTGAGCCACCGAGCCCGGCTT
Organism: Cephalopachus bancanus; assembly: GCA_027257055.1. NCBI lineage: Eukaryota > Metazoa > Chordata > Mammalia > Primates > Tarsiidae > Cephalopachus > Cephalopachus bancanus. Next base: position 2,114,000 of record JAPVLO010000387.1, on the reverse strand, counting down.
CTTTTTTTGTTGAGTTGGAGTCTCACTCTTTGCCCAGGTTGGAGTGCAATGGCATGCTCACAGTCACCGCAGCCTCGACCTGCTGGACTCAGGCGATCCTTCCTCCTCAGCCTTCCAAGTAGCTGGAACTATAGGCACGTGCCACCATGCCCGGCTAATTTTTAAAAATTTATTGTAGAGATGAGGTCTTGCCAAGTTACCCAGGTTGGTCTCTGACCTGTGGGCTCAGGTAATCCTCTCATCTCGGCCTCCCAAAGTGCTGGGATTATAGGTGTGAGACACCACACCTGGCTCAGACAAATCTCTTAATGCCAATGAGTTAAAACACCAATGTTTAAGTCCTAAGGCCAGCAGATGGTTGTACTGGAAGCATCTGGAATCAGTATCTAGAGCAGACTTAAAGAACTTGCAGTTCTTCAAGTTCACTTCAGTTTGTCACTTTTCATCATCCTCACCTGCATGACATGTGCAAAGGATACCATGAAGCATTAGAAAGACTGCTATGTTATGGTGACTTAAGACAACTTTATGTTTCAAGTAAGAGCTGAAAAGGACGTTAGGCAGTCTATCTCCTCATTTTACAGCTATGCTAAGAGACCCATGAAGATGACATGATTTGTCCAATGCCACACAGCTAATGATGGCTAGAACGTAGATGCCTTAATTCTCAGGCCATGAACTTTTTCATTAGATCCTAACACCTTGCTGACTTTAAACTTGCTCCTAAGAACCTGTTCTTGCACTGAGGGAAATAATCTCAGATTAAATTACTGTGGTCAAGTGGTCTTTTGAGCAGCAACAATCAGTCTCACTTTTTTCATCTATCTGATCATTTAGGACTGCCCTCTACTGCTACATTTCAGCCTGAATTGACCTGCCAGGCAGAAAGTCTTTCAGGACTGTGGTCTTTATTTGTTTTTCCTGAGCACCTGGTAGAGTGCTGGGTAGGTGAGTCTAACTTTGCAGAGACTCATAGATTTGAACCAAAATAACTTGCACCCCCTCGGCTACCTCCAACTGCTTCTGACTACCCCTGAGTCCGACTCTCCATTTCACACACATTCTCTTCCTCCCCATCCCTCTTCTCCACTCTCTCTCCCTTCCTCCCCCTCCCTCTCCTCAGTCAGGATCTGTCTTGACCAAAAAAGTGAAGTTAGAACCACCAGCTTTGACCAAAAAGTGAAGTGCCCTTACCCACACAAGGAAATCTCGCATAGACTTTCTTTGAATCCTTTGCGCATCATCAGTGGCTGCCCCTCATTTCCTCCCCAAGATTCACTCCTTCACACGACATATTCCACCATGCTCACCACATACATGTCTACGAGGCCTTTCCCTTCCACATGGAAAATGTGCCTCGCCTAAGTGCTATTGCCTCAGAGACGTGTTTTAAGAGGATAAATTAATCAGCGTTACGTCTACCTTAAAGACTGCGATTTCCTATCAAATCTTCCTCCATGCCCCAATTTCACTATAATCTCCAATAGGCCTCCGCACTTCAGTTCATCACTTTCCTGCCATCCTTACAGCTGCCTGACTTGTGCAAAGGATACATTAGAAAGAATTAGAAAGAATGAGACAGATCCACTGCACAAGCGTGAAACACATTTGAAGTGAAAAAGGCCAAGTTACAGAGAAGTATCTATAGGATGGCCACACCTGTGTGAAAAAAACCTAATGAATATAGCACATATCCAGAACTGCATATCGTTTACCATGTGGTAAATAGCCACATGCGGCTTTTCGAATTTGAATTAATTTGAATGAAATACCATTTAAAATTCAGTTCCTGAGTTGCATTAATCACCGTTCCAGTGCTCAGGAGCCACCTGTGACCAGCTGTCTTGGACCATGCAGACATGGAACATTTTCACCATCTCAGGAAGTTCTAAGATGCAGGGCTGGTATAGAAAAGCACACATCAAACTTTAAAAGTGTATACTTTTGAGAACGACATTGGACTGGTTAGTGGGGGAAGGAGACATGTTTTCATTTTATGCATTTCCATACAATTTTAATTTTTAGGGTGATAATGAATTACTTCTATAACTTAAAGAGAAAGTATTTGAAAATTGGCAGAAAATTAAAATACCTGAAGTTCATTAATGTACAGAGAACCCAGGCCCTGAGCAAAATGTCCAGACGTTGGGAACAGAATGACATTGTTGCTTGATTCGCCAAGTAGTCCCAGGTGGATCACACCCCCCCATACCCCCAGACACAGGCACACCAAGTCCCCCGGAAAGAGGGACGTGAGAAAGCTGTGAGAGAAGCAACATGCTACCAGCTGGAGAATACAAAAGAGGTAGAAATAACTAGCCCTGCCCTCATAGAGCTTCAAATTCCATTGGGAGACCAGATGTGCACATCAAGCCATAGAGTCTAAATATTATATTCAGACAGCACACTAACAATGCCTAATGCACACTGGGCATTTGCAATGCGCCAGACCTTGTTCCAAACACGTGACAAAGGATATCTCATTTGATTATTACAACAGCTCTGTGAGGCAGTCATTTCAAATCCCATTTCACAGGTAGAGAGCTAGGCCTAGAGAGATCAAGGAATAACCCAAGACCACATGACAGGTGTGCAGGGGATTTGGGACTTGGCACTTTGTTTCTATGGTACCCTTGGGGAACGTGGGTATGCAAAGGCAAGTAAAGGCCAGACAGGTCTGAGCAGAAAGTTCATGCTGGGGACCAGCGGGAGGTAATCACTGTGGTTTCTTTTTCTCAGGTAAAACGAACCACTACCAGCCAGCAACGGAAGAAAAAAGCCTCACTATTTATGCCCAAGTCCAGAAATCAGGTGTAAGTTCTATACTTTGTCTGAGATGAACCCACTGTGTTTCTCATAGGATTTCTGACCAGTCCACCTTGCATGTCTGACACTCACAGTTTTACCCAAAGAGCAGAGAAAAATAGAGAAGTAGAAGTCAAGATCGAGAGCTCCCCTAAAGGTCACTAAACTTCACTGTCATAAGGGACTATTTATTTTTTGAAAGAATGAAAGACACTGGATAGTCTTCTGGTCATCTGTTTCTTCATAGGAGAAAAATGAGGAAGCTGGAAACAAGTGACAAGTGACTTCTTCCAACTCTGGCATACCAGGAGCCTATAGCTCCATGTTATCTAACTCTTTCCTTTTCTTTCTTTTTTTTGAGTTGGAGTCTCACTTCGCCCAGACTGGAGTGCAGTGGCACACTCCTGGCCACCCCAGCATCAACCTGCTAGGCTCCGGCGATCCTTCCGCCTCAGCCTTCTGAGTAGCCGAAACTACAAGCACGTGCTACCACACCCCGCTAATTTTTTTTTAATTTATTGTAGAGACGAGGTCTCACTAAGTTGCCCAGGCGGGTCTTGAACCCCCTGGACTCAGGCAATCCACTCACCTCGGCCTCCCAAAGTGCTGGGATTACAGGCTGAGCCACAACTCTTTCCTTTTCTAGGAAAAGTGTAGAGACTTGTGGAGAGAGAGGAAGGTTTAGAAAAGCTACTATGGGACATGTTGGGCTGATCCAAGTTTAGACATTTGCAAAGCACAAAAGAGACAGGAAGGAAAGATCTGGAAAATTCAGACTAGAGTGTGGTTGAATAGATGAACAGTGATATGTAGTCTGGATATGAAAGAAAGCAAAACTGCTAGAATGATCACTGGACTAAGAAGAGAAGGAAGGAAGCCTTGGAGACATGATGAAGTTGAGGAGCAAATATGCTAGAAGAAAGAGGTAGAGAGGCCAAAAGGATTGTGGTTAGAGATGGAAATATTGTAGTGTTTCAGACTTTAAGATAATTCTAAGGCAATGCGTCAGCTGGAATCTGGTCACTTGCCCATTTAGGGTGTGGGAGGGAGTGAATTCTGCAGTGAAGGATGTGAAGGTAAAGACAGTTTAGATTACTACCTCAGAAAAATTGCATCAAATGACAACAACAGCATCTCTGAGAGTCAGAAGACAGCCTCTTGGACCAAGTTATCTTTTCTGCTGTCCTCTAGTGGCTTGGAGGGTTTATTGCACAACCCAGCGCTCCATTCCCTCCTCCAACCAAACTCCATTAAATCAACTAGAATCCCAAGAGTCACCCACTGCTCCCACCTCATGTCTATACATTTAGGTAACCAGGTTCATCTTTATCATGGCTCTTCCCTCACAACTATATCCCATGCTGCCAGCATACCTCTTTTTTGTTGCTGTTATTGTTTTTTACTCTGAAGCATGACATAAACAAAAAAAAAATTGCACAACATATAAATGTCAACTCAACCAATGACCCTTAAGTGTACATCTTGATAGCTAGTAAAGCAAGCCTTTTCACTCTGGTTTTCTTCAAGAGTTTTTGGCTCTTCTTGTCCCCTTATACTTTTGTGTGTATTTTAGAATCAACTTCTCAAGTACCACAAAAAGAAAAAGAAATTACTACTACTAGGATTGCATTGAATCTACAGATCTATTTGGGGAGAAATTACATCTTTCATTATTGAGTCTTCTAATACTGCAAAACTGCCACCTAGAACAAGGAACAGAAAATTCATTGCCAGTTTGTCCCGGAGGCCTCCTGTGCCACCTCCCAATCACTACTTCCTCTCTCCTTCCCAAAGACAACTGCTATCCCGATGTCTAGAAGCATAGCTAAGTTTCTTCTTTTTTATTTTTTGAACTTTATAAAAGTAGAATTCTTTATTGGTTTTCCTCTTGTTTCTGATTTCTTTTGCTGAATATTACCTTTATGAGATTCACACGTGTCTCTGAAATTAGATATAATGTATTCTTTTTCATTGTTTTATAGACTATAAATGTATGAATATATTATTAGCATTTACTTATCCAGTTGATTATTGATGGCAATGTGAGTTATTTCCAGTTTAAGGCTATTATGAAAATTACAGCTGTGAACATTCATATGTATGTCTTTTGGTTGATATATGTATATATTTTTGCTGGGAATATACCTAGAAGTAGAATTGCTGAATCATAGTATATGTACATCCTCAAATTGGCTAGATAAGGCCAAATTGTCTCTCAAAGTGGAAACACCAATTTATTTTTCTATCAGCTACAAATGAGCATTTCAGTGCTATAAATTCTAATGAAATCTTGGTCTTAGTTAGCAATCTTTCAAATTTTAGCCCTACTGCTGGCTGTGTCTCACTATGGTTTTATTTTGCATCTCCTTAATTATTAAGAAAGCTGAATGACTTTTCTGTTTATTGGCCATATTAAAATTTTCTCTCTTAAAGCGTTTGTTCAATCTCTTGCCCATTCACATTTGTGTTTTACTCTTTTTTATGAATTAGCATAAAAGTTTTCTATATATCTTGGATATGAGCCCTTTGGCAGTTTTATGCTAGCAAAGACCTTCCCCTATCTGTGGCTTGTCTTTGCGACTTCTGAGAGATACCTCTGGATAAAGAGAAGTTCTTAATTTTAGAGTAGAACAATTGAATAATCTCTTCCTTTATAGTTAACACTTTTTGTGTCTTGTTTGAGAAATCTTTCTCTATTACCAGGTAATGAAAATATTATTCTGTCATCTTCTAAAATCTACATGGTTTATCTTTCACATTTATATCTGTTATGTACCTGAAAATGATTTTTGGAGTATGGAGTGAGAAAAAAATCGTTTCATTTTTTTTCCTATATGGATATACTGTTGACCATTTATGGAAAAGATTGTGCTTGTCCCACTGTACTGTCGTCTTTAACATAAATCGAGGGTCCATATATGGGTCAATCTTGATGGTCTCTATTCTTCTTCATTGATCTATTTGTTTATATTTGCCCAAGTGCCATACTGTCTCAATTATACATTTACTATACATTTTGTTATCTAGTAAAATGAGTCTTTCTACTTGTTCTTTGTCTTCAAGAGATCTTTGCTATTTCTGGTCCTTTTAATTTCTATATATGTTTTAGACTCAACTTGTCTAATCCTCCCTTCCCAACACCCTAAATCCTGTTGGAATTTCAATTAGAACCACATTGATCAATTTGAGAACATACACTTTTATAGTATTGACTCTTTCAATTCACATAAATTACATATCCTTCTTTATTTAGATATTATTTAATTTCTCTAAATGACACATGGTATATAGATTATATTTTTTTCCATAAGAGGTCTTGTACATCCTTCATAATTTATTACTTTGCATTTGATATTTTGGAATACTATCATCAATGTTATCTTTAAAAATTTTTAGTTTCTAATTATTTATTATTGACATATGGAAATACAATTAATGTTTGTATATGAATGTTGTATCTGCTACGTTGCTAAAGTCATTACAACATAAAGTTCCAGCTGTTTATGTATAGGTGATTAGGATTTTCTCTATACACAATTGTATCAACTGTGAAAAATTATTTTCTTTCTTACTTTATAATCTACACATCTTCACTTACTTTTTCTTGCCCTATTTTACTGGCTGAAGTGTCCCATATGATGGCAAATTAAAGTGGTAATAACATATAGTTCCAAACTCAAAAAGAAAGCTTTCAGTATCTTATTATTAAGTATAATTTTACTGAAGGTTTTTGTAGTGGTTTTTTTTACCACATTAGGAATATTATCTTCTATTCTTGGTTAGCTAAGACATTTTGTCAGAATTGATGTTGAATTTTATCAACATTCTTTTTTTTTTTTTGAGTTGGAGTCTCACTCTGTCGCTCAGACTGGAGTGCAGTGGCCGCTCCCGGCCACCGCAGCCTCGACCTGCTGGGCTCCGGCGATCCTTCCACCTCAGCCTTCCGAGTAGCCGGAATTACAGGCACGCGCTACCACGCCCGGCTGATTTTTTTGATTTATTGTAGAGATGAGGTCTTGCTGCCCAGGCGGGTCTCGAACCCGCGGGCTCAGGTGATCCACTCACCTCAGCCTCCCAAAGGCACGGGATTACAGGCTGAGCCACCGAGCCCAGCTATCAACATCCTTTCAGCATCTGTTGAGATACTCTTATGACTATTGTTTTTATCTTATTATTTATCTGCTGCTATAGTGAACTGCACTGATTTGCAAAAGTCAAAGCAACTTTGCATTCCTGGAATGGAAGCAATTTAGCCTAGTCCTTTAAAAATATTACTGGATTTTATTTGCAATATTTTGTTAAGTGTTTTCCCTCATTGTGTTTCTGAGTGATTCTGGCCTGAAATTCTTTTTCTGTAACACCTTAGTGATTATGCTAACCTTACAGAATGAGCTGGGGTGTGTGTTAGTTTCGTAGAGCTGTTACAACAAATCATTACAAACTTGGTGGCTTAAAACAGCAGAAATTTGTTCTGTGACAGAAGTCCCAGATCAAGGTGCTGTGTCATCAGGGCCGTGCTCCCTCTGGAGGCTTTGGGGAAGAATCTGCTTTGTGTCTGGAGTCTCCAGGCAATCCTTGGTTCTTGCTGGCTTGTGGCTGCATAACTGCAATTTCCGCCTATATCTTCTCACCACATCCCCCCTCTCTGCCTCTGTGTCTCCTCTTTTCCATCTCATAAATCACTGGATTTAGGAACCACCCTAACCCCGGGTGGCTCATTTTGAAATCTTTGCCTTGATTACCTCTGCGAAAGCTTTGATTCTAAATAATGTCACATTCTGAGATTCTGGGTGGGCATATCTTTTGGAGGCCACAATTCGATCCAACCCGCTCCAGGATGTCTTGGCTTTTTGTTATTCTCTGGAAATGTTTGTTAGGATTGATTAAATATTTGGCAGAATTTGCAAGTGAAGCTATCTGAGATTAAGTTTCTTTGGTGGAGAATTTTTTAAGTTATATTTTTATTATTCCATCTTTTCCACTGTTATATTAGTAATTAAATAACCTTTGTCTACCCTTTTTGTGATTTTCCTAGAAATTATAAAGCATATCCTTGACTTACCACAGTCTAATGTTTAATCCCCTCCTGAACAATACCTAAAGTTCACTATGATTTTACCTCCTGATGTAGGTGATTTTTTTGGTCATTATTTTAATTTCATATGTTTTTTAACACACAAGATGTAATTATTATTGATTTATATATTAATATGTGCTTAGAATTATCCACATCCTCACAATTTTCTTTGCTCATATTTATAATGCCTTTACTACATCATTATAAAGATTATAATAACAAGACGATTATTCAGAAACTAACATTTCCATTGTTCTTATTTGTAATGGCTGTACAATATTCTTATTAAGAATACAACATGGCCAGCCTCGGTGGCTCAGCCTATAATCCCGCACTTTGGGAGGCTGAGGTGAGTGGATTGCCTGAGCCCGCAGGTGCGAGACCCGCCTGGGCAACTTGGCGAGACCTCATCTCTACAATAAATCAAAAAAAATTAGCCGGGCGTGGTAGCATGCGCCTGTAGTTCCAGCTACTTGGAAGGCTGAGGTGGAAGGATCGCTGGAGCCCACCAGGTCGAGGCTGCAGTGGCCGGAAGCATGCCACTGCACTCCAGTCTGGGCGACAGGGTGAGATTCCAACTCAAAAAAAAAAAAAAAAAAAGAAATACAACATGAAAATCACTTAACAATTATTTACTGTCTGCTAGGAATTTGGCCTAGTCCTTTTAAAATATTACCAGATTTTATTTGCTAATATTTTGTTAAGGGTTTCCCCCCACTGTGTTTCAGAGTGATATTGGCCTAAATTTAAAAGGATTAGGTCCGGCTCAGTGGCTCAGCCTGTAATCCCAGAGCTTTGGGAGGCCGAGGTGAGTGGATTGCCTGAGCCCACGGGTTCGAGACCTGCCTGGGCAACTTGGTGAGACCTCATCTCTACAATAAATCAAAAATTAGCTGGGCGTGGTAGTGGGCACCTGTAGTTCCAGCTACGTGGAAGGCTGAGGCGGATGGATCACTGGAGCCCAGCAGGTCGAGGCTGCAGTGACTGGGAGCGGCCACTGCACTCCAGTCTGGGTGACAGAGTGACACTCCAACTCAAAAAAAAAAAATAGGACTAGAATTACCAGAGCTACTATCTTGCACAATTAATTCAGGGTCCACCATTTAAAAAGAATACATAAAAATAATGTCCCTGGAGGTGCTTGTAAATGATACTCCACGAAGGTTTGCAAATAAGTGGCCCTAACTGAAGATATCAAGATGCAAAAATGTGCTAAATTATTATAATTATGTTTAAAATAATTCTCTATGCCTGGATTAAAGTCCTGAAGGGAGCATCTAATTACATGTGTAGTCCCCATAGGGCTGTGGATAACTTTTTTATACCTTTTTCTCCTTTCTAAGACTCCCAAATTAATGTTAAAAATGTAAGTTATTTACCTCCATCCCCCTGCCTGGAGGTCAGGTCAGGCTAAGCTCTTATCGCCAGACAGGAAGACAGGCAAAGGATGCATCTGTTGATAAAGACCTTTTAATAAACTGTTTTCATAGCCTTCTCAACCACCTCATTTCTGCAAGAAATTCTTCCTTAAATCAAATTTTCTCCAAAATGTAGTATCTGAGATTTGTATAGGATCTTGAAAGTCATCTATCTTATTTATTTATTTATTTATTTATTGTAGAGATGAGGTCTCACCAAGTTGCCCAGGCGAGTCTCAAATCCACGGGCTCAGGGAATCCACTCACCTCAGCCTCCCAAGGCACGGGATTACAGGCTGAGCCACCGAGCCCGGCTGAAAGTCATCTATCTAAGTCACCTACTTACTACTTGAATTATCATCTACAACATGACTTCCAACCAGGCGCAGTGGCTTACCCAGTACTCCTAGCACTTTGGGAAGCCAAAATAGGAGGACTGTTTGAGCCCAAGAGTTTGAGATCAGCCTGGGCAACATAGTGAGTCCTCGTCTCCACAAAAAGCTTTTTTTAAATTTTTTTATTTTGAGTTGGAGTCTCACTCTGTCACACAGGCTGGAGGGCAGTGGCATGCTCCAGGCCACCACAGCCTCGACCTACTGGGCTCCTTGCGATCCTTCCACCTTAGCCTTCCAAGTAACTGGAACTACAGGCATGCAATACCACACCCGGCTTATTTTTGATTTATTGTAGAGATGAAGCCTTGCCAAGTTCCCCAGGTGGGTCTCGAACCCGCAGACTCAGGCAATTCTCTCGCCTTTGGCCTCCCAAAGTGCTGGAATTACAGGCTGAGCCACCAAGTCCAGCCTACAAAAAGTATTTTTAAAATCTGCCAGGTGTGGTGGTGTGTGCCTGTCAGCCCAGCTATTCAGAAGGCTGAGGCAGAAGGATTGCCTAGCCCAGGAGGTGGGGGCCGCAGTGAGCTGTGGCCATGACATTGCACTCCAGTCTGGGCGACAGAGTGAGACCCCTGAGAAAAGAAGAAGAAGGAAAAGAAGAAGGAGGAGGAGGAGGAAGAGGAAGAGGAGAGGAAAAGGGAAGGGAAGAGAGAAAGAAAAAAAGAACGTGTACTTAAAGTTAAAGGACCTTGGTGGGATTCCTGGCTTTGATACATCTTGCATGCTAATGAATGTTAAGAAAGTACTTGATCTTTCTGGGTTTTAGTTTCTGCATCTGTAAAATGTGAGTAACAGCAGTATTTGGCATAGAGAGTGGTGGGGAGGCAAAGGAGAGTGAGGAACAGCAGTGTGGAAGGGAAGAACTTTGCATGTAGCAGGTGACAGGAGTGAGACCATCTACATTCTGGTAAGCACCTGTCCCCTTCAGCTGCCTTGGTGAAAGCCACACCATTTTGATTCTCTGCAAGGAGGGCCTTTAAAACACCTGAGGAGCGCTAGCAATGGATGAGGCTGCCTTGGGAGGGTGTGGGCCTCAGGATGCCGCTTGACGACCCAAGCAAAACCTGGAGAACCGAGTTCCCGGGAATTTGGGGGAGAATTCCCATCTGGGAAGGAGGCTGACCTGATGACTCCAAGGAACTTTCAAACTCAAGGCTTCTTGAATCTGTATTTCCCGCCAGATGGTTGGATGAGAACTTGCTCTCTCTGTTCCACTAACCAGCTTTCTTTGCTTTTCTGGTAGCCTCTTCAGAAGAAACTTGACCCCCTCCCAGCTCAGGATCCCTGCACCACCATTTACGTTGCCGCCACAGAGCCTGTCCCAGAGCCCGCCCAGGTGAGGTATATCTCTGTGCCTCCTCTCTGTAGAGGGGGATACGTGGAGGAGGGGGAGAGGATGAAGTTTTGTTTTTACTTTTGTATAAATGAAGTGAAACAGATCAATGAGTCCTGGATTTGGAAAGTTAGGTCACAGCGAGCAGGCAGCAAGGAGTATCTGTGGCCTTGGCTTCAGGGGATCCATGAAACCCCTCACCTGCTCACATGGGATCATGGCTCACTCCTTGTGGGCTAGCGTCTCCCTGAGAGTCGTCCAAAGACCACATCAGAATCGGTTGGCATACTTGTCAAAAATAAAGAGGTCAGGGGCCTTCCATCTAGGACTCTGTTAAACCAGAATGTCCATGGAGAGCACCCAGGGGTCTACCCATTACAAAAACTACACGCCCTGGGTGATTCCGACGCACATTCCACTTTGGGAATCACAGCTGGAGTCCAGGAGTTCTCAACTCCAGCTCCAAAACAGAATCCCCGGGGGATCTTGGCAAAAATGCTCACGCCTCACTCGGCACAGCCCCATTAAATCAGAATATTTAGGGGTGCGGCTCTGCATGGATGTGGAACCTGGAAGAGAATTTGAGGTGCAGCACAGAGTAGGAGGCCTGTTCTACCCAGAGCAAGATCCACAGGGACTAAATTTACTTCTGAAGGAAGCTTTCCATCACCAGATGAACAGAAACACATTTTGGGCTGAAATCTGGGTCCCGTTGGGCTCCTTTAAGAGAGAGCTCAGGATCACAGAGGCGCAAATGTGCCAACCTCCACTCCTTTGCCAAGTTCCTGCTGTGCACCCACCCACAGTGCCTAGGCGGTGCCCGATTTCACCATGAACTAGACCTCCAGCTGGAGGCCCATTCTCAGTATAGTGTCATATCTACTGAGGGGAAGTGAAAACACGAGTCTGACTTCAAAAACTTTTTTTAAAATGCAGATTTTAAATGATATTTTCTTGGGGAAGAATAGAGCAGTGCATTACCGTTCACATTTTACAGCAAGACCTCTTGAATTCCCCCCCTTCCCTTCCTCTCTCAGGCTCTCCTCTCCCCAGGGGAGGTCTTTGCACACAATCCTCTTCCCCCTCCCGTCCCCTCCTTCTGCAGATACCACTTCTCCCCTCTCCCTTGGGTCTTACTAGCCCCGTTTTAAAGCTCGCTAATTTAGAACTCTCTTGACAGCTCCAGATTGTGTCCTGGGCCTAACACCAAAACCAGTGGTTTTCCTTACAAGGGAAGGGAGGAGAAGGGAGGAACGCAATGAGGGAGTCAAGGCACTGAGTGCCAGTCCTCAGGTCACTGAGGAAAGGTCGCCCCATCTCCCTAATGGCATGCTTCTGCTTAGAAGGCAGTGGCGACCCTTGCTGCAGGCGGGGCAGCAGTCTGGGGACCCGAGGGCCGCCTCCAGCAAGGCTGTGACTGTGACAGTCCCTGAGCAGTTCCTTGTGCTACGTGACGTCTTGAGACACTTTTCCTTTTCCTCACTGGGGTTGTTCCCTTTGCAGCCTGTGAGGCTTGTACCCAGTCCCTCCATGCACTGTTGTCTGTTTTGTCCCCAGGAACCAAATTCTATCACAGTCTATGCCAGTGTGACACTTCCAGAGAGCTGACACCAAAGACTCAGCCAGTAAAGGGACTTTCTGAAGGAAAACGAAAGAAATAAACACTGAACTTGGCTCCAGCTCCAAGTTCCCTGTGACAGACACGCTACACATCTGCACCCTTCCCGGATCAAGTATCTGGTGATGTTTCTTCTACACACCTGTGAAATGGACAAGGAAGTAAGGCTTCCCAAGCATCTGGCCTTCTCTGCAGTAGGCACAGGCACGGAACAGAGCTTTCCATCTCTGTGGCGTGGCAGACAAAATGGAAAATGTAAGGTCGAGACACTGGCCATCTTGCTCTGTGCTGGAATTGGATAATAAAAACCAAAGACTGAAAGCCAGGACAAGTGAGTACTTATCTCGGACAGATGACCATTAGACACAAAATCTGGAAAAGTTTGCATTTTGGCTACCTTTATTTTGTTCTGGGAGTTGATCCTGATCATCTGCAAACCCGATCAAAGCTCTATCTCTCCGTTTCTCTTTCTGGATAAAGGGCGAATGAAGGGAGAAGAGTGAATTTCTTATTATATGTAAAACACTTTGAGAATGTTTTATAAAAGAAGCTAAGAGAATCTGTTTTTTGTTTTTGTTTTTTTGCAAAATTCAGAAGCTAAAGAGTCAATAAACAAAGCCAGGCACAGTGGCTCATGCCTGTGATCCCAGCTCTTTGGAAGACTGAGGCGAGAGGGTTGCCTGGGTCCAGGGGTTCAAGACCAGCCTGGGCAACTTGGCGAGACCTCCTCTTTACAATAAATAATAATTTTAAAAATTAGCCAGGCATGGTGATGTTCACCTGTGGGTCCAGCTACTTGGAAGCTGAGGTGGAAGGATCACCTGGGCCCAGCAGGCCGAGGTTGTGGTGGCCATGAACGTGCCACTGCACTCCAGCCTGGGTGACAGAGTGAGACTCCCACTCAAAAAAAAAAGAAAAAAAATAGTCAATAAACTGAAAGAATGACTCTGAAGTCTCTGAGCTTTGAACAGTAGACTGGAAACCATCTAAGATTCCTAAAAAGATTGTTCTGTGCAAATAGCATTCAGTTTTCATTTTTAAGTAGCAAGTGTTTGGTGATGCTGTTACAAAGAAATTTGGGATATGCAAAAGAACTTGTCCCAGAATGACTTTTCACTTCCCAAAAGGGTGTTTAAATCCTGGTTCATTGTTTATTCTCTTGGACAACAAATCTGGCGCCCCAGCTAAGACTCGCTCAGCAGGGCCCTGAGTCCATTTTACAGCCAGGGCCTCATGGGATATTGCAGGCCAGGGTTTCTTCCAGGCCCTTCCTACTCCCTGCGTACTTCTCCTCACACTAAATTCATCTTTAGACAATTAAGTTAGCTGGGGCCAACAGCTTCAAATGACTGAATACTCAACAACTTCATTTGCAGGCTGCAGGCAGAAAGAGCCTCTTCACTAAAAGTGAAGTTCTATTTTTTTCCTGTTTTCCACTTTCAGACAGGTCACCTTCAATTTAAACTCTTCTTTTTCTTAAACCGGGCAAAATGGAGACCAAAGGGAAGCCCAAACTTTACCTGTACGATGACCACTTGTATACCTAATCCTGAATTGTACCCCACATCTTTAAAATAAAATTTTAAACATTAATTAATTAAAATAAATGAAAAATAAACTCTTCTTTTTCTTATTTGTTCTTGCATCACCTTGTTGACCACTGTGAGAAACAACCAACTGCCACACTATTGCATAACAAGGGCACCAACTTCCCAGCTCAAAACTCTGAGGTCCTTGTTGCCTTCGATCTTACCTCCTCTATTCAATCAACTCATATTTTAAGTGGGCTGTTTAATAAATCCAGTTTCCTGGTACCAGCTGTAACGGGGTTCTAAGTTGCAATCAACAGAAACTGACTTTGGATTTTTAATGCAGAAAGGAAACCTACTCTAAAGATATTGATTGGTCCCAATAACTGCTAGCAGGTTCTGCAAAACTAGGCTTTGAAGGTGAGTAGGAAAAAAAAGGAGACTGGTCGATGGCTGAGACCGCAGCCAACATTACAAAACCAGCACAGGAGTGATGATCCTGTCCTTGCACGGCCATTGTCTCCGCAGTAGATATGAACTCACTACCGCCTCACTGCCTCTGCTGGATTTGCACACCTGATATGACTCTCGCTGCTGCACTGTCTGCCACCAACATGAATTCTCTGGGGTCCTTTCCTTGTTTTTTCATCCCTACTTTCCAATTCAAAATCTGGGACTGAGTGGCCAATCCTAGGTCACATGTCCATGTCCTACCTCTAGGGACACTTGGAATGGACTATCTGGCATTTCCTACTCTCACGGTGGTTGGGGGATCTGTCTCTTAGGGGCTAGGGAATTCCCCAAATAGAAGAAGTGAGGTTCAGGTGCTGGGCAGGCAAACACCAAATGTCTACCCCATCTCCCTTGTATAATCTTACGCTCATTCACTGCCAGTTCTCACAACTGGGGAGCTTCTAACCAGGATTTGTAAACCCCAGGGTTATGAGCACTCATGCCTTTACTACAGCTCAGATTTCTCTAGAAGCTGTTCCTAACACTTGGGCTTTTTTGGTAGCTGAATTCTTCCTGGTGGAAGGGCAGAAGAAAAGGGGGAGGAAGAAGCTGGACCTCACTGGGGAGGGAGGCTGTGGTTTAAGAGTCTTTCAGGCAGCCTGCCAAACCACACACATTATGTCCCACACCTCCGCCCCCTTACAACAGAGAAAGCAGAGAACCCCTTCCAGTTGTCCCTAAATGACCCCCTGGGTGAGTAGGAGCTTGCCCTTTCCTTAGGCTTAAAAAAAATAAAACTGAGACATTTGAGTCTGGTTTCCCCACATTTCCTTCTACTGCTGTTTTCTTTTGACCCGGCATGTCTGAATTCCCAGGCAGTCAGGAGGGACACGCCCATCCTCCGTTTAAGGAACCGAGGTTCTGAACTACAGCTGGAGGTGGTCCCAGGCTCTTGAGGACATTTACTCCAGCCACACAGCCAGGATGTGTTTGCTACACGTGCCAGTGTTGACTGAGAAGCCACTGTGAGTTAATGTTCTGACATTTCTGTTTCTGTTTCTTGGAAATGAATAAATGATGGCCAATCCATTCAAGGAAATTGCACATTTGTCTTGCATGTCCTAGAGGATTTATAATGCAGTAGTGTGTCAAGACACGTTTCCGGCCTTGTGTCTCTTTACCGTAGTTATGAAACACTGAAAGTGGTAGAGTTGATGGGATAAGCTGTGAGGCCGTCCCTTTCCTGGGGATGGACAAGGGCTAGCTTGGCATTTCCCTCATCAAAAGTCAGGAACCACCTTCCACACGGAGAACTGTGTTAAAAGGATTGTTTAATGTTTGTCACTGCCAGGGTGGTCCCCTTCCCCGAACTCCTCCAAATTCCCCTTGCGAAGAAAATCTAGAGCAGGGCTTCTCAACTGTGGCACTATTGACATTTTGGGCTAGGTAATTCTTTGTCATGGGTGCTGTCCTGTGCACTGTGGGTTGTTCAGCAGCGTCTTTGGCTTACGTCCACTGAATGCCCTAGCACACGCCCTGCCCTTGATTGTGACAATCAAACATGTCTCCAACATACCAAATGTCCCCTGCAGGGCAAAAGTCTCCCCCAATTAAGAACCACTGATCTAGAGACATGCTGCCCCTAGTAAGCTTTAAGAAAACTAAATCCACTCCCATATAGCAGGAAGTAGATCTATCAAAAGTGGTCACCTTGTCACTTAAGTATGACCTAAACCTGCCAATATTCCCAAGGTTATCTAAATATTACAATCACCAGGGTAGTTTTTTAAATATATTGATGGGCCAGGCGTGGTGGCTCATGCCTGTAATCCCAGCACTCTGGAACCAGAGGTGAGAGAAGTACCTGAGCCCAGGGGTTCAAGACCAGCCTGGGCAACATGGCAAGATCTCATCTTTACAATAAATTAAAAAATTAGCTGGGCGTGGTGGCGCGTGCCTGTGGTTCCTGTGGTTCCATCTACTTGGAAGGCTGAAGTGGAAGGATTGCCTGAGCCCAGCAGGTCGAGACTGCAGTGGCCATGAGCGTGCCACTGCACTCCAGCCTGCAAACCCAACCTCAAACCTAAATGAAATCTGGGTTGAGATCTGCAGAACCACTATGGTGAAAGTTCGAAAGCAGAAAGAATTTTGTGATAGCAGCCACGAGAGGGCGGTGTAGCAATACAATCCACCCTACCTCAACGTCCTTATCATTTCCTTACATCTACAGGATGTGAATTTAGACACAGTGGTGAAAGGGTGAAGACAGCCAGGCTCGGTGGTTCAGCCTGTAAACCTGTGCTTTGGGAGGCTGAGGTGAGTGGATTGCCTGAGCCCACAGATTCGAGGCCCACCTGGGCAACTTGGCGAGACCTCATCTCTACAATAAATCAAAAAAATTAGCCAGGCGTGGTAGAGCGTGCCTGTAGTTCTAGCTCCTTGGAAGGCTGAGGCAGAAGGATCGCCGGAGCCCAGCAGGTTGAGGCTGCAGTGGCCAGGAGCGTGCCACTGCACTCCAGTCTGGGCGACAGGGTGAGACTCCAACTCAAAAAAAAAAAAAAAAGAAAGAAAGGGTGAAGGAGAGTTGCTCCCTCAAGGTGAAATGATAGGCTCTGGAGGGTTAACTGTAACAAGTTTATTTCACAGAAGACTTCTAGTTCAACTCAGTGCTTCACTCATTCAACAAATAGTTAATTTCCTACTAAGTGTTTGAGCTTGCCACCCAGTGGGAGATAGAAGAATTGGAGTATTGGACTATTATGATAGGTCTGTCAGTCATTACATGATCTACTGAGACCCAGTGGAAAAAAAAGGAGATGCTATTAACAATTACACTGGGACAGTAGTTGGCGTGTGTGGTCATTCTAATGACAGAGGACATGTGGGGTCTTCAGGTAAGTACACAGGAGGTGTACCCAACTCAGAATTTAGGAGTAAGGAGGGTAAGTTTATTTTAGGTGAAAAGTTTGAAGTAACGATGGAAATGAAGTAGAAAATTTCCATGAAGTGGCCAAAAATAAGACAGTGTAGCTCCAAACAAAAAAATAAGGCCAGGCTCGGTGACTCACATCTGTAATCCCAGCACATTCAGAGGTGGAGGTGAGAAGATTTCCTGAGCCCAGGGGTTCGAGCCCAGGGGTTCAAGCCCAAGGGTTGGAGATCAGCCTGGGCAACATGGTGGTACCTCATTTCTAAATCAAAAAATTAGCTGGGCCTAGTTGCACTCTCCTGTGGTTCTAGCTACTTGGAAGGCTGAGGCAGAAGGATCACCTGAGCCCAGCAGGTCATGGCCCTGGTGGCCGTGAGGGTGCCTCTGTACTCCAGTCTGGGCGACAGAGTGAGAGTCCAACACAAAAAGTAATAATAAAATAAATTTAAAATAAAAAATAGTACCAAGATATGAGAGTCACCTTCGCTGTAGTCACAGACTAGGGAGAAAGAGAAAAAGATGTAGGCCATGATAATGTATGTATACTTCATGCCAAAAAGCAAAATTTAAAACACAAAGATGCAAATAAGATCACTTGTCACAGAAGGCAAGAGGAAAGATTTCAAAACAGTCACCTATCTCAGAATCTTTTGAAGGAGAAAGATAATTTAGAAAGGGTGCTGGATTTACTAATAGATTATAAAGGGGGGGTAGAGGGCTGTGTGAGATTATTTGGAACACTAAGAAGTAAAATTAAATAAAGCTTGTCAAGTCAAATAAAAGATAGTGCTTTTCCAAAATTTTTGCCATCTCTAGCCCCCAGATATCTTTTGGAGGTCATAAATCAAATATTTGCATTCATAGGATTGTGAATCATCATTGTTGGAAGAAATCGTAAAGATAATCAATGCAGTCCATTCATTGGCCAAACTCCCAGATCTTCTCTTCCACATTCCTGACACTGGAACCTGTGCTTCACCTCCAAGAGTGAGGGACACTCATTCTTCCAATAAGGCAGTGTACATCCTGGCTGTTAGAAAGTTCCTTAAATGAAGCAAATGTTCACCTTCCCATCACAACCTCCCCTACTCAACCCTTACCCACACTAGTTCTGTTCTTCACTTTGGAGTTGAATAAAATCAAATACAATCCTTCTTCTGCCTGAAAATTTTTTGAATATTTTAAGGCATTGATTCTTTTTATTTTTTATTTTATTTTATATATTTATACATTTTTACTGTAGACTTGAAGTTTTGCCATGTTGCTCAGGCTGGTCTCAAACCCTTGAGCTCAGGCAATCCTCTTCCCTTCACCTCCCAAAGTGCTGGGATCACAGACTTGAGCCACTGCACCTGTCAATTCTTCTTTTTAATTCCTACTCCCAACCTTCCTCTAATTATTCCACTTTCTCTAAAATAAATGAATTTCCTTTCTTGTTTTAGCCGTTTTTTTCTTCTTTTTTGGCCAGATATTTGAGTGTGAGTGGGGGAAAGGGGATTCTGTAGCTTGCTTCAAACTAGGGACAAGAAAAAGTCTAGTGACTCTTTTAAGACCTACTGATGCTTAAAAAAAATTATTATAGAGATGTGGGGTACAAGTGAGGATTAGCTACATAAGTAGGGTGCATGCAGGTAAAGTCTGGGCTTCTAACTGGCTCTCACTCCTCCTGGTACCCTTTGTCTTATCATGTGCCCCCACCATATAGTTATGCTTTTAGGATCCGGTGTTTTCATCAGTGTACTCCTCCATCTCCGCTTAGTGTCTACTAAAGGCCTGTCTGAGAATCGTGTTTAATGTCCTTTGAAGGGCTCTCTGGCATCCCTAAGATGGGTGGACGTGGTATTATAGCAACTCTGTACTGCCAACACTGGGAGAGAAAGAATCACAAATTATTGACTCTTGATAAGAGGTGCTCTTAGCTTAAACAAAATTTAAGTCAACTGGAAAAGGTATAATCAAGAGGGTCTGTGTCAAGTGGTAAAGGGGAAATGGAGAAACCAAGGAAAACAATGACAGGTTAAAACTGAGAATATATTTGAAGACATATGGCCTCATAAACTGGGCATGGTGACACATGCCTATAGTCCCAGCTACTCAGGAGGCTGAGGTGGGAGGATCGCTGGAACCCAGGAGTTTCAGTCTAGCCTGGGTGACATAGTGAGACCATACCTCTAAAGAAAAAAACCTCAAACACCTAAATAAATAGCAGGAATAAGAGTTCTCTATAATCTAACCTCCGCCTTTTCAAATGGAGGCCCTTCAGCCTGAGTGATGTTCCTGGCTTCCCTACCCCTCACTTTCCTCCCCCCATAAACTGTTTTGTGAGTTTTGGAGGCAACTGAGCAAGCTCTATGCAGCCCCCTCAGGCTCCCATTCTTGGAGCCAGCCTGTCCGTGGAATGCACACGTATTTGTCTGCTCCTACCTGCTCACCAGGGCAGACTGTACTCCGTTGGGAGGGGTTACCCACTTGTGGCCTCTTCCTTCCTCTCCTTCTCCCCCTCTCCTCACCTCCTCCTTCCCATTATAATGTAATCATAGTCAACATTTATCAATTAGTTTCTAAATGCTAGGCATGGCCCTGAGTGCGATGCATTATAGCCACATGTGCCAGATAGCCTTATCAATAATAGAGTTAATACTTTTTCTCCGTCTATATGACTCTTCTATCTCAAAACAGATTCTAAATCAGGAGTAGAGGCGCTATCACGTGTTGCCCTCTCCCTAAACCCCAATACTCTCTGGCCAAACTCCTGACCAAGCGTCCTCCGTGCTTTCCCTGAACCTCTTTCCTGCACCAGTTCCTTCCTCATGATCATTATTAGAGAGGTCCAGGTGGAAAGTTATCGTACATTACAGTCCTTCTTTCTGAAGCCTGTCTGCCTTCATCCTTGTGGTTTTCTCTGAATAATCGAATTCCTCTTCTGCATGATAACTTTTTTTTTTTTTGAGTTGGAGTCTCCCTCTGTCATCCAGACTGGAGTGCAGTGGCACGCTCCCATCCACCGCAGCCTCGACATGCTGGGCTCCAGCGATCCTTCCACCTCAGCCTTCCAAGTAGCTGGAACTACAGGCGCGCGCTACCACGTCCAGCTAATTTTTTTTATACATTGGAGAGATGAGGTCTCGCCAAGTTGCCCAGGCAGGTCTCGAACCCGCGGACTCAGGCAATTCATTCACCTAGACCTCCCAAAGCGCGGGATTACAGGCTGAGCCACCGGGCCTGGCTGATAACATTTTAAATATCTAAAAATAATTCATTTGTATGCGACCTGTGATCACCAGAGGAAACAGAAAACATTTCACCCCACGTATACTTTTTTGACAGAATTCAAGATGGCTTTTCAGATGGCCTGAAGACAGGAATGGTGTGGCAAAGCTGCCTTTTGTGGAGATTTGCATCTGTAGAGGAAATCTGTGTTGGTGAAATAAACAGCCAGGCTTTGTGTGCCCCATCCCCCTTGTCTAGATCTAGGAAGGATTGACTCTTTTTTTTTTTTTTTTTGAGTTGGAGTCTCACTCTGTCGCCCAGACTGGAGTGCAGTGGCTGCTCCCGGCCACCGCAGCCTCGACCTGCTTGCTAGGCTCCGGCGATCCTTCCGCCTCAGCCTTCCAAGTAGCTGGAATTACAGGCAGGCGCTACCATAGCCCAGCTGATTTTTTTATTTATTGTAGAGATGAGGTCTCGCTGCCCAGGCGGGTCTCGAACCCGCGGGCTCAGGCAATCCACTCACCTCAGCCTCCCAAAGGCGCGAATTGACTCTTGAGAGAGAGAGAGCACGAAAGCCTGATGCCTTAAGGTGTCTGACAGAAACGTACTCTTTCTGAGGTAGTCCAAGACTACCACGATGGCTAGACAGTAGGAGAACTTTATTGGTGACTTGAGCTTGCAAGCCAAGAGGAGACATTCCCCATTGCTTGTCCAAGTGCTCTCTCTTCAAAGAGGGGATGGATAAGTTCGATTTCATGCATCACAAGGTCACACATATTAGGCAGATTTGGGGGTAAAGCATCAAGTACTTACTAGGGGAGCTGAGTGCGTGCTCAGTGTGTAAACACATATGTACTGTACATCCCCTGTTCATTTGAAGGTGGGGTTTTAGCATTAAAATGAGGTGGAATTTGGCTCTATATGTCCAAAGGTGAACTACAGAACATAAAGACACACAGCCTGCACAGCCTCCATAAGCTGGCTGAAACTGACCTAAAGTCTGCAATTGCTTATCAGTCTTTGTCCAGAGTTGAAATGGTCTGGGTTGTAAATCAGAGTGAGAAGGGGTCTGATAGCTCCTGTTGTTAGAGAGTTTAGAGCCCTAGGAATTTAGAAATTTGCTTGCCAATCATGCCCTGATCCTTCCACTCATATGTTTCCTTTAAGGTCCTCTTTAGTTGATAAATGGGAGTCTATTTTGGACATTCATATCTCAGCTGCTGTCTGTGAGGCTTCATCTGCATAATACACCACCATTGTTAGGTTTGCCTTTCCTTTCACTCCTTTCCATAACCAGTCTTGCAGTGCTCCGTCCTCCTAGTCTTTCTGTAACCTCAGGATGCTAAGAAATTTCAACCATCTGACTGTTTCTTTGAGTTGTTGTTTTTTTTTTTTTTGGTATGATTTTTTTGCATACATGTGCATGTTAATGAACATATATGCCTTTTATTTTCCTGTTATTCTATCAGTTTATTTTATAGACTCAAGGTATTGAAGCTTAAGGGGGAAAATGCAAGCTTTTATCATGGACAATCACTTGACTCCCAGATTCCATGTCTTCACTAGTTAAAATGTGATGGTGAGAAAGTGAACTAGATGATTTCTAGATGGTTGTCTTCTTGTAGCTAAGTCTTTCCTTCAAATGTCTATTGCATGGCATAGGTCCCTCAGTGCCTCCTCCACTGTTCTGACTTCCTTCCTCTTAACTTGATTCTGTTTGTCAATATCCCTGCAGATCTGTTGCTCAAGACTCTACTCTGTACATGGGATATGAAATACACCAACACAGAGAAGACTGGAAATGTTATTGTCCTTGAGCAGCACACAATCTTTTGGGCTTTTAAGTTGAGCTTCATCTCCACAAACACAGATTGCTACAGCTAATCATATCCATATGTTCCTGGTATATAATCATCATTGGTTCATGTGGCACACCTCCGTTATCTTATTTTTATTTTATTCTTATGTTTTCCCCCTTTATATCATGAAATAAAAATGATAGGAGACCATTGTTTTGGACTAAGCACCTGCATTAGGCCCCAACAGACTAGACTAAAAACCAATACAGTAATCCATGCTAAAGTTCTGCCTCACCAAATCCAAACTAGTTGTTATCTAACCTTTCAAATAAAACAGGAGAGAGATATAATAGCCAATCTCCTAAACAGGACAGTTCCAATCTTCAATCAGCCTGTTAATGAAGTTCCTCTGCTTTAAATCTTATACAAAACAAGTAACTTGAGTAACCTCATGTTAACTAGTCAGTTATTTTTCTGTCTCCTCATCCCAGCCTTGGAAAAAATGCAGCTTTGAAACAACAAATACACTCTTTGGCTCTGCTTTTTTTCAGTTCTCCTTTGTCTATAAAGCCAATCTCTTCTGCTCAATTCTTGGGAACACTTACTCTATTTTATGGAATGAAGTGTTGTCTGATTTTAGAATCACAATAAAACCAGTTGAGATCCTAAACTAAATTTATTGCAATTTTGTTCTTTGACAATACCATATCCCCTGTTCTCTTTCTGATCTCCACTTTCGTGTCTTATCTAACATGCACTCTTTTTAGTTCACTGTTTATACATTTATTTGTATATTTACAAATGTATGGATATCTAGAATTGCTTTCAAGTTACATATATAAACATTTCATTGTACTTCCCAGTTTCTTTTTTTGTTGCTCAATTTGGTGTTCTTTTATTTTTTTCATGTTGATATTCGTAGTTGAGTTCAATCTTTTTGAATACTGTGTAGCATTACATCCTACAGATATGTTACATTTATTTATTGATATCTTGTTGGTAGACACTTTAGTTTCTCAAACTCTCTGTTATTATGAACCATGCTGTTATAAACAACCTCATACCTGTCTTTTAATGTCTCTTTTGATAGTGGTTCTGGTCATGTATATAACTAGTTGAGGCCGATTTTTGTGCAGGCTTTGAAAGAATTCACCAAGACTGTAATGAATTTAGAAAGGTAGATTTATTAAAGGGAAGATACATTATAAGAGAACAACAGGCAGAAAAGCAAAGGGAGACTGTCTGCTGTCTGCAGCAAGGCAAGGGCTAGAGGGGAGTTTTTTGTTGTTGTTTGTTTTGTTTTGTTTTGTTTTGTTTTGTTTTTGAGTTGGAGTCTCACTCTGTTGCCCAGTCTGGAGTGCAGTGGCTGCTCCCAGCCACCGTAGCCTCGACCTGCGGGGCTCCGGCGATCCTTCCACCTCAGCCTTCCAAGTAGCTGGAATTACAGGCATGCGCTACCACGCCCAGCTGATTTTTTGATTTATTGTAGAGATGAGGTCTCGCTGCCCAGGCGGGTCTCGAACCCGCGAGATCAGGCAATCCACTCACCTCAGCCTCCCAAAGGCGCGGGATTACAGGCTGAGCCACCGAGCCCGACTTACTTTGTTTTTTAAAGATGTGGGGTACAGTTCAGAGTTAGGTATACAAACGTTTATTATGCAGGTACCCTTATTGATGAGGTGTGTCCCTCCTTCCCCTAGCAGTTTCCCTTAGCTGCCAATCCCACCCCCGTCTCTCCTGGCAGGGAGGGAAGTTTTATAGGATTGTGCTAGGGGAGTTTACATGAGGTGTCAAAGGGTCTGGAGAGGGAAGTTAGCTACGAGTTGTGCATACTGTGCAAGAGGTTTGTAAGATGGCTGATTGATTGTGATGTCCTGTTCCTTAAGATAGGAATGGTTAACTGTTTTTCCATTTACAGTGGTCAGCTAAAGGTTAGTTTACGACAATGATTTATAGCAGTCAGCAAACTTTTACAACTCTTACTATGGTCAGTAAGTTCCTTGTAAATTTTACCTTGAGGTCCCCTTTCTTCAGTATAATTGACCCAATTGATGCTGGCCTATTTGGGCCTTATATTCCTCTGCATTCCCCCAACAGAGCAACAATGCCAAATCTTTGGCATGGGGCAAAGATTTCATCTTCTGTAGCTACTTCATGCTGAACAGGGGCATTGTGCTGGCCCTACCTAGGATCGTTGGTTTGACAGAGGTTCTCATGTGCCAGTGGGTTGGAATAAGGGAGGCATATGAGTAATTAGGGGCGATCTGAGAAAAGAATTCTTTGCAGCTTGATTGAAAGGGCTCAGGTGGAGTTTCTGATGACATGGTTTGGAAATGTTAATGAAGCATCATTTGGAGATGGAACTGTTGGGGTCTGGAAGAGACAAACTTATAAGCATATTAAAGTGTGGGAGCTTTGCAATTAGGGGGAGGAGTATTGAAATGAGGGCTCCCATTTCAAGAGAGGGAGCCAGGAAAGCCAGGACAATTTTTGTTGTTGTTGTTCCACATACACAGAGGAAAGCATAAATATTGGAAAGAAAATTTTGAAAATGTTAGTTTGGAGAGCTGTAGCCAGGAAAGACTTTAGGATGTAGTTTAAATTGTAGAAAATAACAAAAACTTTAAAACAATGAAGAAGATTTCAATAACAGGTTTGCTAGTTTCTTTTGAAACATAATTTTTTCTTTAGTTTTTTATTTTATTAAAGACGAATTATAGTAGGACCAGTTTATTTGCAATATAAGATTTAGATTTAATATATGCCTTATTTGCATAAAGTACAGTAATAATAATTTGTCACATAGACTCTTTTTTAATTGACCTTGTTTAAACTCTTTTTCATAAGGAATCTCATATTAGATCTTTTAAAAACCTTTATACCCAGCCAAGGATCTGCCTGTAAATAACTGTATGAATTGGATAAAGTTCTCTCTTTGAGTAACTTGGTATTCCTAGACCTGTAAGTGAAAGGATAAGCTGAGGTGAGGTGGGCCAGTGCTGGTACTGCGGAAATAATGCAAGATTGCAACCAAGTAAGTAGAAGGAAGTAAAGTTTATTATTCACCTTTCACAGATTGGAAAGGGGCCAACACCCTGAGGTAAGTAAGGGATCAAAGGGCCAAGAACTGGGTATATTTAAGGGCCTTTGGGGTAAGGGGACTTTGGACCCAGAGCCATCTGGGCCAAAGAGAATGTCCAGGGCTGCAGGTCTTTGATATTGATTGTAACCACATGAGTCTAATCTTGCCAGACATTAGTATCTCAGTGGTGGACTAGATAGGAGGAGACAAGGGGAGGGGTTTTTCTTGCAAGAGACCTGTCAGATGTATTAAATCTGTAATCTCCTTAGCAAAAACGTTGTCTTCTTATCATTTCTATGACTTAGGCCAGTTAAGCGGTGATCTTTGACCTTCTGCCTTTGCCAAGGAACCTGAAAGTTTCTTAGAGATTATTATGCTAAACCGTGAATTGAAAGGTTGAACTGTCCTTGTCTTGCATCTGATGGAGATTTGCTGAGGGGATGGGGTAGGCTGCTAACTTAGCCTACAGTAAAATGTCTGAAAGCTTCCTAAAACCTACCTCTTGGAAATTTATCTATGTCTAACCTGTGCTAGAGTCAAAGTATGTCAGTCTAAGCACAAATGGTTATGCTGAGGCAAAATGTGATCTAAGCTTATTCTAAGATTCTCAGGGTCCTTCCTTTCAGTAAGCAAGCAGACTTCTTTACTTATCACAGATCAGAAGCCCTGTAGAACTGAGACGGTACAGAGGCAACCTTTTCAAGGGCTTTTTATCGACTCTTTATAGATCTTAATCTTAATTCCTCAAAGTAGTTTGTTCTGAAATATCATTCCTGCCAAAGCCTTGGTAAAATAACACAAATTTCTAGTTACATCCTATTACAAAGGTCAACAGATTCTTATTGAACTTATGCAAATAACCATACTGAAAGGGCATAACATGGATTTAATATACCCAATGAGCAGCCATTTTAACATTGCCTAAATCTCATGTTTTTCCAGCAGTTCACTTAACTTACCCTCTAATCACCAGCCAAGGACAAAACTGGCTTCTCAGAGGTAGCTATTGATAATTGTTTTCAACCTCCTTCCCCAGCTTGCTTTATACTAATTAACTTTTCTATTTCAAGTATTTGCCTCCACTCATAAGACCCAAGTTAACTTAATAAGCCCTTCATGACCCTCATGTCACAGACAGACCCCATCACCATGGCAGTAATCATGTGACTAACCCACCCATCTGCCTGCTGTCCATCACCTGTGTCAGTATATGCACTGACCTGCCCCTTCATGATGACATGGGGCAGGTCACCACCCAAGCACCACCCAAGCACCACCCAAGCACCTTAATGACCTGGCTCCAACAAAGGGAAAGGGTTAAAAGTCATTCAACTTCAAACAGTAGTCACCATTGCTTTACTGAACTCTGGTGTGGCCATGTGCTCTTTAAGGCCGCTGCCATGTTTCCTATGCTTTGGCCCCCTCTCCAGCCTTAGAGAGGTGAATCTCTCTTTATCTCTCTCCCTCTCTCTCTTTCTGTGATTTACTTTCTAAATAAACTGTATTTTCTTTTTTTTCTTTTTTTTTGAGTTGGAGTCTCACTCTGTCGCCCAGACTGGAGTGCAGTGGCCGCTCCCGGCCACCGCAGCCTCGACCTGCTGGGCTCCAGCGATCCTTCCGCTTCAGCCTTCCAAGTAGCTGGAATTACAGGCATGCGCTACCACATCCGGCTGATTTTTTGATTTATTGTAGAGATGAGGTCTCGCTGCCCAGGCGGGTCTCGAACCCGCGGGCTCAGACAATCCACTCACCTCAGCCTCCCAAAGGCGCGGGATTACAGGCTGAGCCACCGAGCCCGGCTTAAACTGTATTTTCTAATCTAATTCCTGTGCAATTCTTTGCATCTTTCATGCTGCACCGGGTTGCAGACATCAGACACCCGTGCCCCTCCCACCCCCTGTGGGTCTGACCTAACATTCTGGAGGCCCCCCGCCTGTGAGTGTGGCCTAACACATACCATTATAAATTAATACTCACAAACAGTTTTCAAATTCTAGAGAAATTAGGTAGAGAGAAAAATATGTTTTATGCCATATTTAGGTTTTACAAAGATGTTTACAAAACAATTCTCCTGACTGACAGGCTCCATCCACAGGCTCTGAGTCATTATAGAGGCAGTTTAGGAGGAAGGTGGAGGGTGGTGGGGTCCCAGGAGACTGAAGCTGCTTTTTGTTTTTTAAATGACTTCTTATTTCCCAAGCAGTTATATGTTGATTGGCCTTGCAGGGAAACTTCCCCCCACAACTCCCCTGCCAAAGACTGAACTGAGAACCTGACATTTTTAGGTTGGAAAGTTTGTTGAATATTAAAGTTTTTAAAAGCATGGAATCATAACACGGAATTACAGGTTTTTGTAAAATAGTTATTCATCTAGCCAAAATGATAACTTAAAGATTTTGAAAAGTAAAAACTGAAAGAACAGAGCCCCAAATGGAGTTTCTCTGGTCACCCACCTTAAGCAGACACGGTGATGTACTTAGATCAGTGCTTCAAACACAGCAATAATCATAAACTAGAACAACCAGTTTTCCAGCCCCTGGGGAGGTCTTCATTCTACATCTCCCAAGAATTTGTCTTTCGGCTACAGCCCAACCCTTCTTGTCCAGGTGACTGACCCACCCATCCAACTACTGACCCACCTTTGTCTATGACTGGCACACCCACCCATCTGTTGTCAGAGATTTGAGAAACAGACCTCCACCCCATCACCATGACCTTGGCTCCTGTGAATGCTTGCCTCCCCACCCCCCGTGGAAAAGAAGCTTTAAAAGGCTCCAGCCTCAAACATTCAGGGCCATGCTGTCCTATTAGTGTCTGGCCCCCTTCTCCACTCTTGGAGAAGTGAATCCACTCTTTCTCTGATCAGCTTTCTGAATAAGCTATTTTTCTCACCTACCATCTGTGCAATTCTTTGCATACCGGTGGCACCAACTCAGCTCATTGACCTAACGAAAACCTCATTCTTTGATAGAGGAGATCCATTTCCTTATTCAGTAAGAATGAAGAAAGACAATGGGAGGTCAAGTGAATCTGTCCCTTCCCCTCCCCCCCTCCCTTTTTTCTGGTTTAGTAGTACAATTTTTTAAATTGTTAGAAATTGAACTGAAAAGCATATACCAGAGTCCTACAGCTGATTATATACTTCTTTTGGAAAGGGATTAAAGTAAAAAAAAGATTTCAGCCTGCAAATAGGGATTTTCTGACCATTTTTGTCTTTGTTTTGATACAGAGATCCTCTAATGTCTGTCCATATTGTCACAGCCCCTAGAGAAGGACATGGCCAGGGCGCAAGCGTTCCTGTACATTCCTGAACAATATTCCTGAGAGCTAATAAAAGGTGTGCTTCCCTTATCTCCTATGCACTCCCAGTGAGTAGCTTCAGGAATCATCAACTTCCCTGTAGTCTATGTCCCATCAACTGAAAGATGCAAATCTCCTTTTACTCCCTTTTTCTGAGTGGTTATGTTTGAATAGTATAGTATCAATGTAATCATAAGCCTTGTGAATTATATAACTTTTGTATCAATGTAACCAAAAGCTGTGTGATTTGTATAACCTTTGCATAATGCATGATGTCTTAGGCCCTTTACTCTACGGCAAGTTTGATTGCCGCTTCTGCTGGGCCCTACTGATAAAAGCTATGAGATACCTCTGATACTTGGCACCAGGAAGTCTGGACAGAAAAATATCATTATCAATAAATGCAGCTAAAACTCAAGTTCTATACAATGTTCTGCTGGTCACATGGCTAATGTATAGGTATCGACAACTCTGGACTATAAAAGTGAATTGTAAAAGCCTAGAGGGGGAGCAGAACCATTCTGAAAGACCTTGAGTCTGGCTCTGCTCCCTAGATTCGAACTCAGAAATAAACTTCTTTCTACTACTTCCCTGCCCTTTTGATTGATTGGTATCAATGGGCGCAACCAAGTGTTACTCGGACCATAACAGTTTCAATGTTGTTTGAAATAGTTTAATGCATAAGTTTGGAAGTAAACAGACTGTTTGGATGGGCAGGCTATCTTTATATTCAAGGAACTTAAAAATTTAAGAGAATTAAATTCAGTTAAATGGTTTGTTTCCACCCATTTTTAATTGTGAGTAGGACCCTGAATTATAGTTTAAGAGGTACGGGAGGATGTCCAAGGTTGCCACGAGGCTTTTGGAGAAGGAGTTATGAGGTGTGGGTAACCAAGTGAGAATAACCTGTTCTCATGCCTTATTGTACCATACAGATAGCACCCAGCGTTTAGGGTTTCATCTGTCCAATAGAAGAAGTTAGCCAGGTATAGTAAAGTGATCAGATTTTTCCAAAAATCTTTTAACAAACCTCACATAATAAACAGTGGTGTTCTGATAGAGGAGGGGCAGTTGGCTCAGAGGGACCAGTTCATTCCTGGGTTGGGGGAAATGGATCGAAGCCATAGTAAAGGGGGAGTTATTTAGAATGCTAAAAGAGTCAGTGAAATTTAACAAGGCACATTCAGAAGTTTTTATGCAGGTCAGAATTTTGAGATAGAGCCATGAAAGTTTGGACATAAGGAACCTGGACTATTTAGAGGCATTGTGACAGAAAATATTAAGTCATAAAATAGTATTTGGGGCCAAAGTCCCATTTGGAGGCTAGGATTTCTGGTCCAGAAGCTGTAAAATGGCTATACAAATTTACCTTAATGTTTTAAAATGCAGCCCAGGGGTGAGTCTGAGGGAATGGAGGGGGCTTGTCTCATGGTAGGACAGGAAAAATAGGCTTGTTGAGGACCCAAATTGCAATTTCTCTCAGGGGATCCCACCAAGGGAAAGGGGTTCCACTTCCATCTGTTGAGGGGCTGTGAGATGCACATTCCAAAGGGGCATCCCACCTACTGGAAAAGGTGTCCTTGATGTCCGCTAGGGAACATGAAGTTTGTTCTCTACAGGGGCGTTCCACCTAACAGAGAGGAACTCTCAGAGCTAGGGCCACAGTGCTCAGGCCAATGATGCTGGGTGACCAATTCAAGTCAAAGAAAGAGGGCTGAGGGAACACTCGCCATTCCAGCACTGTCTGGGCTATCTTGGCTCAATGGGATTTGGACCTGGAAGATTGGCTGTCTTTGTGGATACTTGGAGAGAGAGAGAAAGAGGAAGGGAAAGAGAGAGAGAGAGAGAGAGAGACAGAGAGAGACCGACAGAGAGAGAGGGAGACACAGAGAGAGAGAGACATAGAGAGAGGGACACACATAGAGAAAGACAGAGAGAGAGAGAGAGAGAGAGAAAGAAAGAAAGAGGAGGGAGATCTGGGTTTCCCAAAGGGTGTATGAATTTGCCCTGGATGGGCGTCTGCTGGCAGCTGCACCACATGTTGGAATTGGGCACCTTTGACCAGAAAGGATAGAGAGAGTCTTCCTTCTTTCTGCGCAAGGCAGTCAAGCTTGTTCACCCTTTGGCCTTCAGGATATACCAAGGAGAGACTCTGGACAGTAACCATCAATTGCCAGAGAGATACTCTGCTGGAAGACTGAAAAGAGGAAAGTAAACTTTAGATTCTCACCTGATCAGGTGGTAGCAGTCTGATGTCTTTCCTCAAGGACCTTCTGGTCCACCGGAGAGTTGCCCTGGCCAGGAACTGTCATCTGTCTCCAGGCTCATACACAGTGTACCTAGAGTTTCAAGTTGGAAGAGAAAGGAGAATGGAGGAGAGGTTCCCATAGGAAAGATAGCCTCATACAGGCCACTAAAATGCTGTGCATATGACTAGTTGAGGCTGGATTTTGCATGGGCAGTGGAAGAATTCACCAAGACAGTAATGAATTTAGAAAGGCAGATTTATTAGAGAGAAGACGCATTACAAGAGAAGAACAAGCAGAACAGCAGAAGGAGACTGCTGCCAGCAAAGAGGCAGGGGGCTAGAGGGAAGTTTTATAGGGTTGGGTTGGGAAGTTTACATAAGGCGCCAAGGGGTCTGGAAAGGGAAGCTATCTATGAGTTGTATGTGCTGTGCAAGGGGTCTGCAAGATGGCTGATTGAGTGTGGTGCTCTGTTCCTTAAAACAGAATTAATTTACAGCAGTGATTAACTGTCTTTCCATTTACAGCAGCGATCTGAAGGTTAGTTTACAACAATGATTTACAGCGGTCAGCAAGCTCTTACAACTCTTACTATGGTCAGTAAGTTCCTTGTAAATTTCACCCTGAGGTTCCCTTTTCTCAATATAATTTACTCAATTGTTGCTGACCTATTTGGACGTTATATTCCACCACAGTTCTCTGGATAGTACCCAGGAGTGGAAATCTAGGTCATAAATTATACAAATACTGAATTTTCTTTATGTACATAATTGTTCTCCAAAATGTATACTCCCACTGACAGTACATTAGGGTTTTTCTTTTCCATTTTCATCACCAGTCCTTAATATTATCTTTTTTTTTTTTGCTAACGAAGTATATAGTCTTTAAAAGTTGTTTTAATTTTCATTTCTCTGATCCCTAATGATGAATATTGACTCTCTTTGTATGCTTATTTGCGGATCTAATTTCCATATCTATAATTGTTTATGCATATTATTGACTGCTTTTTCCATTATATATTCTGTTTTGTTCTTGATAATATGCAGGTTTTTTCCTATATATTTGGGGTAATGAGTCTTTGTAGGCTACCTACACCTCTCTTTTAACTATGTATATGGCGTCTTTCACTAAGCAGAAAACTTGATTTGATAAGGACATCAAAATCAAAGTGACAAGACTGTTTTGTGTAAGATAATGAGTTGACTGATGATTGGCAGCTCCTAGGTAACTTCAGGATGGGGCTGGTCATAGGAAAGACCAAGGTGTGACTAGAGGATTGAGACTTTCAGCCTTCTCCCTCTATGTCTGGGGAGGGGAGAGGAACTGATGTTTAAGTTGATCACCAGTGGCCAATGATTTAATCAATTGTGCCTGTGTAATGAAGCTCCCATAAAACCCCAGAAAGACAAAGTTCAGATGAGCTTCAGGATAGCTGAATACGTAGAGGGTCCTGGAAAGTGGCATGTACGGGTAGGGCATGGAAGCTCCCTCCTCTTCCCACATGCCTTGTCCTGTGCATTTTTTCTATCTGTCTGTTCATTTGCAGCTTTTGTAATATCCTTTATAATAGAGTCCTGAGTTCTGTGAGCTGCTCTAGAAACTAATCAATGCAGAAGAGAAGGCCCTGAAAACCCCTATTTGCAGCCGGTCAGTCAGAAGGATAGGTGACAACCCACAACTTTCGACTGGCATTTCAAGTGGAGGGCAGCCTGGCAGGACTGAGCCATCAACTTGTGGGATCTCATGCGGTCTCCAGGTAGGCAATGTCTGAATTGAAATAAATAAGAGTGCAGCCAGCTGTTGTCTGCTGCAGAACTGATTGCTTGGTATGTGGGAAAACACCCCCTCACATCTGTATACTCCCACTGACACCGAGGTGAGGTGTTAAATTGAATGGTGTAAGGAAAAGTACTTTGGTTTTTAGGGGGGTTTTTGGACTTTTTTTGTTTCTGATTCATTTTTTAATATGCTCAAATTCTCTGTGGAAATTTTCTGTCTTTTCACCTATTGTGTACATCTTTTCCACTGTTTTTTCAAAATACTAATTATAGCTATTTAAAAATATTTGCATCCTAATCTAATACCTACAAGTCTGTTTCTAATATCTTGATTATCAATCACATTTTTGTCTATCTAGTATTTTTAAAATTTAATGTTGTACATTGTGTATTAAAAAACTAGGGAGGTTTCAAATTATATTTTCTTTTTCTTTTTTTTTTGCTGTTGGAGTCTCACTCTGTCACCCAGACTGGAGTGCAGTGGCCACTCTCAGCCACCGTAGCCTCGACCTGCTGGGCTCCGGTGATCCTTCTGCCTCAGCCTTCCAAGTAGCTGGAACTACAGGCGCGCGCTACCATACCCGGCTAATTTTTTGATTTATTGTAGAGATGAGGTCTCGCCTGCCCAGGCGGGTCTCGAACCCGCGGGCTCAGGCCATCCATTCACCTCAGCCTCCCAAGGCGCGAGATTACAGGCTGAGCCACCGAGCCCGGCTCAAATTATATTTTCACTCACCAGACAGGGTTTATCTTTTTTTCTGTTAGGCAGATGTGATAAGAGGCCGATCACCTTGGTGAAATCAGGGATTTGGCTTGATTTGCTTGGGTTTAGATTTATGTAACATTTAATCTTCCTATTTCACGCTATTCCTTGAAGGTGACCCTCTTGGATCTTTGATTAAGATACTGTCAGGTATTTATTTCCTCCAATTTGAAAGGTGATAGGAGAGCTAGTCCTCGTTTTCAGAGTTTCCCAGTCCAGCTTTTCAGCCTTCCATCCTACACAGCTTCAAAATTTGGCAAATCAACTAAGAGAGAAACCACCATGGCAGATCTCTTTTGCAGCACTGCAAGACTGAAAGATTTCACTCTGCTTATAGAAAATGTCAGTCTAGTTTCCCAGTCTCCCATGCACTCCAGCAAATCTGAGAAAATCAACCATCTCAGGTCTCTGTCTTACTCCATTTGTGCTATTATAACAAAGGACATGAGACTGGGTAATTGATAAAGAACAGAATTGTATTTTCTCACAGTTCTGGAGGCTGGGAAATCCAAGGTCAATATGCTGGCATCTTGTGAGGGCCTACTTACTGTGTCTGGCAGAACAGCAAAGGGAGACTGGAGAAGAGCAGAAGAGAGAGGACCCACTCCTGCAAGCCCTTTTTATAATGGAATTATTCCATTTGTGAATGTGGAGCCTTCTTCATCTAAACACTTTTCATAAGGCCCCACCTACCAACATTGTTGCACTGAGGATTATGATTTCAACAAGTGAATTTTGGGGGGCATATTCAAACCAAAGCAGTTTTCAAATTTTCCCCTAGTCTTGCACAGTCAATAAAATCTTCATTGTCCCTTCTTTCCAAAGTTCAATATTCAGCTTATGTTTAGAATCAGCAAATCTCCTCCCCATTCGACCCTCAAGATGAAAAATGGTTAATAATTGTCAGTGTCCGTTCGCCTCAGAAAGGTTCTGCCTCTCTAGAATATTGGGTCATGATGTTCCATTGTTTCCACTTTAAAGGCTCTTTGTTACCTTTAAAAATAAGACTTTTAGCCGGGCTTGGTGACTCAGCCTGTAATCCGGTGCCTTTGGGAGGCTGAGGTGAGTGGATTGCCTGAGCCTGCGGGTTCAAGACCCGCCTGGGCAGCGAGACCTCATCTCTACAATAAATTTTTTAAAAAATCAGCCGGGTGTGGTAGCGCATGCCTGTAATTCTGGCTACTTGGAAGGCTGAGGTGGAAGGATCGCCGGAGCCCAGCAGGTTGAGGCTGCAGTGGCTGGGAGCGGCCACTGCACTCCAGTCTGGGCGACAGAGTGAGACTCCAACTCAAAAAATAAAAATAAGAAGAAGAAGAAGATTTTTGCAATTCATCTGGCCTTTTACAATTTGCTGTAGTAGGACCATTGACCTGATGTAAATAATACATCCCACTTGGAAGACCTGTGCTTTATATCTTGACTTATGCAAAGAATTTCTGCATCAAAGTCTTATTTATAAAGAGATATGTATTATTCTATACCAGATGTCAATGAAATCAATAAGGTCTGGAGTTGCATAGTATTTAAACTTGACAAAATAAGCAAAAGAATTACAATTAGATACAACTTCAAATGCTGTATGCAAAAATATTTCTTTAAGAAAGGTATTTGAATGGAGGTACTAATATAGACTCTGAGAATATTGGGGCTAAAATGCTTACATATTTTAATATAAAAATTTAGAATTCAGAATGCTATGATTTGAATTTTTGTGCTCTCCCAAAATTCATATTTTGAAATCCTAATCCCTCATGGTAATAGGAGGTGGGGCCATTGGAATTAATGCCTTTATAGAAGACACCCCAGAGGTGATATCAGTAACATGGCAAAATAGAAAGTTCCTGACTGTCCCTCACAAATGTACCAAATAAGCATCTATTCACAGATCAGTTTCCTCTGAGCAAAAGTCAGAGACTGGCTGAGAGATCCTACCCACTAGGCAACTGAGAAAATAATCCATACAGAATAGGCGGGAAAAGCTGTGGTACATTCAGGCATGGACCCCTTTCCTGACACTGCAACATACAATCAGGAACTGCATCACTGACATCCAGCTTCTCTCTGTGGGGAGGAGGGATTTGGGCCATACATATACTGCCCTAATTCTAAGGTTTCCCACAGTTTGGGTCTTAGTACATCAACTCTGGAAGTGGAGTGAATTAGACACACAACAAGTATTTCTGGACCACAGGGGGAATGTGGCAGTTTTACATGGGTGCATAAGTACTACCAGTGGTTACATCCTCCAGGAGCATTGCAGAAAAGGGGCTTTTAAAATGTAGCCCCCCAGTAGCCGGGCTCGGGGGCTCAGCCTGTAATCCCGCTCCTTGGGAGGCTGAGGTGAGTGGATTGCCTGAGCCCGCAGGTTCGAGACCCGCCTGGGCAGGCGAGACCTCATCTCTACAGTAAATCAAAAAATTAGCTGGGCGTGGTAGCGCACGCCTATAGTTCCAGCTATTTGGAAGGCTGAGGTGGAAGGATCACTGGAGCCCAGCAGGTCGAGGCTGCGGTGGCCGGGAGTGGCCACTGCACTCCAGTCTGGGCGACAGTGAGACTCCAACTCAAATAAATAAATAAATAAATAAATAAAATAAAATAAAAAATAAAAATGTAGCCCCTGTTTCTCCCTAAAAGAGGTTTATGCCGTGCACTGAATGCTCTAAGTTTAATAGCTACCTCTGGAAGCACTACATCCAAAGCCTCTTAGTTCTGGGAGCAGAAGAAATTAAGCAAATGTGACTCTCCCTAGATCACAGAACAAAATGGTGGTTTTAAATGTGCACACAAACACTTCCAGGGGCTACACCCCTCAAAACAATGCAGAAAAGAGGGTAGGAACATGCAGCTCCCTTTTTGTTCCCAAAAGTGGCTTACAGCATGCACTGCTGATGGCTACTTGATGATCTGGCTTCTAACGAACTTGTATTTTGGAGCTAATGGGGCAATATCAGTCTGGCATCCCCACTTTACAAGTCTTACCTCTGGCTCACCCCAGTGATAAATCCAGGTCTACCGATTCTTCCTGGAAGGAGTTTGACTATCCACCAAGCACTACAACATCTGCAGATTCCACCCAAGAGACTGTCTTCTTAACAAACTACCTCTGGGAGTTGATGGGGCTTTGCATTCCTGAGAGGCCCTAGACCACAGAAAACAAAAAGGTGACTATACGATGGACTCACTTCCAAGAGCCATGTCCCTAGAATCAGAGGGTACAGACTGAATAAGATGACAGGCATTTGCCACAGATCCTCTCTTGGTTTAGTACAGAGTAGGAGAAAAAACCCATACCCACCTTCATCAAGAAAATAGAAGAAACTAGAGCACATATCTAACACTTCAGAACTTCCAGCTACATCTAGAGAATCTGACTCCTACCTTACTGGTCTCAAGGTACTGAAAAGACACGAAACATCCTAAGCTTCAAAGGGCCACCAAAACCAAAGACAGCAGTCTATAAAACCAAAGATTTGAGAGGCGCCTTAAAATCTCTGACTGAGCCAATGGGTGAGATCCTTTTCTTACAACTCCAGTTTGACAAGACTGGGAGAGATAGTTTTCTTATGTAATGCACTGACAGCAGCACAGAGTCAATAAAAGTTTTAAAAATATGAGAATATATTCCAAATTTAAAAAAAAAAAAAAACTCCAGAAAGTGACCTGAGTGAAGTGGAGATATGTAATTTACCTGCTAGATAATTCAAAATAATGGTTATGAAAATGTTCACTAATGTCAGGAAAGCAATGCAAGAACAAACTGGAGATTTTAGCAAAGAGATAGAAAGTTTTAAGAAGTATTAAATAGAAGTCATAGAACTGAAAAAGACTATAACTGAACTGAAAAATTTAATACAGGGGATCAATAGCAGACTAGAATAGGCAAAAGAAAGAATAAGTAAACTAAAAGACACATCACTGGAAATCATATGGTATGAGAAGCAAAAAAGAAAAAAATTAAAAAGAGTGATGATAGGTTAAGGAACTTATGGGGCATTATCAAGTGTAACAACATATACGTTATCAATGAACCACAAGGTAAAGAAGAGAGAAAGGAACACAAAATACATTTTTTAAAAAGGCAGAAAACTCCCCAAGTCTGGGGAAGAAAATAGAAATCCAGATTCAGAAAACCCAAGGGATATCAAATAAGATAAGTTCAAAGAGATATTATAATCAAATTGTCAAAAGTTAAAGACAAAGTATTTTGAAAGCAGCAAGGGAAAAGTTAATTGTTACATATGAGGAAATCTCATTAAGGTTATTAGTGGATTTTTCAGCAGAAAATTTGCAGGTTAGAAGGGAGTAATATTCAAAATGCTGAAAGGAAGCAGGTGTCAACCAAGAACACTATACCCAGTTACCTTGTCCTTAAAAAATGAAGGGTGAGCCGGGCTCGGTGGCTCAGCCTGTAATCCCGTGCCTTTAGGAGGCTGAGGTGAGTGGATTGCCTGAGCCCGCGGGTTCGAGACCCGCCTGGGCAGCGAGACCTCATCTCTACAATAAATCCAAAAATTAGCCGAGCATGGTAGCGCACGCCTGTAATTCCGGCTACTCAGAAGGCTGAGGCGGAA
Source organism: Cephalopachus bancanus (assembly GCA_027257055.1). NCBI lineage: Eukaryota > Metazoa > Chordata > Mammalia > Primates > Tarsiidae > Cephalopachus > Cephalopachus bancanus. The sequence goes on along the minus strand of JAPVLO010000387.1, from coordinate 2,075,694 downwards.
GGATCACCGGAGCCCAGCAGGTCGAGGCTGCGGTGGCCGGGAACGGCCACTGCACTCCAGTCTGGGCGACAGAGTGAGACTCCAACTCAAAAAAAAAAAAAAAAAAGTGAACGGTGATAAAGACTTTCTCACACAAACGGAAGCTGAGAAACTTTACTACCACTAGACCTGCCTTACAAGAAATGCTAATGGAAGTTCTTCAAGCTGAAAGAAAAAGATGCTAATTAATAACCTGAAAACATATAAAATTATAAACACATTAGTAAGTACATTGTCAAATCCAAAACACTCTAATACTGTAATGGTGTGGGGTAAATAACTATATCTAAGGTAAAAAGACAAAACAACTAAAGCTATAATCGCTTGTTAAGGATATAACTTTTTTTTTTTTTTTTGAGTTGGAGTCTCACTCTGTCGCCCAGACTGGAGTGCAGTGGCCGCTTCCGGCCACCGCAGCCTCGACCTGGTGGGCTCCAGCGATCCTTCCGCCTCAGCCTTCCGAGTAGCCGGAATTACAGGCGTGCGCTACCACGCCCGGCTGATTTTTTGATTAATTGTAGAGATGAGGTCTCGCTGCCCAGGCGGGTCTCGAACCCGCCGGCTCAGGCAATCCACTCACCTCAGCCTCCCAAAGGTGCAGGATTACAGGCTGAGCCACCGAGCCTGGCTATAACTATTTTTAAAATGTATATCGTGATGTCAAAAATATAAAACATGGAAGGAGGTGGCATAGAAGTGTAGGGTTTATGTAACTGATCAAAGTTATCTGTTTAAAGTAGCCAGTTATAAGTTTAAGATGTCTTATGGGCACCCACAAAGCAAAAGCGTATAATAAATACCCAAAGAATAATAATATAAAAATACCACTAACAAAGCCATCAAACCACAAAGGAAGAAAGTAGTAGTACATGGCAGCAACTGTGGCAAAGCAAGAGCCTCAGAGACAACATTACCACCAGCACAGCCAGGACCTAAGCCAACACTGGGGACTGTCTGCAGGTCCCACACTCTCTTGATGAATCGGAGAAGTCCCATTGTATCAGAGTAAGATGGACAATAGTTTTGATTGTGATTTTAGTGAGCTGGAGCCACCAGATCACTAATAAATGACATCTGTTGACCAACAGTCACCGGGCCTCCCTGTTGAAGTATATAGTCACAAAGGAGGGAAAGAAGCCAAACAGAAGTAGTGCTAACCAGCACCTTAGATCAAGTTACAACTGACCCTAAAGAAATAGAAAAGTTTATCAGAGATTATTATGTACACTTTTATGGAAACAAACTCAGAAACTTAAAGGAAATGAAGGACTTTCTGACATCACACAACCTCCCAAGGTTGAAAAAAATAAGAAATTGAGACCCAAAGTAGACCAATAACAACCCAGGAAATTGACACCATCATAAGAAAACTACCTACAAAAAAAAAAAAAAGCCCTGGACCAGCGGAATCCTACAAAACAAACAAGGAGGAGCTGATACTAATCCTATTGAAAGTATTCCAGGCAATCGAGAAAGACAGAATTCTCTCCAAATCATTTTAGGAAGCTAACATCACATTGATACCCAAACAGGGTAAAGATTCAACAAAGAAAGAGAACTACAGGTCAATATCTCTGATGAGCCTAGATGCAAAATTTCTCTACAAGATTCTAGCAAATTGGATTCAAAAACACCTATCAAAAATCATCTACCATGACCAAGCAGGCTTCATCTCCAGGATGAAGGGCTAGTTCAACATTTGCAAGACCATGAACGTAATTTAATACATCAACAGATGTAAAAACAAGAACCGCATGGTTATATCATTAGATGCAGTAAAAGTTTTTGATAAAATCCAGCATCCCTTCTTGATAAAAACCCTTGAACACTTAGGAATAGATGGAACATACTTCAAAATAGTAGCAACCATTTACAATAAGCTCACAATCAGCATACTGCTAGATGGACAGAAATTGGAACCATTTCCTCTGAAAACCAAACAAGACAAGTTGTCCACTCTCACCCCTTCTGTTCAACATAGTATTGGAAGTCCTAGCTAGAGCAATCAGACAAGAGAAGGAAATCAAAGATATCCAAAAAGGAAAAGAGGAAGTTATCCCTCTCTGTGGCTCTGTGGATGACATGATCCTATACCTTGAAAACCCAAGATAGTCTGTCAAAAACCTCCTTGTACTGATAAAGGACTTTGGCAAAGTCTTGGGGTATAAAATCAATGTGCAAAAGACAGTCTCATTCTTATATACCAACAATAAACAGACAGAGAACCAAATAAAAAGCGCAATCTCCTTCACAATAACCACACACACAAAAAAGAAATACATTGTCATCTTCCTAACCAGAGAAGTGAAAGACCTTTACAATGAAAACTACAAAACCCTGTTCAAAGAAATCTAAGAGAACACAAACAAATGGAAAAATATTCCATGCTCATGGATTGGAAGAATTTATATTGTCCATCCTACCAAAGTCAATCTACAGATGTAACACGATACCCATTAAATTACCAACATCATTCTTCTTCAGACCTCAAAATGACAACACAGAAATTCATATGGAAACATAAAAGATCATGAATAGCCAAAACAATCCTTAGCAAAAGAAATAAAGCAAGAGGTATCACACTTCCACACTTCAAACTTTACTATAAAGCTACAATAATCAAAACGGCCTGGTATTGGTACAAGAACAGGCATATGACCAATGAAACAAGATAGAAATTCTGGAAGCAAAACTTCAATTTCTAAACCAACTCATCTTTGACAAAGCCTCCACCAACAACCACTGGGGAGAGGAGAACCTATTCAGTAAATGGTGCTGGGAAAATTAGCTGACCACATGCAGGAGATTGAAACAAGACCGCTATCTATCACCATACACAAAAATCAACTCTGAATGGATCAAAGACCTAAATGCAAAACCTACAACTATAAGAATCCTAGAAGAAAACGTAGGAAGTACTCTTACAGAAATTGGAATCAGAAATCAATTCCTGATTAACTCTCCAAAAGTGAATGCCATAAGAGATTAAATAGGCAAGTAGGACCTCATCAAACTGAAAAGCTTCTGCAAAGCAAAAGAAACCATCAAGAGAGCAGGGAAACAGCCCACAGAATGGGAAAAAATATTTGCCAAGTTGCAAGTCTGACAAAGACCTAACATCCAGGATCCACAGGAACTCAAATGTGCTGAAAGTAAAAAACCAAACAACCCTATTAAAGAGTGGGCAAAAGGTATGAATAGACACTTCTCAGAAGAAGATTTACAAGCAGCTAGCATATATAAGAAAAAGTGCTCAGCCTCACTAATCATCAAAGAAATGCAAACTTAACCACACTGAGATACCACCTAACTTCAGTCAGGATGGCCATTATCAATAACTCAAAAAACAACAGATGCTGGAGAGGATGCAGAGAAAAGGGAACACTTCTACACTGTTGGTGGGAGTGTAAATTAGTACGACCTCTGTGGAAAACAGTGTGGCAGTTTCTAAAAGATCTAAAAATTAACCTTCCAAACAACCCAGCAATCCCCCTTCTGTGAATATATCTGGGGAAACTCACATCACTCTATGAAAAAGATGCCTGCACCATTTATTTATTGCAGCATTATTTACAATAGCAAAAACATGGAAGCAATCATGCTGCCCATCAAAAGTGGGCTGGATAAAGAAAATGTGGTACACATACACAATGGAATATTATGCAGCCATAAAGAAAAACAAAATGATGGACTTTGCAGCAACTTGGATGGATTTAGAGTAACAATAATCAGTGATTTATCATAGAAAGAAAGATCTGAATACTACATATACTCACTCATAAGCGGACCCTGAACATTTATCATACTAGTATAATAAAGGGATTGGCAGTAGTGGGACACTGTTGGGGGGTGGCACATAACATCAACAAGGGTACCCAAACTTTACCTGCATGATAACCACTTATGTCCCTAACCCTGAATTGTATCCCACATCTTTAAAATAAAAATAATAATTAAATTTTAGAAAAGAAAGTAGTAGAGGAAAAGCGGAACAAAGGATCTACCAAAAAACCATGAAACTATTATCAAAATGACAATAGTAAGTCCTTACTTATCAAGAATTACTTTGAATGGAAATGGATTAAATTTGCCAATCAAACTGCATAAAGTGACTGAATGAGTTAAAAAAAAAAAAAAGACCCAACTGTCTGCTGCCTACAAGAGACTTGCCTCACCTCAAAAACCACTTATAGACTGAAAGTGAAGAATGGCAAAATATTCCACGCAAATGGAAATTAAAAGGGAGCAGAGATAGCCATACTTACTTTAGACAAATAGGCTTTAAATGCAAAACTGTAAACGATAAACAAAGGTCATTATATAGTGATAAAGGAGTCAGTTAATCAAGAAGATATGACTGTTATAAATAATATGCATCCAACATTGGAGCACCTAAATATGTAAAGCAAACATTAAGAGATCTGAATGGAAATATAGACTGCAGCACAATCATAGTAAGGTACCTCAATACCCTACTTTCAACATGGGACAGACTATTGAGACAGAAAATCAATAAGGAAACATTGGACTTTAACTGCACTTTAGAACAAAAAGACCCAACAGACATGTACAGAACTACAGAACATTCTATCCAAGAGCAATAGAATACGCAGTATTCTCAAGTGCGTGAAACATTATCCAGGATAAATCATATGTTAGGGGCTACATAACATGTCTTTTTTTTTTTTGAGTTGGAGTCTCACTCTGTCACCCAGACTGGAGTGTAGTGGCCGCTCCCAGCCACTGCAGCCTCGACACTGCTAGGCTCTGGCGATCCTTCCGCCTCAGCCTTCTAAGTAGCTGGAACTACAGGCGCGCGCTACCACGCTCAGCTAATTTTTTTTTATTTATTGTAGAGATGAGGTCTCACCAATTTGCCCAGGTGGGTCTTGAACCTGTGGACTCAGGCAATCCACTCATCTCCGCCTCCCAAAGCGCAGGATTATAGGCTGAGCCACCGAGCCCGGCTACAAAATATGTCTTGACAAGTTTAAGAAGATAAAAATTATATCAAGCATTTTTTTCCAATCACAATGGTATGAGACTAGAAATCAATAACAGGAGGAATTACACAAAAATTATAAATGTGTAGAAATTAAACAATATTCTCCTGAGCAACAATTGAGTTGAAAAAGGAATTGAAGGAAAATTTTTAAAATATCTTGAGACAAACAAAAATGGAAACACAACATACCAAAATTTGGGGGATACAACAAAAGTAGTTCTAGAGAGAAAAGTTTATAGCAATAAACACCTACATCAAAAAAAAAAAGAAGAGAGAGAAAGATTTTAAGTAAACAATCTAAGGTTACAGCGTAAGAAACTTAAAAAAGAACAAGCCAAGCTCAAAGCTGGCAGAAGGAAGAAAATAGCAAAGATCAGAGCAGAAATAAATGAAATAGAAACGAGAAAAACAATAGAAAAGGTCAACAAAACTGAGAGTTGTTTGTTTGCGAAGATAAACAAAATTGACAAACCTTTATCTAAACTAAGACAAAAGAGATAAGACTCAAATAAACAAAGTCAGAAAAAAAGAGAAGTCATTACAACTGATAACAATACAAAGGATTATAGGAGACTACTACGAATAATGATATTGGACAACCTAGAAGAAACAGATAAATTCCTAGAAATATATAACTGACCAAAATTGAATCATGAAGAAATTAGAACAGACAATAATAAAGAGATTAAATCAATAATTAAAAGTTTCCCATCAAAGTTAAGTCCAGAACCAAATGGCTTCATGACTGAATTCTACAAAACATTTTAAAAAACACTTCTGTCAATTCTCAAATTCTTCAAAAAAATTGAAGAAGACATACTTTCAAACTCATTTTATAAGAGTAGCATTACCCTGATATCAAAGTAAAAGACACTACAAGAAAACCGCAGATCAATGTCTCTGATGAACACAGATGTAAAAATCATCATCAAAATACTAGTAAACTATATTCAACAGTATATTGAAAAGATCATTCACCATAATCAATTGGAATTTATCCCTGGGATGCAAGGTTGGTTTAACACAAATTAATAAATGTGATTCACTCTATTAGCAAAATAAAGAACAAAAGCTATATGATTATCTCAATAGATACAGAAAAAGCATTTGGCAAAATTCAGCATCCTTTCATGATAATCATTCTCAACAAATTAGATAAAGAACGAATGATCCTCAGCCCAATAAAAGCCATGATGACATTTCACAGCTAATGTCATATTCAATGGTTTAAAGAAGAAGAAGAAGAGGAGGAGGAGGTGTAAGGTTTTTCCTCTAAGATCAGGAAAAAATCAAGGATATTCACGTTTAGCATAGTACTGGAAGTACTAGCCAGAGCAGTTAGGTAAGAGAAAGAAATAAAAGGTATCCAAATAGGAAAGGATGACATAAGAGTGTCTCTGCTTGTTGATGATATAATCTTAAATATAGAAAACCCTGATGACTATACCAACAAACTGCTAGAATTGTAAACAAATACAGTAAAGATGCAGGATACAAAATCAACTTACAAAAATGAGTAACATTTTTATATACTAACAACAAACTGTCTGAAAGATAAATTGAGAAAACAATCTCATTTACAATAGCATCACACAAATGCTAGGAGTAAATTTAACCAAAGAAGTAAAAAGATATGTATACTGAAGGCTATAACACAATGATGAAAAATTGAAGATAACACAAATATATGGAAAGCTATCCTGTGCTCATGTATTGGAAAAATTAATATTGTTAAAATGTGCATACTACCCAATATAATAAACAGATTCAATACAATCCCTATCAAAATACTAACATCATTCTTCACAGAATTAGAAAAAAAACCCCACAAATGAACCCAGATAGCCAAAGTGATCTTGATCAAAAAACACAAAGCACTATAAGCCTACAGTAATCAAAATAGCCTGGTATTGGTATAAGAACAGGCATATAGACCAATGGAACAGGATAAACATTCCAGAAGCAAAGTCTCAATTTCTCAACCAACTCATCTTTGACAAAGCCTCCAACAACAACTACTGAGGAGAGAAGAACCTATTCAGTAAATGGTATTGGGAAAACTGGCTGAACATATGCAGAAGATTGAAACAGGACCCCTACCTATCACCATACACAAAAATCAACTCTAAGTGGATCAAAGACCTAAACGTAAAACATCGAACTATAAGAATCTTAGAAAACACAGGCGATACTTATGGAAATTGGAACTAGCACCCAATTCCTGATCAGAACCCAAAGTGCCTATCCCATAAGAAATAAGATAGACAAGCGGGACCTCATCAAACTGACAAGCTTCTGCAAAGCAAAAGAAACTATCAAGAGAGCAGGGAGACAGCTCACAGAATGGGAAAAATATTTTCCAACTGTATATCTGACAAAGGCCTCACATCTAGTTTCTACAAGGAACTCAAATGCACTAAAAGGAAAAAAACAAACAATTCAATTAAAAAATGGGCAAAAGACAAGCATAGACATTTCTCAAAAGAAGATATACGGGCAACCAACAGACACATGAAAAAGTGCTCAGCCTCCCTAATCATCAGAGAAATCCAAATCAAAACCACATTGAGATACCACCTAACCCCAGTAAGAGTGGCCATCATTAATAAAACAAACAACAACAGATGCTGGTGAGGATATGGAGAAAAAGAAACACTTCTACACTGCTAGTGGGAATGCAAACTAGTGCAACCTCTTTGGAAGACAGTGTGGCGATTTCTGAAAGACTAGAAATTGACCTTCCATGTGACCAAGCAATCCCCCTATTGGGAATATACCCAGAGGAACGTAAATCATTCTACAAAAAGACACCTGTATACACATGTTTGTTGCAGCTCTATTCACAATAGCAAACATGGAACCAACTATGCTGCCCACAGAAGCTCAACTGGATAAAAAAAATGTGGTATATATACACAATGATGCAGCCATAAAGAAGGGCAAACATATGGATTTCACAGCAACTTGGATGGATTTAGAGTCGATCATACTCAGTGATCCATTACAGAAACAAAGAACAGAGTACCATATGTTCTCACTCATAAGTGGGTCCTGAACATGTATCATAATACAAGAGAGGGATGGGCAGTTAGGGACACTGCCAGGGAAGGGGGGGGACACAACATCATTAAGGGTATCTGATCCTTTTTTTTTTTTTTTTTTGAGTTGGAGTCTCTGTTGCCCAGACTGGAGTGCAGTAGCCGCTCCCGGCCACCGCAGCCTCGACCTGCTGGGCTCCGGTGATCCTTCCACCTCAACCTTCCCAGTAGCTGGAACTACAAGTGTGCTACCACACCCAGCTAATTTTTTGATTTATTGTAGAGATGAGGTCTCACCAAGTTCCCCAGGCGAGTCTCGAACCCACGGGCTCAGGCAATCCACTCACCTCAGCCTCCCAAGGCGCGGGATTACAGGCTGAGCCACTGAGCCCGGTTGGGTATCTGATCCTAAACCAGGGGAAGTGAGGACGGGGCGGGAGGCTCAAACTTCACCTGTAGGTAGACTACTCACATACCTAATCGTGACTTGTAACCCTCATCTTTAAAATAAAGAGGAAAACAGATAGATAAATACATACATAAAACAGTGACCTTCGCCAGTGGCCTCTGTGCAGGTTTGCCTGTGTCGATACTCAAGTCTACTGTGACTTCATCTCATAGCCTGAGTTGAGCCTGGCCTTTCCACCATGCCCTTCCCACATCCCACCACAGGACACCCTGGCCATCCTGGCTCATGAACCCTTTCTCATTCTTGAACATGCCTCTGGATCCAGACTGTCTGAGTTCAAATCCCAGCTCTGTTACTGGGCCGTGTGACTCAGGCAAGCCACTTAGCCTCTTTGAACCTCAGTTTACCCATCTGTAAAAAGGGATAATAACAGTTTCTAGATCAAAGGCTGTTGCAAGTGTTAAACAAACTAAGACTGTACAAAATAGAGTGCTTAAAATAGTGTCTGATCAACAGGAAGTGACAAATTAAGTATATCTTGAACAATTATCATAATACTAAGAGAAAGGGATTGACGGTAGGTGATTTGTTGGGCTGTTATCTTGTGATCTTTTCATTTTCTTGATGTGTCTTCATAGAGATATAAATTCCCTCTTAGAACTGTTTTCATGGCATCCCAGAGGTTTTGGTAAGATGTTTTTCTTCAGTTTCATTTGTTTCCAGGAATCTCCTAATTTCTGTTTTGATTTCAGTGTTGATCCAGTAGTTCATCATCATGCTGTTTAGTGTCCATGTCTTTGTGGGTTTTGGGAAAATTTGGTTGGTGTTGATATTTATTTTTATTCCACTGTGATCTGAGTAGGTGCATGGCAATATTTCAACCTCATGAATTTTGTTTGCATTTGATTTATGGCCAGGAATGTGATTAATCTTGGAGTACATTCCATGTGGTGGTGGTGAGAAGGTACAGTCTGTTTTGGTTGGGTAGAATATTCTCTAGGTATCTATTAAACCCATTTGGTCGAGTGTCTAGTTGAGGTTCCAGATGTCTTTGTTGATTTTTTTTGCCGCGATGATCTATCTAGGGTTGTTAATGGGGTATTTAAGTCCCCAGTTATAACAGTGTTAGAGTCAATATCTTTTTTTAGTTTACTTAGTAGTTGCTTTATAAATGCTGGTGCTCCTGTGTTGGGTGCATATATGTTTAGGATGGATATTTCTGGTTGATGGATTTAAACTTATATCATTATGTAGTGTCCTTTTGTATCTTTAAATTTTGGATAGCTTAAAGGCTGTTTTGTCTGATATTAAAATCATTACTCCTCCCTTCTTTTGTGATCCATTTGCCTGGACACTCATTTTCCATCCTCTAACTTTGAGTCTGTGTGAATCCCTTGTGGTGAGATGAGTTTCCTGGATGCAGCAAATAATTAGGTCATGGTTTTTTAATCCAGTTTGCCAATCTGTGTCTTTTCTTTTCTTTTTTTTGGAGTTGGAATCTCACTCTGTCACCCAGACTGGAGTGCAGTGGCATGATCCCGGCCACTGCAGCCTCAACCTGCTGGGCTCCTCCAGCAATCCTTCTTCCTCAGCCTTCCAAGTAGATGGAACTACAGGCACATGCTACCACACCTGGCTAATTTTTGATTTATTGCAGAGATGAATTCTCGCCAAGTTGCCCGGGCAGTTCTCTAACCTGCAGATTCAGGCAATCCACTAACCTTCGCCTCCCAAAGTGCTGGGATTATAGGTTGAGCCACCGAGCCTGGCCTCTGTGTCTTTTCAGTGGTGCATTTAGTCCATTCATATTCCGGCTGATTATTGAAATGTGATCATTTATCCCTGTCATGAAGTTCTTATAAAGTTTTTTATTTGTTTGTTTTCTTGTAGTTTGGGGGTTGATGTATGTGTGTGTTTTCAAGTTTGATGTTTTGATGTATTCTTTGTTAATTCTGTGTTCTGCTGTTCTCCTTGTCTTTCTTTGTGTTTGATGCCTTTTTATGCATCTCCTGTAGAGCTGGTCTGGAAGCTGAATAATCTCTTAGGAATTGGATGTCTGGGAAGTATCATAACTCTCCATTACTGATGAAGCTGAGCTTGGCTGAGTAGAAAATTCTTGGTAGAAACTGTTTATCTTTGAGGACTTTAAATATTGAACTCCAGTCTTTTCTAGCTTGTAGTATTTCTGCTGCTAGGTCTGCTACTATTCTAATTGGCTTTTCCTGGTGGGTAGTGATCTTTCTCACTTGTTGCCTTAAGGATTTTTTCTTTTGTGCCTACTTTGTGTAGGTAATTTCCTATGCGTCTAGGGGTTGGTCTTCTATTTTTATGTCTTGTGAGGGTTCTCTATATCTCTGGTGTTTGGCTGGTCACAGCTCTGGTGAGATGGGGGAAGTTTTCTTGGATAACCTCCTGGAATACTTGCTCCAAGGTGTTCTCCATTTCCCTTTCTTCCTCTGGGATACCAATCCAGCATTGGTCAGCCTCTTGATATAATTGCACATGTCTTGTAGACTTTGTTCTTTCTTTCTGTGATTTTTACAGATTGGGTTAATTCCATGTTCTGATCTTCAAGTTCTGAGATTCTTTCTTCTGCTTAATTAATTCTGCTTTTTATGCTTGTCATCTTGTTATTTATTTCCTGGAAGAAATTTTTATCGGCAAAATCTTGTTACAAGTTCTTTCAGAGTTGCATCTTATCTTTCTGGAGTCTTAGTGACTCTTTCCATCCATTCCCTAATCCCTGTAGTATTCTGGGGCCAGTAGTTGGTGACTTCCATTGTTTGGGGGCTGAGGTTTGATTTTTCAGGCCTTTTCTCTTTGTTACACTGGAAATTACCTGTGGTCTTCTGTTGGTTTTCCCTCATTTGTAAGCAATCTCTCTTCTCTTTAGTTCCATTATTCAGTGGCAGTGGGAGAGGTTTTCACTTTTGATGTTTGCTCAGCCCTTTCTTTCTTGGTCAGGGCTTGGCTCTGGATTTACTCTATCTTGAAACAGGACTGTGGGTGGTAAGCTTTGCTGTCTCTTGCAGTTTTGAGAGATGAATAAGGTGGAGGATGAGGAGCTAGTATTCAGAAACTTCTTGAAAATCACACTGTTCACTGCTTATGGTATGGGTTCCCTAAGACCCATGCCCCACCACCACTCTATATGATGATGCAATGTACTCCCTGAGTCTAAGATACAGGAACAGTAATGAGAAGAACAAAGAAGAGTAGAATGAAATAAGATGGACACTGGGGAGAAATAAGATGGACAAGAATTTTTTAAAAATATGGCTCAGCCTGTAATCCCGCGCCTTTGGGAGGCTGAGGTGAGTGGATTGCCTGAGCCCACGGGTTCAAGACCCACCTGGGCAGCGAGACCTCATCTCTACAATAAATCAAAAAATCAGCCGGGCGTGGTAGTGCATGCCTGTAATTCTGGCTACTCGGAAGGCGGAGGCAGAAGGATTGCCGGAGCCCAGCAGGTGAGGCTGCAGTGGCCGGAAGCGGCCACTGCACTAGTCTGGGCGACAGAGTGAGACTCCAACTCAAAAAAAAAAAAAAAAAAAATAAATAAATAAATAAATAAATAAATAAATAAAAATTTAAAAAAAATCACAGAACAATGAAAGCAGAAACCAAAGCAAATAACAATAGCATGCACGCACGCGCACACACACACACACACACACACACACAGACACACAGCAAAACAACTTGAAATAGCAACAAAATAAAATAAGACCAAAAAAACCCAGCCAAAAACCAGGAAAACCAAACTCACACACATGCCCAGCATAAAATGAAAGGAGAAGAACAAGAGAAAGAAAGAAAAAAAAACCTAGAATTCATGTTGAACTCTCACACACACATTAAACTAAAAAAGAGAGAACAAAAGAGCAAAAACAAACAACAAAAAAATTGAAAGATGAACACTCAATCATTCACATGCACACATAAACAGAAAACAAAGAATAAAAGAAAAAGAGAAAAAAAGGGAGATACATCTCGAACCCTCACATACACACATTTATGCACAAAGGGAAAAATATACAAAAATTAGAAAAACAAACAAGCAGACCAAAAAAGCCTGCCCTCTTGTGGCAGATTCTGTAATTGTTCCTCTCAGCTGCCCCACTGCTGTCTCCTGCAGAGCTTGGCCTCATTCACTTTCTCCCTAGTGTCCAGACCAGGGAAGGAGGAGGTAGCAGTAAGGGTGGACTGCAGCCCTCCCCTTCCACTCTTGTATGATCAGGGAGATCCCCTCCAGTGTGGGGTTATCTCTTCCCCAGGTACTGACAGAGGGTGCCCCAGTCAGGCCTATCCTGGAGTGGAATCTTTCTATTGCAGCCAATGTCCAGGCTCTGCCTGGGTTCATCCTTCTCAGTCATGCACCAGCCATGTGGGTCTGATATTGAGAGGATGGCTGGGGAGGAGAAGGCGGGGTCAGTCCCGGACTCACCACTGATCTCCTTGGAGGTCTTCCTCATCCTTTTCTGGTCACATCCTTTGTCCTGTGGCTGAATTAGGGCAGGGGAGGGAGCACCTGAGACTCAGCAGTCATCCTGTCCCTCTGGAGTTTCTGCTTTCAGGATCTTCCCTGTGGGTCACAATTGACCCCTGAGTAGTTGACCCACCAGTCACAGAGATTAGGTCTGTTGCTCCATGGCGAGCAAGCTGGAGCACTTTCCTGCCCTGTTTTCAAGATGGTGGCAGGGTGCCCCTCATCTTCTTCAGTGGGGCTCTGCCTCTGGGCTCCCTCCACGGCCCTTGCTGCCAGTGTCCAGCTAGGTGCTGCAGTGGTGAAGCAGAGCCTGAAGTTGGTAGTCTCCCCCTGCAGCTTCTTCCCTGGAAGACTTTTGTCAGTTAAAAAATAAATGGTGCTCAGCTTCTGTGACCCAGGAAGTGCTAGGGACCAAGCAGAGCAGTTGCAGCATCAGCTGCTTCACCAGAAGAGCCCCAGCCACTTGCTCATGAGCCCCCACTTAGTCTCTCTCAGCATCTTCTTCCCAGGAAGACTTTTGCTGATTTTAAAAAAAGAAGAAAATGGCACTTGGCTTCTGCACCCCAGGAATCACTAGGGTCCAAGCTGAGACGCTGCTGTACCAACTGCCTCACCAGGAGAGTCCTGGCCACTTGCTCCCGAGCCCTCACTCAGTCAGTCACTCACATGTCCACTCACTTACTGAAACATACACAAAATTTTCCATACACTCACTCCCTCATTCACTCACACTGGGACTCACACAGTCTGACTGGCTCAGTCATCATCTTCCTCCAGCCACAGTTGATTTCTAACAAAGATGCCAGGAACACACAACAGAGAAAGGATAGTGTCTTCCAGAAATGGTGTTGGGAATTTGAATCTCCACATAAAGAAAAGTAAAAATGAGCCCTTATCTTACCCCTTATAAAAGAACTAAAGTGGGTTAAAGACTTAAACATAAGATGTGAAACTATAAAACTACTAGAAGAAACAGGGGAAAACCTCCTAAATATTGGTCTGGGCAGTGATTTATTGAATACAACCCCAAAAGCATGGGAAACAAAAGCAAAATTAAATAAGTGAGATTGCATCAAACTAAAAAGCTTCTTCACAGCAAAGGAAACAATTAATAAAGAGATAATCCACAGACTGGGAGAATATATTGCAAATCATACACTGAACAAGGGGCTAATATTCTAAATATATAAGAAACTCAAAGTACTCAATAACTAGAAAACAAATGATCCTATTTAAAATGAGCAAAGAACTTGAATAGACATTTCTCAAAAGAAGATACACAAATGGCCAATATGTATATGAAAGAAGGAGCAATATCTCTGATCATAAAAGAGATACAAGTTTTTCCCCTCACACATTTTAGATTGGCTGCTATCAAAAAGATGAGAGGTAACAAGTGTTGGTGAAGAAGTGGAGAAAAGGAAACCCTTATACACTGTTGGTGGCATTGTTAATCAGTATGGTCATTCTGGAAAACAATATGGAGGTTCATCAAAAAACTAAAACTAAAATGAACATATGATTCGGCAATCCCACTACTCGTCATACACACAAGGGAAGTGAAATCAGTGCATCAAAGAAATGTCTGCACTGCTATGTTCACTGCAGCATGAGTCACAATAACCAAGACGTGAAAACAACTTGTGTTCATCAATATAATCCCGCTCTTTGGGAGGCTGAGGTGAGTGGATTGCCTGAGCCCGCGGTTTTGAGACCTGCCCCGGCAATTTGGCGAGACCTCATCTCTACAATAAATCAAAAAATTATCCTGGCATGGTAGCGCGCTCCTGTAGTTCCAGCTACTTGGAAAGCTGAGGCAGAAGGATCACCGGATCCCAGCAGGTCGAGGCTGTGTTGGCCGTGAGCATGCCACTGCACTCCAGTCTGGGCGACAGAGTGAGACTCCAACTCAAAAAAAAAAAGCACAATCTATTAGACAAACAACCCTAAGTTCATGACCCTATATGCTAGGCAACTGGGAGGATTGTGTAATAGGGAAAGAGAATTTAATTTTTTTTTTTTTTGAGTCAAAGTCACACTCTCTCCCAGGCTGGAGTACAGTGGCACACTCACAGCCACTGCAGCCTTGATCTCCGGGGCTCTGGAGATCCTTCTTTCTGCCTCAGTCTTCCAAGTAGCTGGAACTACAGGCAGTGCTACCATGCCTAGCTGATTTTTTTATTTATTGTAGAGATGAGGTCTCGCCACGTTGCTCAGGCTGGTCTTGAACTCCTGAACTCAGGCAATCCTCTCGCCTCCGCCTCTCAAAGTGCTGGGATTACAGGCTTGAGCCACCGCGCCTGGCTCAGAATTTTAAAATTTTTGTGTTGGGATAGTCAACATTCAATAACACAATGAGAAATTCCCAAAATAACATCCATGTCAGAGGTTCATCCAGTCTTGACTTGAGCTCGTCTGTCTATTGTGGTATGACCATAATTGTTAGGGGGAAAATCCTTACGTTGAACAGCCCTGCTTTCCTGGAGTAATGTTCATGGTGACTAGTTCTGCATTATAGAAACCTTGACTCCAAACAACAGCATTTCAAATACCTGGCCCAGTTATCACACTGGCCCACCCTCTCACTGCCTTAATCCTATCCACCCTCACCAGGTTCTCTCTTTTCTAGGCTAATCAACCCCAATTCCTTCAACTGTTTCTCATATGGAAGTGTTTGACATAGCACTGAAAACAAACCTGGCACCCAATAATAAGTGATAATTTTATCTTTCTTATTGTTCAGTGCCGATCTCTTACCATTCGTCACCCTCTGGTGGACAGTTTCCTAGATCATTAATGTTCAAATAGTATATTATTATTTATCTATTAGTGATCATACTGTTAAGAACTAGCATTTATTGAAAGTTTACAATGTGCCGAGCACTTTGTCGAGTGTTTTTAGACATTTTCATTTAATCCTCAAAACAAGCTTAAGGCCCCATGAGGGTTATTCTTAGTTTCTGGATCAGGAAAACAAGACTCAGAACAGTTAAAAACCCTGACGGGTGACACAGTTGAAGATGGGAGGCAGCCATCCTTCACACTCTCCCCCATGTGTCCTCCTACCTACACCACATTGCCATGCTACTACTTCCCTTGGCTCTCATCTAAACTGGCTTCCTCCTCTTACCTTCCTCCTGATAACTGTGTGTGTGTGTGTGTGTGTGTGTGTGTGTGTGTGTGTGTGTGTGTGTGTTGGAGTCTCACTCGGTTGCCCAGGCTGGAGTGCAGTGGCACACCCACGGCCACCCCAGCGTCCACCCGCTGGGATCCGGTGATCCTTCCACCTCAACCTTCCAAGTAGCTGAAATTACAGGCATGCATTACCACACCCGTTAATGTTTTGACATATTGTAGAGATGAGGTCTCGCCAAATTGCCCAGGCTGTTCTCAAACCTGTGGGCTCAGGCAATCCCCTCACCTCAGCCTCTCAAAGTGCTGGGATTACAGGCTTGAGCTACTGTGCCCGGCCCTGATAGCTTTTTACATGTTCCAATAAAACTTTATTTCCCATAAACAGACAGCAGGCAGGCTGAACTCTGATGATTCCTGTGTTAGTTTAAATTTGTTTTCTCATTCAGTTATCCTAAATAGCCTTTAAATAAGAAATTGAAGCTTCTTCAACTTGACTACCTGGCATTAAGACAGAGACAGATATTTGTATCAGTGAAATTGGAAACAAGCTGAAATGGGAACTCGGGTCTTGTGACACCAAAACTTACAAGTGTATAGTTGTCTTTTTAAAGAAATTAATTTAATTTAAATCGACAAATAACAATTGTATGTGTTCATGGGGGTACATAGCTATGTTTTAATACACACGAGGTATAATGATCAGATTGGGATAGTTAGCATATACACCCTGTTTTATTGTAAAGCTCAGGTGTTTAGTAACAGAGGTAAATGTTTTTGAAGTCTTACGCTATTTGGTTCTTGGTTCATTGCTTATTCAAAATCTAACTTTTGTTTAACTCTATAAAAATGCATACATACTTTCATTTCCCTTTTAATTTTCTGCAGAATTAAAAATGTTACGACACTTGTCTATTAGTCACACCCTACCTTGTTTGAATTTCATGACATGACTTCTCTTTTCCTTCTATTGCTTTAACAATTTTTTCTTTGCTTCCTTTTCTTCAATTAGAGTTGTTTTCCACAAGGCTATATTTTTATGTTTTGTTTTTATTTATTTTATTTATCTTTAAGAGTCAGGGATCTCACTCTGTCACCCAGGCTGGAGTGCAGTGGCACTATCGTGGCTCACTACAGCCTTGACTTCCTGGGCTCAAGGGATCCTTCTGCCTCAGCCTCCCAAGTAGTGAAAGTATAGGCACGTGCCACCACACCAGCTAATCTTTTGACCGTTTGTGGTGACAAGGTCTTGCTATGTTACCTAGGGTGTCCCGAACTCCTGGGCTCAAGCAATCCTCCTGCCTAGATGCATAAAAGAGCATTCACTGGCTCCAAGATTATGGGCGTGAGCCATCATACCCGGCCATGTTTTGTTTTTTAATCTACACTTTCTCTTGTGTAGAGAATTCTCCAACATGGAATTAAAGATAATTATGAATCAACAATCAGGTGCAACTAGAGGTTAAGAAAAGACTTGGAAATGAAAAAGTATTACCAGAATTTAAAACTAAAGCAAATAGTTGAAAAGCAACATACATAGCTGAAAACCCATGTTTGGGAGACATTCCATAGAATGCCTATAAAACTATCCAAATGTAAAGCAAAACCACAAACAGAAAATTGGGAGATGTTTCAGCAATAAGGACAACAGCTTTAAACTAGTGCAACCTCTGTGGAAAGCAGTGTGGTGATTCCTAAAATCTCTAAATATCAGCCTCCCATATGACCCCGCAATCCCCCTACTGGGAATATACCCTGAAGAACTCAAATCACTCTATCAAAAAGATATCTGCACACGAATGTTTATTGCAGCGTTGTTCATAATAGCAAGAACCTGGAACCAACCATACTATCCATCAAAAGAGGACTGAATTTTAAAAATGTGGTATATATACACGATGGAACACTATGTAACCATAAAAAAGAACAAAATCATGAATTTTGCAGCAACCTGGATGGAACTAGAGTCAATAATACGGAGTGATCTCTCAGAGAAACAAAGATCTGAGTATCACATGTTCTCACTCATATAGTGGACCTTGAACATCCACCGTAATATTATAAAAAGAAGACTGACAGTGGTGGGAAACTATGGGGGGGAGAGGAAGGGAGGTGGGATTAACGGTAGTCAATATCTGTCTGTGAACGGGGAGACACCCCTTATCAACAAGGGTGCCTGAACGAAGCATATTTGTATATCTAACCCTAAACTGTACCCCACAATATCAAAATAAAAAATATTGATAAAAAAAGAAAAAGAATTTTAATACAAGATTCAGAAAGAGCAAGTTGAGTGGTTAGAGAAAAAAAAAGTGACCATTGCCTTGCTAAGCTATGATCTGGCCACGTGTTCTTTGAGCTATGGCCAGGCCATGTTTTCCCAAACTTTGGCTCCCTCCCCTGCCTTGGAGAGGTGAATCTCCTCTCTCTTTCTTTCTCTCCCTCTAATTTACTTTTAAATAAACTATATTTCATAGTCTAAGGAAAAAAATGATAATCAAGGAAATAGGAAAAAACAATTTTCCATACCAAGGAAAGACTTGAACTATCAGACTGAAAATACAACCAGATGTCAGGCAGAAATGTGCAAAACAAATACACTAGGACACATCTTGGTAAAGTGTTGAACTTTCAGGAGAAAGGGAAAATTTTAAATGCTTTTAGATGAAAAAAATGAAAGAACAAGAATGAAACTAGCATATGTTTTCTTGGATGCAAACCTAAATGCTAGAACTCCAAAAGCCAAAGAGATTGGATGACTCAGTGCAAAATAAAGCAGAGCTAGCCGGGCTCGGTGGCTCAGCCTGTAATCCCTCGCCTTTGGGAGGCTGAGGTGAGTGGATTGCCTGAGCCCGTGGATTCGAGACCCACCTGGGTAGCAAGACCTCATCTCTACAATAAATCAAAAAATCAGCCGGGCGTGGTAGCGCATGCCCGTAATTCCAGCTACTTGGAAGGCTGAGGTGGAAGGATCGCCGGAGCCCCGCAGGTCGAGGCTGCGGTGGCCGGGAGCGGCCACTGCACTCCAGTCTGGGCAACAGAGTGAGACCCCAACTCAAAAAAATAAAAATAAAAATATAGCAGAGCTTTAGACCTGAAAGGAAGCTGCTCACTACTTTTGAAACTTCCAGAGGTTTCTGGGTTCCTCAAGGGTTCTCACAGTCTCCAGAAGTCTAGATGTCATCATGTTGTATTGAAGATGACAGAAGGACAGAGAAGCAGAAGTTGAAGGAAATGGAAGAGAAAGGCTTAGAGGAGACAATGAAGTTTTACATTTTTCTCAGCAAAAATTATGCCAACAAGAGAGGAAGCAAACAGAGGGACCAAACATATTTTAAATGATGTGTCAGTTGACTGAAAAAATTTCCCAGAAATAGGATCCAAAAGAGAAAAAACAGATAGGCTTTTTTTTTCTTTAAAAAAAAAAATTGCAGCCTGAATATCAGATTTTAATTAAGTTGACTTCTGACCACAGTGCTCTTAAAAAAAGAAAAAGAAAATCCTTCTAAATTTCTTATTATCAGATGATTTCAGCCAGGACAAAGAAAAAGTAGGTCTCCCATTCAATTTGTCTGGTTTTAAAGCCTATTTTTTTAAAAATTGTGTATGCAAATGTATTATCTTGGGGATTTCAAAAGGCCCCCATTTTGGCCATTGTGATTTGGGGTCATCTTGAGTCATATAAATCCATTGACCTAAGTATTTGCAAGATGGAGTTTCATAGGTATTATACATAAATCCAGCTGGCGTTTCCAAGGGGCGGTGCCCCTTAAGAGAAAGCTCTGTTTTTGACCTGCAGTTTCCTGTAATTTTAGAAATTCCTTTTCAAAGGTGACAAAGACTAGGACAGTTGAAGTGTGCTGCTTTGCTAGTGTCACCCCTTAAAGAGTCACTAGTGAGTTGTGTTTTATGCATCTAGGAATCTCTGATTGCCTTGCAGCCGCAACATGCTTGGGGTGCCTGGTGACCAGTTGTTACGTGCATCTTCTGACTGAGCTGAGAGTCCCTGCGAGGGAAGCCCTATGAAGCTACAACATGGCATGGACAATTGTGTAGACATCTCCATAAAGTCTCTTGTCACCTGGAGTGAACTCTCAGTCCGGTTTGGAGGGAGCAAGTATCTCTCAACTTTGGAACAAGAGAGCATTCTCTCATGCACCTTTCAGCTTGAAACTTAACAGGAACTGGTCACAAATGAGAAAAGGAATCCAAATTACAAGGATTAGGAAACAGCAGGAATTTTAAACGCATCCTCTATTATTTTAGGCCAAAAAAACCCCCCAAAACAAAAAGGAAAACCATAGTGCTAGTCTGCTAGTGTTGTAACCTGAACCTCCTGCCATGAGGAGATGTAGAGAAGGTAGTTCTCTTCAGAGCTCTTTTCTGCCCATAACCTGAACCTCCTTGCATGAGACTGAGACAGAAGCCCTCATTCTGTTCTTTCTTTCTTTCTTTTCTTTTCTTTTTTTTCTTTCTTTTTTTTTTTTGGTTACTATTTTATTCTTTTCTTCTAATTTATTTGTCATGATTTTCAGTCTTGTTTTAATATCTGTGCTGGTTTTGTATAACAGGGAGAAAACTGAAGATTTCCAGCCCACGGTGATTTAGGCTAGCTTGACAGTATATTCATATATTGGTATTCCACTATAATTCTGAAGGATTACTTTTCTTTCTTCCAATAGCTAGATCCAGGAAAGGACATTGCAAACCTCAGCTGAGACTGGGCCCTGCTTTGGGAGGATCTTTTTAGTGCTTTTGGTTTTGTTCATGTCTGGAAGATAGGAGTCCTTTTTGGGCTAAATGTGAGGTTGCAGCACATTTTGGCAATATTTCTAACATAGACACAGCATTTTTTATGTTAAAATTTGAAGAAGAATAGACTCCCAAATATTTCACTGTGCCTTGTTCAGACAATACTCTAATAAAACACTGAGAATAATTTCAAGAATTTTGATTAAGTGATAGACTCCTTTGCACTTTGTACTACTGTATGACTTAAGTTTATGTTACTAATGTGAAACTTAGTGGATACATGTACAAATAAAGGATTGCAATTCTTTGAAATGTAGGAAAAATTATCATAGCCTTATGAAACGTTATTGCTCGTTAGGGTTGCAAGAACTCCAATAATAGTCTTTGTACAAAAAGGCAACTCAAATTTTAGTGCAGAATGTCCATGCTAGTGAAGAATATGTTTAAATGCATGTAAATTAATTTAAGGAAATGTATGCTGTAACATTTGTTAAACACTAGCCTGTAACTGATATGATAGTTTGGATGTTCAGCAAAGTCATACCTAGACAGAACTAGTGCTGCTGAGGCCTTGTCACCTTTCACAGTCCCTCAGCAGATACTGTCGCTTCAGAGTCACCCAAATGCTCCTCTCCATTGGGTAGACACTATTTTCTCTGTGTTCCTTTCAGTAACATGGATGGCCAGAGGCCCTGTGTTTCTCAGCATATTGGTCACCAGATCGATTTCATACGGCATCAGGCACACACCAGGTCCTTGTTTTCAGAACTGTGCCTTCTTCAGAGATGAAAACTGGCATGGATCTTCTTGCTGACATCTGGAGGAAGCCCGCTCAGGCCCACTCAGTGGAAAATCAACCAGCCAAGTTAAAAAGGATGAGGAAGAGGCTGAAAGTGAATGACTGAAGGTCTTCTAAAAAATGTCCCCTAAAGACAAATTAATTATCACATATTTCTGATGGATTCCCCCAAGGGAGTGAGGAAATTTTAACAACATTTACTTTCAGCCTTCTAGTTTTAAACTAGAAGTAAATTAATTTCAACACAATTTACTTATGCAGTTATGCCACGCTGTGTGTGTTTACTTATTTGCCAGAGTTCTGGGTAGTCAAAAGAATTATTGAATTTAAGTGACAGCTTTCTTTAGCTTCAGGAAGTTTTACACAAAACATTATGCCTCAAAACACTATGCTCATAACTCTCAGAATAAATCGGTCAGTACTCTCCTTTTGAGCAGACTCAGAATCAGAAAATACGAGGGGGATCGCTCAAAAACCCAGACTTATCTTTTGGAGAGCAGGCCCCTTACAGCACAGGCTTCCCCTGCTAGGTGAGTGTTCTAGGAACCCATCGGCATCAGTGTACCAGCTAGTGTTGTTGTGAGAGGCTGCATTCAGCCTTCAGTGAATTTTGTTTTGCCCATTTTGTGATGGGTGGTTTACAAGTGCACCTGTCCACACTATGCTGAGTGTTCAGCCGGTTTTTTGTTTTGTTTTGTTTTGTTTTTGAGTTGGAGTCTCACTCTGTCACCCAGACTGGAATGCAGTGGCCGCTCCCTGTCACCGACATGCTGGGCTCCGGTGATCCTTCTGCCTCAGCCTTCCGAGTAGCCGGAATTACAGGCACGCGCTACCACGCCCGGCTGA
Organism: Cephalopachus bancanus; assembly: GCA_027257055.1. NCBI lineage: Eukaryota > Metazoa > Chordata > Mammalia > Primates > Tarsiidae > Cephalopachus > Cephalopachus bancanus. The sequence goes on along the minus strand of JAPVLO010000387.1, from coordinate 2,053,185 downwards.
TTTTTTGATTTATTGTAGAGATGAGGTCTTGCTGCCCAGGCGGGTCTCGAACCCACGGGCTCAGGCAATCCACTCACCTCAGCCTCCCAAAGGCGTGGGATTACAGGCTGAGCCACCGAGCCCGGCTTCAGCAGTTTTTGACAAAAAACAGCATGGCCCCAGTGCCCTACTCTCCCTATTCACCCGATCTCCCCAATAACTTTTTTTTGTTTGTTTCCCCAATGAAAAAGTCCTCAAAGGGAAACATTTTGCCAACGTGGAAGAGAGGAAACAAAAACTAGCAGAAGCACTAAAAGGCATCGAAATCGATGAGTTCAAAAACTGTTTTGAGCAGTGGAAGTGCATCTCGATAGGTGTTTTGTATCCAATGGAGAGTACTTTGAAGGTGACTGAAGTTTAAACATGTACGAATGAATGCTCAATTTTTAATAAATAAATTCTTGTTTCTTTCGGGTCTTCTTCGTATTCTGACTGAATGGGATTAGATATAGGCCAACTTTCTCATTTTATAGAGGAGGCAATTGAAGGATAGAGAGGAGAAGCAAGTTTTCTTCAAATCTCACAGTTATTGGCAGAACTGGGACCAGAATGCAAGTCTCTTGATTTCAGCTCATGGCTTTGCCTCTCTTTTTCTTTTTGTTTTCTGTTTATTTTATTTATTTATTTATTTATTTATTTATTTATTTTGAGGTGGAGTCTCACTCTGTCGCCCAGACTGGAGTGCAGTGGCACGCTCCCGGCCACCACAGCCTCAACCTGCTGGGCTCCGGCGATCCTTCTGCCTCAGCCTTCCAAGTAGCCAGAATTACAGGCATGCGCTACCACACTCGGCTGATTTTTTGATGTATTGTAGAGATGAGATCTCGCTGCCCAGGCGGGTCTCAAACCCTCGGGCTCAGGCAATCCACTCACCTCAGCCTCCCAAAGGTGCAGGATTACAGGCTGAGCCACCGAGCCTGGCCTGTTTATTTTTTAATTTTGAAGATGTGTGGTACAAGGCAGGGTTAGGTATACAAATGTTTATTATGCAAGTACCCTTGTTGATGAGGTATGACCACCCCCCAGCAGTTTCCAACACTGCCAATCCTTTTCTTATAGTATTATTATAATTGCTTATTGTCCGTTTATAAGTGAGAACATGTGCTACTCGGTTCTTTGTTTCTGTGATGGATCACTCAGTATTATAGCCTCTAATTGTCCTTCTTTATGGCTGTGTAATATTCCATCATGTATATGTACCATATTTTTTTAATCCAGTCCTTTTTCGATGAGCATCACGGTTGGCTCCATGCTTTTCCTATTGTAAACAATGCTGCAATAGACACGCGTGTGCAGGTATCTTTTACATAAAGTGATTTGGGTTCCTCTGGATATATTCCCAGTAGAGAGGTTGCGGGGTCATATGGAAGGTCGATTTTTAGATCTTTTAGAAATCACCACACTGCTTTCCACAGAGGCTGTACCAGTTTATACTCCCATCAACAGTGTAAAAGTGTTCTCTTTACACTGTATCCTCTCTAGCATCTGTTGTTTTTTGAGTTATTGATGATGGCCATCTTGACTGGAGTTAGGTGGTATCTCGTGTGGTTTAAATTTGCATTTCTTTGATGACTAGTGAGACTGAGCATTTGTTCATTTATCTGTTGGCTCCCCACATGTCTTCTTTTGAGAAGTGTCTATCCGTATCTTCTGCCCACTTTGTAATGGAGCTGTTTGTTTTTTTCTTTTCGACACGTTTGAGTTCCTTATAGATCTTAGATGTTAGGCCTTTGTCAGATATACAATTGGCAAATACTTTTTCCCAGACTGTGGACTGTCTCCCTGCTCTCTTGATGGTTTCTTTGACATTGCAGAAGCTTGTCAGTTTGATGAGGTCCTACTTGTCTATCTTATCTTTTATGGCATGAGCACTTGGGGTTTTGATCAGAAATTGGTTGCCAGTTCCAATTTCCATAAGGGTGTTTCCTGTGTATTCTAAGGTTCTTATAGTTTGAGGTTTTGCGTTTAGGTCTTTGATCCATTTAGAGTTGATTTTTGTGTATGGTGATAGGTAGGGGTCTTGTTTTAATCTTCTGCCTGTGGTCAGTCAGTTTTCCTAGCACCATTTACTGAATAGGTTCTCTTTCCCCAGTGGTTGATGGTGGAGGCTTTGTCAAAGATGAGTTGGTTGAGAAATTGATGTTTTGCTTCTGGAATCTCTATCCTGTTCTATTGGTCTATATGCCTGTTCTCGTACCAATACCAGGCTGTTTTGATTATTGTAGCTTTATAAAAGTTTAAAGTCTGTGAGTGTGATACCTCCCACTTTGAAGCCCTCAATCTTAAGGGAAAGAAAGGGTTTGAAAAACAGCCCAAATAAAATCTAGACTCCAACAGAAAATAAAGGGAGATCAGTATTCAGGATGACTCACCCTTTGCACCAATGTTACCTGTGGAGTTGGAGGAGCACTGTGTGTATGAGCCTGAGAGGGAACGCCAGGTTGTGTGAGGGGAGATCACACTGACTCTTGCTAGCTATGCCAGACATGACAACCGAAAGAAAGAAACCAAAGTAAAATCAATATGAGTAGAGAGTTTATTGGGGTGAAATTTGAGGACTACATGCTCTGATTGGCAGCAATTACAAGTGAGTTTTTAAAGGAAAAAAAAGAGAGAGTTCTTACATTAATTCATTACAACATAAGCTATTGATTGACTGTACATTGTTCTTTGTATCACAAGTTCCAGCAACATGAAAGTAACGGGCTAGGGTCACACTGTACAACTTGTGATAACATTTTAGGTCATTTATCCACTAGTCTGGAAATTCCAGAGAAGGAAAGAAAGAGCAAAATGAGCCAGGTGTGGTGTCTTACACCTGTAATCCCAGCACTTTGGGAGGCAGAGGCAAGAGGATTGCTGGAGCCCGTGGGTTCGAGACCAGCTGGGGCAACTTGGCAAGACCTTGTCTCTAAAAAAAAAAAGAACAAAATGCCTTTAAACAATTGCCCTGGTCTTATTTACTCATGTCTCTCTGGGCTAATAAATTTTGCATATTTCACATTCCTCAGGCTACTCTGAGACTTCTTTTTTTTGAGTTGGAATCTCACTCTGTCACCCAGACTGGAGTGCAGTGGCCGCTCCTGGCCACCACAGCCTCGACCTGCTGGGCTCCGGCAATCCTTCTGCCTCAGCCTTCCAAGTAGCAGGAATTACAGGCATGTGCTACCACGCCCGGCTGATTTTTTGATTTATTGTAGAGATGAGGTCTCGCTGCCCAGGCGGGTCTCGAACCTGCGGGATCAGGCAATCCACTCACCTCAGCTTCCCAAAGGCGCGGGATTACAGGCTGAGCCACCGAGCCCAGCACTCTGAGATACTTTTCTTTCTCACAACTGTACCATGGAGATTCACATATTTTGGATATATTATGAAAATAAATTAAGAAAAATTACCCCCCAAAATTTACTCTAGGACATACTCTAACAAAACAAAAAATAAATTATATAAGAATTTCCAAAACAGGATAAAGTAGGCTGTCTGGTGACTCACGCCTGTCATTTCAGCATTCTGGGAAGCCTAGGTGAGAGGACTGCCTAAGTCAGGAGTTCGAGACTAGCCTGGGCAACATGGTGAGATCTAGTCTCTACAATAAATCAAAAAGTTAGCCTGGTGCAGTGGCACGTGTCTGCAGTCCCAGCTACTTGGAAGGCTGAAGCGGAAGGATTCCCTAAGCCCATCAGGCCGAAGCTATGGTAGCCACGATCATGCCAACTGTACTCCAGCTTGGATGAAAAAAAGGAAAAAGAAAAGGAAAATAGAAGGCAGAGGGGTGGGAGGGGAAGCTATAAAACTCAAGATATACTGGTGAGACCTTCCAGAGAGCTGAACACATGGAGGTTCCCAGAAAGTGGCACATCCGGGGAGGATATGAAAACTCTGCACTCCTTCCCTCATATCTTGCCTTTTGAGTCTCTTCATTTGTATTCTTTGTAATATCCTTTATAATAAATGGTAAATGTAAGTAAGTGTTTCCCTGAGTTCTGTGAACTGCACTAGAAAATTAATCAGAACTAAGAGGGGACTGTGGGATACTAATTAATATCTGGTTGATCAGAAGCACAAGCAAAATAACCTGAGCTTGCAATTGGCGTTGGAAGCTGAGCTCAGTCGTGTGGGAAGGAGCCCTCGACTTTGTGATCTGACACCATCTCTGAGTCCTCAACCTGTGTCATCTGACACTATCCTAGGTAGATCATGTCAGAATTGAATTGAATTAGAGGACACTCAGCGGATATCTACTATGGAATTGTGTGCTTGCTTGCTTGCTGGGAGCAATTCCCGTACATCTAGTGTCAGAAGCGAGTTCCAAAGGGGGAAACTGAGTTTGTTTTTCTACTCCGTTTGGTGTCAGTGAAGTGAGATTTGCTAGAACGGCCTTGGCTCATGGAAATGTATGGTTTGGGAAGATAATGAATGAAAAGGCTAGGGATGCGGAGCCCTTGATTCCTGGGCGGCCACATGGTCACCAGCCCTGGTCTGGAGCAGCAGCTGTGCTATACTCTGTTACTGAAGATAAAAGTTACCAGTGGAGTTTAGTGATGGACCTAACTCCTGGGGAGTTCATTGGTTCATTAGATTCATAAGGAAATGAAATCTAATAAGAAAGAAGCAAAATATTGAATCCCATGATTGCTGTTATCCGTGATAACTAAAGTGAAATTAAAAGAGAGTGCTGAAGCAGACCTTGATGCTAGATCAAGCTCAGATTTCAGTGAGTCTGAGAGCTTTGACCACCAGCCTCAAAGCTGTCTCCAGAGTTAAAAATTGTTCAGGCGAACAGAAAGTGCCTCTGAGACATGTGGTTCCAAGAGGGTAGTCAGTGGGTGAAGGGCAAAACCAAGAATTATTGAAACCAGAGGATATATTGTGAAGGAATTATTTAACTTTGTATATCGGTGTCCTCAACTTCCTGAGGAACATTTACTCAAATGGATTGTGAGAGTTACTAATTTAGAAACAGTATGTTTGGTTTTAAATGCAACAGAGTAGAAGAACATGTTTGGAGTGATGCAGGACTCAGCTCACAATCGAAAAATTGTAGTTGGTTATATATGAGCCAGACACACAGGAGGGTATTCCTGAGGAAGCAGTCAGTCTGGTGGGCTGGATAGAAGCCGCCATAAGGTGTGTTTACTCTGAGAAGGGGATTGCCTAACTTCACCTATGAGAGAGAAATAGACACTTGTGTTTATTTGAGGTGTGCCAAGTGGAACACCCCAGATGAAGCAGCTTAGGTGCTTCCTATGCAAGCCACATGGGACTGGCTTTATGATGACAAGAACGTTCACCCGCTTGCCAGATTTCTCCCTTCATATTTTCAATCCCCTCTCTACTGCAGTTTTAGTAGCTCCATTGTCTCAATTTCATTGGCCCTTTCTTCTGCAGAGCCTATTCTGCCATTACGTTCATCTAATTAATTTTTTATTTAGATATTATATCTTTAGAATTTCCATTTGGTTTTTTGGGGAGGGTATTTTTCTTCAGAAATATCCATTTCTTCAACCTTGGATTTCAATAAGTTTGTGAAAAATGAAATTAAAAGATAAAAAAAATACAAACTCTATTTCTCAGCATAAACTTCAAGTTCAAGACACTTTTATTAAATTTAAAGAATTGAGGGTTCTATGACCCAGCAATCCCCTTAAAGAATTGAGGGTTCTATGACCCAGCAATCCCCCTTCTGGGAATATCCCTGGAGGAACTCAAATCATTCTACAAAAAAGATATCTGTGTACGCATGTTTATTGCAGCACTGTTCACAATAGCAAAAACATGGAACCAACCGTGCTGTCCATCTAAAGAGGACTGGATTTTTAAATTTGGTGCATATACACGATGGAATATTATGCAGCCATAAAGAAGGACAAAATTATGGACTTCACAGCAACTTGGATGGATTTAGAATCTATCATACTGAGTGATCTATCACAGAAACAAAGAACTGAATTCCACATGTTCTCATTCATAAGTGGAACCTGAACATTTATCATAATACTACAAGAAAGGGATTGACAGCAGGAAGATAATGCCAAAGGGTGTAGGGGGCACATAACATCACTAAGGGTATCTGATCCTAAACCAGGTGAAGTGAGGATAGGTGGGAGGCCCAAACTTCACCTGTACGTAGACCACTTATGTACCCAGTCCTGACTTGTACCCCATTGTTAAAATAAAAATTAAGAAAAACAACAACAACAACAAAAACGGAGGGTCCAGGGATTTGAATTGTGTCAATGCAGTCATTTTTACATTACCAACTGAAGGAAAATTCATGCCCTTTAAAGATTTTTCTAAGATTAGAAAACAAACCAAAAAAAGTCCAAAGGAGCTAAATCAAGACTGTAAGGTAGATGCCTAATGATTTCTTATCAAACCCTCATAAAATTACCTTTATTTGACAAAAAAAGTGAACAGGAACATTGTCAAGGTAGAGGTCTCTCTGGTCAAGCTTTCCTGAGCATTTTTCTGCTAAAGTTTTGGCTAAGTTTCTCAAACCATTTTCACAGAAAGCAGATGGTATCGTTCATTGACTCTTCAGAAAGTCAACAATCAAAATTCTTTGAGCACCCAAAAAACTGCTACCATGGCCTCTGCTCTTGACCGGTCTGCTTTTCCTTTGACTGGGTCATTTCCACCTCTTGATAGCCATTGCTTTGATTGTGCTTTGTCTTCTGAATCATACTGATAAAGCCATGTTTCATCTCCTGTTACAATTTTTAGAAAAAATGCTTCAAGATCTTGATCCCACTTGTTCAAAATTTTTTGTTAAAAGCTCTGCTCTTGTCTACAGTTGATCTGGCCACAACAGTTCTAATCAAGTGGAAAGTTTGCTCAACTTTAATTTGCCAGTCAGATTTGTGCTAGCTGAGTTAATTGAGATGCCTATAGTGTTGGCTATTGTTTGTGCTGGTTAACTGTTGGTCTTCTTCAGTGAGGGCATGAACAAGAGTTTTTTTTCCTCTCAAGTTAATATGGATGGTCTGCTGTCAAAGGCTTTATCTTCAACATTGTATCATCGCTTCTTAAAATGAGTCATCCTTTTGTAAACTGCTGAATAATTTTGGGCACTCTCTCTCCATAAACTTTTCATAAGCCATCAATAATTTTACTATTCTTTTGCCCAAGTTTCACTGTAAATTTGATGTTTGTTTTTACTTCAATTGATCTAATAGGGGCTGCTTTCAAACTGATGTTTTATTCTTCTTAGTGACTCAAACTAAATCCTGCCTAGACATATTATAATAAGTTAGTATGAGTTCATTTTGATGAAAAAATTAAAATCCATGCATGGTTTTTTCATAATACACATTTTCATGAACTTTCTGAAGACACCCTAGTATTTATAATAGTAGTCCTTGTCTACTATTTGTAATAACTGGGTTGTCTGTGATGTGCTTTTGTTGATTTGGTTTTTTCCTGATTACGAATTACATTTTTTTTTTTTTGCTTCTTAGCAATTCCAATAATTGTTGAGTATGAAAGGATAGCATATATAAAGTATAATTTTTTTTTGTTTTTCTTTGCTTTGTTTATTTCCCTGGGAATGTAGTCCTTTCTTCTGTCTGACAATTTGAGTGATAAGCTGACCATTTTTATTTGGTTGGATAGATGATGAAAAGAAAAAGAAGCTGACCATGAATAGTCCCCTTAGAATTAAGTTGAGCTGGGATAAAGTCAGAGCTTTAATTAGCCTAATCCCCAACATCTTTTACCACCACTGTCTTTTAAATTTGATCAATATTTGATGTGAGAAAGTTTTGAGCTACAGTTTCAGAATTTTTGGTTTATTTTTATATTGAAACTCCAAAATCCACTCTTAGGAATTATGTGGTATCATACAATTTGTCTCTACTTTCCAGTCCCTTCTTGGTGTCAAATTCTAGTAGGAGCTGGGAATTGTTGGGCAAAGCAATTTGTTTTTGCAAGAGGTGGGGGATTGGGGGGTTCTTCCTGATTCTATTCTATCCTGCCAACCCATCTGTCACCTAAGTTTCATTCCATTTATCCTGCCTCTGCCAAGTCTTTGTTAATGGCAGGCCCTCTCTTCTACTGGTCTGAACCCTGGACTAGCCTCCTGCCCTAGGTCTGAGATCAGGCTTTCTGCTCATCTACAGGGGGCTCATTTTTCTCTGGAACTCAGGCCACCAAGGGTTTCTCACATACACCATAAAAAAGTATAACTATATGGTTTGACATAAATATATATATATGTATATATAATATATTTTTTGAGTTGGAGTCTCACTCTGTTGCCCAGGCTGGAGTGTGGTGGCATGCAAGCTCACGGCCACCTCAGTGTTGACCAGCTGGGCTCCAGTGAGCCTTCCGCCTCAACCTTCCAAGTAGCTGGAACTACAGGCATGCACCACCACCCGCCCAGCTAATTTTTTATTTATTGTTGATGCGAGGTCTCGCCAAGTTGCCCAGGCTGGTCTCAAACCTGTGGGCTCAGGCAATCCACTTGCCTCAACCTCCCAAAGTGCTGGGATTACAGGCTAAGCCACTGAGCCCCGCCCGATGTTCTTATTGTTTGGAATAGGAAAGGACTTTTATATTCTTTTACATCATTAGTAAGAGAAAGAAGACTGAAAAGCCAATATCTTCTTGATAAAAACTTACAAGTCAGACAGCCTAAGGTTGAAAGACAAAGAGAAGACACTGCCCAGGTTTAACAGAAGATAAGACTTTGAGCAAGACAGTAATCTAGGCTTTCTAAAGACATAGACATGAGGTCAATCAAGAGTTAATTGGCGTCTGGGCCTGGTGGCTCACTTTGGGAGGCCGAGGCAAGTGGATTGCTGACACGGCCCACGTGGCTGCCTTGAGGGTCCCGAGAGAGATTAAGAAAGACACAGGCGCAAAGACATAAAGAAAAGCTGGAGCCAGGTGGGAAACTTTCCTCTGATCAAGCACAAAGAAAGTTGGAAGGGACTCAAGGTCTGTGAGGGAGCTATGGCAGAATTTTGTTGCTACCTAAATGGTGATTATCTTATTGTAGTTAAGACTTTACCTGTACTATGTGCACCCAGATGCGTGGGCATCCAAGACGCCAGTTGGGTAGCAGGCTGCATCCCTTGCTCTTTGCCTAGGATGCAGAGCAACCAAGTGCGACCTTGCCTTTGCTTGGGGCCTTGCCTTGCTCAAGGTCTGCTGTTCAGACAGTGCTCATTGGCTCCTCACAGATTGCCCACGGATTCGAGACCAGCCTGGCAACTTGACGAGACCTTGTCTTTACAATAAATCAAACATTAGCCCGGCATGGTGGCGCGTGCCTGTAGTTCTGGCTACTTGCAAGGCTGAGGCAGAAGGATCACTGGAGCCCAGCAGGTCTACACTGGGGTGGCAGTGAGTGGGCCGCTGCACTCCACCTGAGTGACAGAGTGAGACTCCAACTCAAAAAAAAAAAAAAGAAAGAGTTACCTGGCAGGGGAAGAACATTTCTACAGAGAATGAAGAGGGAGGAAAGAAGATACAAAATCAGATTTTTAGGTCTGGATAACTTCATATTCTTTCTCCTTGCTTTTTCCTATTTGCAACTACATGATAGATGTGTTTTTGCACCTTGTAGTAATTATATATTTCAGAAATATAAAATGCTTGCTAAAAATGTGAAAGTAATATGATTTAACCTTGTGAAATAAGATATAATCAATTTGGAACATTTTATTTTAATACTTCTTTGGTCCCAAACATCTGCCAGTCTACTACATCTACCGAAAGACACTCAAATATAGTTGTCTCTTGAGCAACATGGGTTTGAACTGCACGTATCCACTTGTATGTGGGTTTTAAAAACAGATGTATTGAAAAATTTTTGGAGATTTTCAACAATTTGAAAAACTTGCAGACAAATTGTGTAGTCTAGAACTATAAAAAAATTAATAAAAAGAAAGTATGTCCTGCACACACATGTTTATTGCAGCACTACTCACAATAGCAAAAACATGGAACCAACCATACTGACCATCAAAACTGTACTGGATAAAAAAATGTGGTACATACATAAAATGGAATATTACACAGCCATAAAGATGGACAAACATATGGACTTTGCATCAACTTGCAAGAATTTAGAGTCTATCATACTCCAAGATCTATCACAGAAACAAAGAACAGAGTACCACATGTTCTCACTCATAAGTGGACCTTGAACATTTACCATGATACTATAAGAAAGGGATTGGCAGTAGCAGGATACTTCCAGGGTAGGGAGGGTGGGACACAACATCAGTTAGGGTACCTGATCTCAAACCAGGCAAAGTGGGGACCAAAGGGAGGCCCAAACCTTACCTGTACAATGACCACTTGTATACATAATCCTGAATTGTACCCCACATCTTTAAAATAAAAAAAAGTTAAGTATGTCATGAATGCATAAAATATATGTAGATACTGGTTTACTTGGCCATCTACTACCATAAAATATACACAAATCTTATCAAAACTTAAAATTTATCAAAATGTAAACATATAGATTGTACATAGTGCCATTTACAGTTGAGAGAAATGTAAACAAATGCAAAGATGCAGCATTAAATCTTAATTGCCTAAAATTAACTGTAGGACATACTGTGCTGCTGTAATAATTTTCAACCATCTCCTGTTGCTATTGAGATGAGGGTGAGTGTTGCCAGTATCTTCCTAAAACACTGTGTGATGTTAAGCATCTTCTTGTGAGCAGTTCGTCTCACCAATAAATGGCATTTCGCAGTGAACAGTTCTCACTCTTGGTTCTTGCACATTTTTCACTGTGTTTAGTGCAATACTGTAAACCCTGAAAAAGTACCATGAGACTCACGCCAAGTGCCACCAGTGAAGCTGGAAGTGTCCCCAAGGAGCAGAGAAAAGTCATGATATTACAAGAAAAAGTTGAAATGCTTGACATTACTGGAGACTAAGGTCTGCAGCTGCAGTTGCCTGCCACCTCAAGATAAAATAATCCAGTGTAAGGACTATTGTGAAAAAAGAAAAGAAAATCTGTGAAGCCATCACTGCAGCTACATCAGCAGGCTAAAAAAACCCCATGTACTTTATGCAAAATATGCTTTTATCCCATTTGAAAATGCAGCTTTTATGTGGGTGTAGGAGTGCTATAAGAAAGGCATACCTGGCCGGGTGCGGTGACTCAAGCCTGTAATTCCAGCACTTTGGGAGGTGGAAGTGAGAGGATTACCTGAGTCCAGAGTTTCGAGACCAGCCTGGGCAACTTGGTGAGACCTCGACTCTACAATAAATCAAAAAATTAGGCGGACGTGGTGGCACGCACCTGTAATTCCAGCTACTTGGAAGGCTGAGGCGGAAGGATCGCCTGAGCCCGGCAGGTCGAGGCTGTGGTAGCTGTGAGCGTGCCACTACACTCCAGTCTGGGTAACAAAGTGAGACTCCAACTCAAAAAAAAAAGACAAAAAAAAGAAAAGCATACCTACAGTCTCTAATATGTTGTGAGGAAATGCAAAGTCATTACGTGACAATGTAAAACAAAAGAAAGCTGAAGAATTGAATGTCAGCAGAGTGGTTTGATAATTTTAGAAAGAGCTGTGGCTTTAAAAATGCCAAGATAACAGGAGAAGTAGCCTCTACTGACCAAGAGGCAGCAAATGAGTTCCCAGACACCATTAAGAAATTATTGAGGAGAAAGGATATCTGCCTGAACAGGTTTTTAATACAGGTGAAAGTGCCCTGCTCTGGGGGAAAAAAGAAAAGCCACAGACAACATTTTTTAGTAAGGAAGGGATGTGAGCACCAGGATTTAAGGCAGGAAGGAATAGCTAACTCTGCTGTCTTGTGCAAACAGAGTCAAGTTTGTAATCAGAACTGCCTTTCTCTATAAAGCTAACTCCCAAGTCATGTCTTGAAGGGAAAAGATAAATACCACCTGTAAATTTTTGGTTGCACAACAAAAAGACTTGGACAAAAAGAACTCTTTTTCTGGATTGGTTCCATTGATACTTTGTCCCTGAAGTCAGAAAGTACCTTGCCAGCAAGGAATTGCCTTTTAAAGCTCTTCTTCTCTCTGTGGAAGAGAACCCCAATAGAGGGAACATCATGAAAGTCTGGAAGGATTACACCATTGGAAATGCCATCATCGTCACAGAGAAACAGTGAAAGCCATCAAGCTTAAGAAAAATTTCTGCGGGAAAAACTATCCAGATGCTGTGCATGACTTTGCGGGATTTATAACAGAGTCAATAAAGGAAATCATGAAAGAGATTGTGGATGTGACGGAAAAAAAAAAAAGTGGGGGTTAAAGTGTTTCAAGATGTGGATCTTGGAGGAATTCAAGAGCTTATAGGCACCGCTCCAGAGGACCAAACAGAAGACAACTTGATGGAGATGAGTACTTCCAAACCCAAGCCAGGCGATGACATCAGATAATCTGGCCGAAAAGTTCTGATTATTCAAGACAGCGTTTGACTTCTTTTATGACATGATCCCTTTTATGATATGAGCTCTAAAATGAAAGCAAATAGTAGGGGAAAAGGTGGTATCATACAGAAACATTTTTAGAGAAATGGAAAAGCAAAACGTCAGACAAAAATTACAATGTATTTTTGTAAAATTACACCTGGTGTGCCTGCTTCTCCCGTCTCTCCTTCCACCTCCTCCACCTCTTCCTCCTCTGCAATGCCCAGGCAGCAAGACCAGCTCGGACTTCCTCCTCCTCCTCCTTCTTTGCCTCCTCCTCCTCCTCCTCAGCCTACTCAACGTGAAGATGATGAGGATCAAAACCTTTCTGATGACCTAATTCCACTCAATAAATAATAAATGTATTTTCTCATTTTTATAATTTTCTTTTTTTTTAACTTCAACATGTCTATTTTATTGTATGCCAATGATGTCATTTAAAAAATGTTTCCAGTCGGGCTTGGTGGCTCAGCCTGTAATCCCACGCTTTGGGAGGCCGAGGTGAGTGAATTGCCTGAGGGTTCGAGACCCGCCTGGGCAACTTAGCGAGACCTCATCTCTACAATAAATCAAAAAAATTAGCCGGGCGTGGTAGCACGTGCCTGTAGTTCCAGCTACTTGTAAGGCTGAGGCGGAAGGATCGCTGGAGCCCAGCAGGTCGAGGCTGTGGTGGCCAGGAGCGGCCGCTGCACTCCAGTCTGGGCGACAAGAGTGAGACTCCAACTCAAAAAAAAAAAAAAAAAGAAAATGTTTCCACATGAAAATCTGGATAAATCAACTTTATATTGATTCAACCCTCTTTCTCTTTCCATATCTTGAATCAGTTCTGCTTCAGTGGCAGCAAACACTGGAAAACGATAAAGGCCGTGCTACCCAAATGCTGGGTCACAAAAGACCCATAGCTAACCCTATTGTAAGAATACAGTATGTAATACATATAACATACAAAACATGTCTTAATCAACCGTTAGGCTTCAGGTCAACAGTAGGCTATCAGTAGCTAAGTTCTGGATTATATATGGATTTTTGACTGTATTAAAAAGCCTGTAATTCCGGCTACTCGGAAGGCTGAGGCGGAAGGATCGCTGGAACCCAGCAGGTCGAGGCTGCGGTGGCCGGGAGCGGCCACTGCACTCTAGTCTGGGTGACAGAGTGAGACTCCAACTCAAAAAAAAAAAAAAAAAAAAAAGGTATGTTAATGATTATGTATAATAACATATAACTCCATAATTTCTTTAGATTATTTTACAGAACTATAACTATACAATATTAATTGCTAGCATTTTTTAAGCTCCTGCCATGTGTCAAGACATTCTTCCTTTTCCCTTCCCCTCCCCACCCCACCTTTTCCCTAAGAATGCTAACCCACTCCTCAGGTCCATCTCAGCTTGGTTTTCTGTTCCTTCAGGAAGCCTTCTCGAACTTTCCCTAACCTGGGTTAGAAGCCTCTGTTGCTGTCATAGTTCCCTGTATTTTTCCTCTCACAACAATTATTGCATTTTATAGGAGTTGCCTGTTTAATTGTTGATCCCTCCAAAAAAGATTGTAAACTCCATGGAAGGAGGAGAATCAATTGCTTTGTGACTCTTTATATTGCCAGTGCCTGGAAGAGTGCCTGGCACATAGTAAGCACTCAATAAACATTTGCTGAATAAGTAATTAACTAATACTAGGCATCCTGTGTTATATAATCGGAAAAAAAATAGCGTGGTAATACAAAGACCAATGTTAACTAAATCAGTTAGCTCACACTTCCTTTTTCAAATGTGGTTATAAAAAGGAACAAGAAAACTCAAGTGAAACTGACTGCGAGAAGAGCTCCGCACTTGTCCACAGAAGAGCACACTCAGAAGAGAATGGCTCAGCACTGCCTTTGGATCTTGCTCCTTTGCCTGCAAACCTGTGAGTTCTGACCCTTGCTGGTCCTCTCCTCATTTTCCACAAACTGCCCTCAAGGAAGTCATTGGCCGCTCCCGGCCACCGCAGCCTCGGCCTGCTGGGCTCCGGCGATCCTTCCGCCTCAGCCTTCCGAGTAGCTGGAATTACAGGCATGTGCCACCACGCCCGGCTGATTTTTTTATTTATTGTAGAAATGAGGTCTCGCTGCCCAGGCAGGTCTCGAGCCCGCGGACTCAGGCAATTCACTCACCTCAGCCTCCCAAAGACGCGGGATTACAGGTTGAGCAACCGAGCCCGGCTCCCTTTGATCTTTTTTAAGAGAACACCCTGGGTCCCAGTGTGTACCGTATTTACAGGGACCCAACTGCCTGGGAAGAGGCTTGAGATCCAAACCTAAGTGTTCTTTTCAGCTTTAAAGTTTATATTTTTGAATTTCATCTGGGATCATTCTCCAAGGGTCTGAGGAAAATCCTTCTCATACGAGTCGGTGCTTGGTAAACCCATCTGCAAAGCCTGGCAAAAGAATAGATCATCCAAAACCTTGTGTGATCTAAAAGCAATTTCTCTTTGGCATTAGAATGTGTTATTTGGTTTTGACAGGGATATGCCCTTCCTAGTCATAATTCATCACCCCATCAGGTTAGAGTGATGCATCGCTCATTATTATTATTGTGAACATCTCATCTGTATAATAAGCTCCTTTATTTCCAAAGCACCTTTAGAGCTGTCACTCTGCTTTTATCCTCCAAAAATTCTAAAATTAACGGGGAAGTGATTATTCTTCCTTTTGTAGAAATAAACCTCAAAACCCTGTTTTGGGAGGCAGAGGCAGGAGGATTGCTTGAGCCCAGGAGTTCCGTACCAGCCTATGCTACACAACGAGACCTCATCTCTACAAAAAATCAAAATATTAACTGGGTGAGGTGGCACATGCTTGTGGTCCCAGCTACTTGGGAGGCTGAGGGGCAAGGATCACCTGAGCCCAGGAGGTCGAGGCTGCAGTGAGGTGTGATTGTGCCACTGCACTCCAGCCTAGGTGAGACCTCAATTAAAAATAAAATTAAATTAAAAAGTAAACGACAAAGGACAAAAAAAAGGACAAAGTGAATATCAGTTGTTATTTGTACAAAGAAAACTATGTAACATTAACACAGGTCTGAAATTGCTTTGTCATTGCACATATTATCTCATTAAATCCAAACAATAGCCCAGTTTATACAGAAATACACTATGTTTGGAATTTCTACATCTACTGCTAGTTTCTCTCACTAGTTCTGAAAATGCAGTAGCAAATTCCTAGCATGAAGTAGAACCAAAGGAACCCACTGGGTTAGGATTTTCTAAGAAGTTAGAATCAATGCCAGTGTTGTGTCTCTGGTTCCCTTGACCATTTAAAACTATGGCTTTTAATTTGAGCTTCATGGAGATTACAATCACTCATCAGGTCAAGTTTTTGGATTCTCTGCTGGCCACTCCAGTATGGCAGACAGAAAATGCAAGTAGATGGGGCAAAGGGTTGAATCTGGGGCTGCCCCTAATTTTCCAAAGAAGGACTGAACACGGTGGCATTTGATACGACTCAATTTGCAAAACATTTTACAATTTGTATGCCTACATTCCCATGTTATCCACACTAAAACCATTGAACTGGGTAAGATTGATATTATTAATTCTTTTATGCGAAACCTCTAAACTAAGATTTAGAGGTTAGAAAATTCTCCTGAAGTTTCACTGCCTAAAATGGTCGAGCAAGTCATTGATTTTTCTAATCCCAAGCCTATGGCTCTTTCTGTTCCACCTGACCTCCTTACGTATGAGGTTTTCAAATTCCTGATGCTCTTCAAAGGGTTAACACCTGGTAAGATAAAAGGTAGCTCTAGGGTACTCTTCTCTCACCTACTTGACACTGAAATAAAAATTGCCATATCAGCTAGTAGTGAATGATTTGCCCATCAGTTCTGTGATCCTGAGAAAATTGAGAAAACCTCTCTGACTGTTGTTTCCACTTCAAAATGGAGAAGGTAGCAATATAACAGGATTGTTTCGAGAATTAAAATGATGCCTGGGCAACACTTGGCATAGTACCTGAATATATTACGTGTTTAACAAAGACTAGCTAATGCTGTTGTTTTCCACACTTGCTTTTCGTACATGGTTAGGAAGGACCATGACTTTATTGCACAGAGATCCTGGGCAGGACTCTTCTGTTTGGGATGATCCCAGGAACATACAAACAGGAGAAAATATGGTGGGAGTCTGAGCTTAGGTGTGGACTGTCAGGGTTCTGGAAAAGGAAACCAAGAGGAAGCTATTCATCTCCTCAGGGACCCGTGAAACAAGGAGTGAGGGCTTGTTTTCACAAACATAAGGCCAGGAACATTTTCGCATACTCTTCACCCTTACTGAATGGATTTTGGGGCCTCTTAAAGATTATTTCACAGCTGGGCGCAGTGGCTCACGCCTATAATCCCAGCAATTTGGGAGGTCGAGATGAAAGGATTGCCTGAGCGCATGGGTTCGAGACCAGCGGAGGCAACTTGGCAAGATCTCATCTCTACAATAAATCAAAAAATTAGCCAGGCATGGTGGTGCGTGCCTGTATTTCCAGCTACTTGGAATGCTGAGGTGGGAGAATCACCTGAGCCCAGCAGGTTGAGTCTGCGGAGGCTGGGAACATGCCATTGCCCTCCAGCCTGGGCGACAAAGTGAGACTCCAACTAAAAAAATATATATACATATTTTATTTCACAAACATTTCCTGATCACAAAAATATACCGTAAATTCCTCCCGCTGCTGTTCCTGGTGTGCTTGTCTCTTCTATGCAGTACTAGTCTTAGGAGTCAGCAACACTTGCTGTATTCCCTGGAATTTAGGGCAGTTGAAGAGGCTGAGAAGCAGTGGAGGGATCAAGTAGAAATCCCCGTTTCCCCCTGAAATCACTGACACAGGAAAGCCTGAGTGTGTGAACTCGTGTCTGCCCCATGCTGGAAAAGTTTTCTCTAGGAATCAAGACTCACTGTCTTATGCTTTGATCTCGACTTTCTGATCACAGTTTTAGGAACACTGTGACTCTGACTGTCCCTGACGAAGCCTAGGAGTCACTCCCACTCTGGGGTTAGAGATGAAAGAGTTCACCGGATTTGTTCGCTACCCATTCCTGCTACAAGCTATCACTCTCTTTTAATTATTTCTCTTCTCCAGCCTGTCTTGCCTCTGTTTCTTCACTCCTTCTCTTACCTCCCATCAATAATAGTCGTAACTAACTGTTTATGGAGCAATCACTGCATGTCTGACTTTACTTTTAGTGGTCTACAGTTATTATTTTGTTTAATCCTCATAATACCCTATGAGATGGGTACTATCAATATACTCATTTACAGATGAAAACACTGCTATACAGAAAGTCAGTGTCACTTAGCCAAAAAGTAAAGGGAGTAGAATTTAAACTCCAGTATCCTTAGACTCAACCACGGGATCATGCTGCCTCCAGCCACTTTGATGCTGAAGTGGAGTAGAATACTGTCCCACTCTTGGTGGTTATTGCATTGGGAAATTTGTTAGACAAGAGTGATGATTTATTTATTACTAGCAAGACAGGATTGTTCAGGTAGAAGCTGCACCTCTTCTCTACACCCACCTGCAGAGGGCGAAGGGGCTGGTGGCAGGTCCTTGCCAATAATACAAGTTTAAGCAAGCCAGCAAGGCAGAATACTCAAGCAGATAACCATCTCCAGACATGGTTCAAGTCCTATTCACTTCCATATGATCTGGATGGACTAAAAGTCGTTTCTTTATAACAAACAAAAGTCCAATATCAGCATGATCTTGATGTCCCATCAGATGCTGTACACGGTCAAGGGACATTCCAGCAACTGACACTTAAAAGTCCAAGAGGTGAATGGAACCACCTGAGTATGTGTCCGTGGATCACTAAACCTCGTCTATCATCCTGGGGGTCAGAGACAGGATGCATGCCTGGGGAAGGGTGCTGCAAGCCAACCTGACTGTGGTCCTAAGTTCTTGCCTAGAGGGGTCTTCAAAATGAAGACAAGGCATGAGATTTAAGCAATGACTACCACAGATGTTCAGAAAGGGCTCAAAAGCAGAAATGGAAATAAATTATGTATGGGAAATGCTAGTCATCAGGACATCAACTCAAAAACCCAGTTTCCAGTCAGAGGATGGGAAGCTGCACCCCGTGCTTACTCAGGACTCCGGTGGGAGAGGAGTAGAGGCTCACCTTGTCAGCCCGATCAGCTGGAGCAGGCCTGGAGATCAATATGCTGACCACAAAGGAGGTCAGAGCACCTTCGCAACAGGAGCCCGATGGTCAGTGCTTGGCCACTGGGGCTACTCAAGTATTCCTGAGTCAAGCCTGAGAAGGAATCTGCAAGTTTAAGGATAACTAAACTAATCTATGTGGAACCTGGAAAAGCAAGAAGCATGAGCAATTGGTTGGGGGTTGATATAGGTAGAACTGTTCAGGTACCCATATTTCCCTTGTTATACTCAAAGTTCAAGTATATGCTAATAAAGGAGCAGGGATAAAACAGTGGATGGCCATGATCCCACTTCTGTTTTGAGATTTTGTGAGTATGTGTATGGGTGAGTGTGTGTATGTTTCCTTTGAAGAAACTGATTCAAGTCAACCTAAATCTCTTTTTCTTTGAGTTGGAGTCTACTCTGTTGCCCAGACTAGAGTGCACTGCCATGCTCATGGCCATCACAGCCTTGACCTGCTGGGTTCAGGTGATCCTTTCCGCTTCAGTCTTCCAAGTAGCTGGAACTACAGACAAGAGCCACCACTCCCTGCTAATTTTTTGATTTAGTGTAGAGATGAGGTCTCACCAAGTTGCCTAGCCTGGTCTCGAACCCGTGGGCTCAGGCAATCCTCTCACCTCGGCCTCCCGAAGAGCTGGGCTTATAGGCATGAGCCACCACACCTAGCCAAACTAAATCTCAATAAAGTTGATTTAAGGTAAACATTCCAGGGAAAAATAGTATAATATCATATGGTGGTGGTAGGTTTTTTTTTTCTTAAAATCTCATGACCAAGGACTTTCCGTCATTCTGAAGAAAGACACAAGGCTTCGGGCTGCCCAGCCCTTGGCTTCCTCTTTCCCTCTGTATCTCGTCACTCCATATAACCAGTTATAACGGGCTCTCATTGGGTGTTACCTCTGACCACTCTCCCAAGCCTGGAATACTCAGGGAGCTTCCACCCCCACTTTTTGACTCTTAGAGACAGTGGATGGAGAAGAGAAAGGGAAGTTTAGCTAGTGCCAAAAAAAGAAAAAGAAACGCTTATCTCAAGGATCCTATAAAAGCAAAGGGGTGGAGGTGTCTGTTAAGCAACAATACAGTCTTCCCCATTTTCACTCTTATTGATAGCTGCATGTTGACTTTCTCTAGCATCTCCCCAATACCAACCCTTGTTTTTTTTCTTCGGAGATGTCTAAGGTGTTATTTTAATCTCTGTAATGATGCTTATTTGGATTTTTTTTGTTTGGGGGGCTTTTGAGTCAGAGTCTCACTCTGTTGCCCAGGCTGGAGTGCAGTGGCACGCTCACGGCCACCGTAGCCTCAACCTGCTGTGGGGCTCAGGTGATCCTTCTACCTCAGCCTTCCAAGTAGCTGAAACTACAGGTGTGCACTACCACATCCGGCTTATTTTTTGATTTGTTGTAGAGATGAGGTCTTACCAAGTTACCCAGGTTGGTCTCGAACCCCTGAGCTCAGGCAATCCTCTCACTTTGGCCTCAAACCTGGGATTACAGGTTTAAGCCACCGTGCCTGGCCATATTTGTTTTATGTAACAAACACAAAGTGCCCACTATATGCCAGGCACTGTTCTATGACGTCTACAACATTTCTTTGAGGTAAGTGCTATTATGTCCTTCATTTCACAGCTGAGGACACTGGGGCACAGAGAGGTTATTAACTTTCCTAAGGTCTTATGGCCAGTACCCGACAAAGCCAGGATTAAAGCCCAGGGAACCTAGTCTAGTTCTTAATCGCTAAGTCATGGTGTCTCACAGGGGGATGGTCAAGGATCCTTCTCAAGGCAAGATTCCCCAGGGGACCTCTAGATTCTTCTCCATTAATACACACGCTTACAAGCACTCACATGCCATCAAATCCTTATCATTCCTCAAAGTACCAAGACAGCTCTGTTTTATTTCATTTACCAGTTGGGACCCTAAGACTTAGCAGATAAGTGACATACCTGGTCATTTAGATAGTTAACAACAGACCCTTGTCTAGAACATATTGCTTGATCCGTAGTGAGGACACTTTTACTGTCTATGCTGTTCTGTGGATCCATACACATTTTCTTTACAAACAGTAAGGTTTAGAGTAAAAGAAGTTACAGTTAGCTGTCTGCTCCTTCTTATTCATCAGCTTAAACCTTTGACCTTTCACACCAAGACCCAGAGAGACTAGTAAAGAGTTTTCTCTTGCCCTCGCTTTTTCTCTCGCTGAGTTTTTCTGCCTTTAAAAAAAAATTATTATTATAAAAAACATAATTAGGTAAGTGGCCAAAAAAATCATTGTTTATTCTTCTTTTTTAAAGTGGAAAATGCAGTTTATTTAAATTAGAGATGGAGAGAGAGAGAGAGAGGAGATTCACCTCACCAAGGTAGGGGAGGGGGCCAAAGCCTATTCTTTTGTTTTTTCCAACAAACATTTAGTAATTGTTCAGTAGTTGGAGGAACAGTAGTGACTGAAACAGACAAAGACTTTGTATTCTTGGCCATTGCCTATAGCAGGGGTGTGTTTGGGTGGAGGTTGGGAGACGATGAATATAAATGCACAAGCAGTGCTTCAGCAGTGATGACTGCCACGCAGAGAACTAGCAAGGCAAGGCAGCAGAGAGTGATGGCATGAGGGTTGCTGTTTTAGGCATGTTGGTCAGAAAAGCTCTTTCTGGTGAGACGACATTGGGGCAGAGACCTAAACAGAGTGAGGGAGTGCTGGAAAGAGAGGAGGAAAGAAGGGAAAGGAAGAAAGCAGCACGTGCAAAAGCTCTAAGGCAGCTTGCCCTGCCCTTGTTTGGAGTGAGGGAGAGAAGGGCAGAAGGGAAGAGAAAGGGAGAGGCCAGACCAGGTCAGGCTTCTAAAGTGATGGGAAGGGGTCTAAAAGGCGACTGGGTAGCCCCCCAAATCCCAAGGGTACACTGTCTTCATTTGTAATAAAACCTAAGGAGAATGGCAAGGTTTCAGGCCTAAATGCCCTCTCTGCTGCCATCAATATTTGCTATTTCTAAATCATTTGGGGTTCCACCCAGCACTTTAGTAAGTTTCTCTTGCCCAGCCCTGCAGAATTTCCCTCCAGCCAGTGAAAGGCCTCTTACCCTATCAATCTTTATAACCCAGTTGAAGTTTCTAATTTTTTTCTGTTTGCTTGTTTGTTGTTTTTTCAAATATATTTTTTTCTTCCAATCTCTGCTGCCTTCTTCCAGTCAGCAGCTTTGGCAGCTATTTAACCATGAAATGTACATTTGCAAAGTCAGGATCAGCCAGGGAAAGAGGGGCTACTATCGAATACACAGAAAAGTGCCCTGAGTTGGGAAAGGTGCCCCAGCCCAAGCCAGGTTAGAAAGGCCACCTCTAACGAGCAGCCAGCCTGCAGTGCTCTCGGTACAAGTTGGACATCCTCCCAGGTCTCAGGTTCCCTCTTCACCACAGCTACCTGAGGGTTATAAGGAAAAGATTTTTCCATCCAAACCTGCACCCCAGAGTTTCAGCCTTTTTTCACTTGTTCTGCTCTGGAAGTGAGGCCTTTCTCTGACTCCTCCCATTTGTGGTCTGGCATGTGAAGGTCAGGAAATCACACTGGCTGAAAGCGGTTACAGATGTGGGTCACCCCTTCTTCACTGGGCTCTCAAGGCTGCTCAGGAACCACCTGGTCCCTTCATCAATCTCATGTTGACTCCCTGTGGTGTTCCTCATAGAAACATTCCCCAAGAATTTTTACATTCACCAAAACAATAATGGCAACTGCCATCTATATGTGCCAGGCATTGTGCTAAGTGCTTTATCTTCATCATTGCACTGAGTAATTATCCATGATTTGGAGATGAGGAGCCTAGGGATCAGTGAACTTTAACAATTTTCTCAAGATAAGATAGCCAGGTTCAAATACATGTGGATTCAAAGCCTGTGTCTTTATACTTCCTAGCCAGCCCCACCTTTGCCTCCTCTTTCTTAGCTGATAGTCTCACCTTCTACATGACAGAATGAAGAGATGAAGACCATCAAGAATGACTGTCTTCCATTTTGTCCCCTTCCAACATGTCTGCTATGTATTAAGCATCGTCTATGTGCTCTCACAATAATTCTATCAGGCGCACATTGCTATATTTCATCCTGCAGTCAAGTAAGATTGAACCTCAGCTAACGTCAGGGATTGAACTTGAACATGGGCCCACCTGGCACAAACCTGTGCGCTCTCTCCACCTTACCAAGCAGCCCCTCTTCTATCTCTCTCCCCTGTAATGTCTCAAAATACCTTTGTCCTTTCACTTGTCCTGCCCTTTTCTCTTTCCACTTCAGATGAAAATGTGACCCTTTCTGATTGAAAACCTGCTTCCATGACCTTCTCTTTCCTTCCATCTTTCATTCCATGACAAGCATTACTGGCCTACATATCTTGCACTATGCTGGGTGCCAAGGATTTTAAGGGAAGGTCCCTGGACTCAAGTTGTTCACAGTGTCCAGAACACAGACAGGTGGACTGCTCACCACCACAAAATATGGCAAGTTTCATGAGAGGGAAACATGGTACTCCAGAGAGCCCAGTAATAGGAGTATGTAACCTAGAGCAGGCCCATCAGTGAAATCTCTGCTCACTCTACCTAGCGCCTTTACCCACTGGTCTCTTTTATTAATAATAAATAAGTTTTACTTGTCCCTCTAGCTATTGTCCTATTTTATCTTGTTTCCCTGTCAAGCTTTTTCTCTACTCTTGCCTACCTATTCTATCCATCCTGTAGACTCTGGTCTTCAACTAGATTGTCTTTCTTATACCACATTCTCAAAGGCCATCAATAACCTCGTAACAGACAAATGCAGGACCACTTTCAGTATTTATCCTATTGACCACTGAGTCATTAAACATTGTTAACAAGCTCCTGCTTGAGATTCTTCCTTCTCTCTATGATGTTGTCTGCAGTCGGTGCCTCTCTTGGACTCTTTTCCCTTGGTCTGTTTAGTTTCTTTCTGCAGCACCTCTTCTACAAATGTGAGTGCTGTTCACAAGGCTCAGTCTTGGACTTCGGCCTTATACTTCCTGAATGATCCTCTTCTTTTTCAACCATGGCCTTGCCCCCAGGGATAATTTCTAAACACTTCATATTTTAGTTTGACAATAAGTACCAGAGACACTAAAGTAAGAATGGCTTAAAAAAGAAAGAAGTTTATTTCCTGCACATGTAAAAAAGTCTGGAGTAGAAAGTTCGCAGTTGGTATTAATAGAATAGTTCACAAGGTCATCAGGATCTCAGGCCTTTCCTCAGTACTTGGCTTCCTCCTTGTGATCCAGAATGTCTGTCTGAGATTAACTGTCATGGCCTTCCAGTCTGCAGGAAGTAAGGAAGAGATGAAGAGAGTAAACTCCTCTTTTCTTAAAGACATGGATGTCATACACAGCACTTGCACTTTCATTCTATCGAGCTGAACTTAGTCATGTGACCAAAGTTAACCACCAAAAAGCAGGACAATATAGTCGTTATTTTATATCTATCCGCATTCTATATTCCCCAGTAAACATCAGGGAGTCCATTACCAATATGAAGGTGACGGCAAATATTGGAAAATAGCCAGCAGATTCTGCCACAGCCTCCCAAACAATACTCCAAGCCCGTTCCCTCTTCTTGTCTTCCATCTTTCCCACTGCTTGCTTAGGTAATCCACCATCATCTCAAATTCAGTATTCCTAGCACTAAATTTGTCTTCTCCCTTTGATTTTTTCCAGCATAAACTTCATCAGTTTTCTGCTGACACAAAGTAGAACCTCAAAATATGTTTTGAGCAACCGAATTCCATTAACTGCCTCTTTATTTCTAGCCCCTTCCGCACTATCTCTTAAATCCACCCTTCCTTTCCATTCCCATCATTGTCCCCTAGTCCAGGCTCAGATGGCTGCAATAGTCCCCTGAATGGTCTTTCTAGCCCAATTTTTCTTTCCACACATTATTCTTTTCACACATCGGTACTACATTACAGTGATTCCAAAGCATTATTTTAAACTTCATCCTCAAAAATGTTCATAATTCCTGTGGTGCGGACCTCAAGCTCAAGGCTGTCTCAAATCTAAACCTAATTTGTACCTCCAGCTTCAGCTCTCTCTACTCTGTTATGCAAATCTATACTCATTTAACCAACATCACGAGTTCTGCTTCTAAACTTTTATTCAGGATCCGAGCACCTGGGACACCCTTTCCCTTTCCATCCAGTAAAATGCTATTCGTCCTTCAAAATTCTCCTCAACTTCTACTTTCTCTGGGATTTTTTTTTAATCACTATAGCTCAAAGTGATCATTCCCTTCTTTGAATTTCTACTGCAATTACTGTTTCTACCATTCACCTGAATCTGTCATTTACCACCTCATATTTCAAAGGAGAGATATGTGTATATGGCTTATTTACCCAGCCAGGTATTAAATTCCCCGAAAAGGCAGAGATCCTGTCTTTGTCATAGACTAGCAAAGTGCATTTCATGGTAAGTCCTCAAGACATTTTGTGCCACAAACTTTCTCTGAAATTGATTTTGCGAGGTCCTTCTCCATTGATAATGTAATTTTCAAGTCCCTTTATCATCTAGAGAAGTAAATATCAGGGTTGATTGATATAGAAATTTCTTCTTTTAAAACTTGAAGTATTATAAGAGCAGAATAAAGTTTATCAGATATACCTAAAGCAGTCTCTCTAGATTTTTTTTGAATTCCCCTTAAACATAGCTCTTTATACATTCTCCAGTACGGCCCTGGCTTCACCAAGGCCATCGAAAGGATGGCCCAGGGAAGTCCCAGAATGCATGTACCAATTGTTAAGATGATGATGAAGAAGATATGATGAATGTTAAAATATCATTATCAACCCCAAAAATAATTAACACTAATTTTGCTCGGATGATTAACAAAGCACTTTTACTCATACTACATAATTTGCTGCTCACGCATAGATAGGGCAAATATTGTAGTTATTATTTCCATTCTGTAGTTGAAGAAACTGAGACTCAGAAAGGTTTTGTGGCTGTGTTAAGGATGTCTAGCTCACAAGGAGGAGTACTGCACCCACGCCTTCTGCCTTCCTGCCTTTTCTCTACCGGCTACGGCTTTGCAGCTGCCTCTTGAGTTCATCTAGAGTGTTTGAAGTTGGCAGAATTTTCATCTGAAGCATGTGCAAACCCTTTGCCTTTTCTCAGCAAACACAGTATTCTCGGCAGCAATACCAGCACCACAGATAGCAGCAGGACTTCCTCCAGCTTTGCCCACTCACTACCCCCACTGCCTGATGGCCCTCTGAAACCGAGCATCACTTCCTGAGTGACTTGCCAGGGGAGATGAGACATCCTCTAAAACTGCACCACATACCAACAACCATTTGTGGCTGCTCCACTGCCCTAATACTAAGCTCTCAGCCTTAGTAAACTGCCCACGTATTTCCGAGGGTGTGGTGAGAGAACCCACCAGAATCATGAGTCTGTAGAACCTATCTCCTGTCTACCTCCTCCCACCTAATCTGTATCCAAAGAATGAAATGGCATTAGGCACTGGGGCCTGACTCCAGAAGGCCTGAGGCATGGGAGATCTGGGACCAGGACTGGCTAGATAATTTGCAGGACACAGCACAAAGTGAAAAATGGGGGTCTCCATGTTCAAAAGGTATTAAGAGTTTCAAGGTGGCAAAGCAGCATTAAGTCCAGCTCAGGGTCTTTCTGAGCTCAGGGTTCTGTACAACTGCACAGATCACATGCCCATTCTTGGGACAACCAGGAAGTCAGGCTGGCCCCTCCAAGCACCTCTTTGCCAGAACTCATCAGCCCGGGAAAACAATTTATCTGGAGACAGTTAATGCTCAAGGATTTGGGACAAACTGTGATACCTGCCACCAAGGCCAGCATTCTCTCAAAGAGCCCCAACAGTTTGTTCCTGTTGTTCTTACCATTTAGTTTGTTCCTGTTGCACTTACCGTTTAGCATTCATCACATTGTATTATTTTTCATCTGTATACACATCTCTCTTAATCTCTGTGCTGGGAGCCCCTCAGAGTTGTAATGATGTTCTGTTTATCCTTGTGTCCCTAGCATAGCACCTGGCCTGTAGTTAGCATGCAATAAATGTTTGTAGATAAGAGTCCCCAGTTTTCCCCTCCTCACTCATCTACCCCCATACCAGACCCTGCCCTGATATATCTTCTGTACTTAGCCAACTCCAGGTAAGTCAACAGACCTTGCCTGGAGCATTCCTCCGGAGGGAAAATCCCTGTTGGTCTGAAAAGACAGAGGTTTCTGTCAGCAGTCCCTGGGGCTCCTTCAGTAGTTATGGAGCTGGAGGGAAAGAGTAGCCACTGTGAGACAGCACCATCAAAGTATTCCCTTTGTTTTTGTGACACTTCAAGGTGACTTGTATATTCAGTGACCCTTATTCTTGTCCTCTGTAGGCCAAGCCCTGGACAAACTTTAGGGTCAGCCTGAACTCATTGAT
Organism: Cephalopachus bancanus; assembly: GCA_027257055.1. Lineage (NCBI taxonomy): Eukaryota > Metazoa > Chordata > Mammalia > Primates > Tarsiidae > Cephalopachus > Cephalopachus bancanus. Next base: position 2,026,129 of record JAPVLO010000387.1, on the reverse strand, counting down.
GTGGAAAGTTTACATCCTGCTCTTCAGAGCTTACAGCACGGCTAGTCATCTATAGCTTACACCCCTGCTGATTGGTCAGTGCCCGTGTCATTATAGGTTATTACATATTTGATTATCACCCATGCTGGCCCAAACACTGTTTCTCACTAAAGAGAGGTTGGTGAGAATGACACGATAATGAAGAAGAGGAGGAAGGGCAGAAAAATAAATGCCTGATAATTCTATTGCCTCCTATTTTATAAACCATGTATTAAATCAGTTTATCTTCACAAGAAGAGAGGAGAACAAAGAGAAAACAAACTTTTTGTTTTCCCAAGTTTTATATACATATAATTTTAATTTTAATCTTTTTGAAAGCAGGATTTATTGAGAGGACAGAAAAGCTCCCACTGTAGAAAAAGACTCGAGGGGGTTGCTCCTCAAGTTATATTTTTAAAATACTCATCCTTCACCTTTCTCTAGAAAATGTCTTCTGGCTTCCCAGAACAGATCAAGTCCCCTTGCTTTTCTCTCTCAAAGCACCATAACACTAACATATTTTGTCTCTCCATTTGTGTGATTATCTAATCAACAATGGTATCTTCTTTTAACTGTAACTTTAACTGTTTTCACTCACCATTCTATCCCCAGCTCCTCGTATCTTGCTTAAAAGAATACATGCTCAACAAACATTTGCATTTTGTATAGAAATACCCACCATAGTATCTGGAACAAAACTGATCCTGAATAAATACATGCATTTATTCACAAATGCATGTGTGAATAAATGACCTTTGCTTAGTTCAGAAGTTGTTCCAAGAGAGACTAGGAAACACATGTAAATTACACTTATAATTTATTTCACAAATATGTATTAAGCACCATCTATGTGTCAGGTATTCTTCTAGAGATTGGGGATATAGAAGTGAACAAAAAGGACCCCCCAAAATCACAACCTGCGGAGTATTTTCTCCAGAGCTTCCAAAGTGCTCTCTGCCTTTATTTTCCAGGAAAAGAGGCAAAAGCGTTATTCGCTTTGCAAAGATCACAGAAAAAGAAAAGCAATGGCCCATGAGTCCATCAGCCCAGATCTGCCAGGTGCCTGTTCCAACTCTTCCACCCTTCAGCAATATGATTTTGGGAAAGAAATATCCCTAATATCTTAGACTTCATGGAGGTTTATGGTCTTCCTCTCTTAAACGCCTTCTAGATTTAAGTCTACAAGTCTAGGTAAAAATGTTTTTAATAGAATGAATCCTTAGAAATTCACTGAGAAACTTAGTTTTTGAATGAGAATCCCTTAGGAAATTTTGTTGTCATAATGTATTAAATATACCTGGAGTAGAAACCAAAAAAAAAAAAAAAAGGCATCCTCAAGGAACTGGATGAACTGCATTCATGGAGGCTCCTCAGAGAGACTCAAGGGGCAGGAAGACAAGGAACTTGAAAGGGTGAGACAGTCTGATGGCTACAGTTTTCTATCTATGTCCCCAGGGCCAGAAGCAGCTGGAAGAGATGCAGACTTCCTCACTGTGTATGGGATTCTGGGGGAGTCTGTCACTTTCCCCTTAAATATTGACAAGCCCCAAGAAGTCAAAAGCATCGCTTGGACTTCTCGAACGTCTGTTGCTGTTGTAACACCAGGAGACTCAGGAACAGCACCCGGAGTTTTGGTGACCCACAGAAATTATTACAAACGTATACATGTCTTAGGTTCAAACTACAACCTGGTCATTAGCGATCTGAGGATGGAAGATGTAGGAGACTACAAAGCAGACATAAACACAGAGACCTATCCCAGCACTATCACCAAGCACTACAACCTGCAAGTCTATCGTAAGTCATTGCAAATTTGCTATCTAAAGAACACCTGTATTTCTGACAATTGGGATCCCTAAGTCTTTTTATACTTATGATTAGTTATATAGATATATCAATACTTACAAAGAGGATATACTGACTTTACCAGTTTTTATCTGTCTAATCTTCCATCAGCAGTTTGTCCACTGGGCCTTGGTTTTCTTTTTTTATAAAATATCAATAACCATACTACTAACTTCCCAGAATTATTGTGAGGATCAAGTGAGATATGTAGGTGCTCTTTAAAAAAAACTTTTTTATTTTAAGATAATCACAGATGTACAGGCAGGTGCAAAGAAACACACAAGGAGGTTCTGTGTACCCTTCACCCAATATCATAACATCATATCTTGCCCAATATCATAGCACAATATATAGCACAATATCAAAACCAGAAAATCGACGTTGATACAATGTATAGAGCTTATTTAGCTCTCACCAGTTATACATTTGTTTGTGTGAGTATGTGCAGAGCTTTGTACAACTTAATCGCATATATAGCTTTGTGTAACCACTGCCACAATAAAGATCAACTGTACCATCTCAAGATTCCCTCAGTTTCCCCCTTTATAGCCACACCCATGACCTCCCTTTTTCCCCTCCCAAATCCCTGGAAATCACTAATTTGTTCATATCTATAATTATGTTGTTTCAAAATGTTATGTAGGAGGAATCATGAAAGACGATGTATCCTTTTGAGAGTTTTTTCACTCAGCATAATTTCTCTTAGAGTCACATAAACTATTGCAAGAATTAATAGTTTACACCTTTTTATTGCTGAAAAGTATTTCATGGTATGGCTGCACGAATTTGTTTAACCATTCACATATTGAGGGACACTGAGTTGTTTCCAGTTTGGGATTATTACCAAAAAAGCTGCTGTGAATATTTGTATACATGTTTCTGTATGAAATGCATTTTCATTTCTCTAGGATACATGCTCAAGAATGAAATAGTGGGCAACCACTTTGGGTCCCCTCCCACTGTGGGAACTTTTCTGTCCTCTCAATAAACCTTGCTTTCTCAAAAAAAAAAAAAAAAAGAAATAGTATGGTAAGTTCACTTTTAGTTTTAAAAGAAACAGACAATTTTCCATTCCATCAGAAATATATAAGTGATCCAGTTTCCTCACATCCTCAACAGAATTTGCTGTTATTATTATTTTTCATTTTGGTAACTCTGATGAGTATATAGTGATAAGTCATTTTAGTTTTAATTTGAATTTCTCTAGTAGCTGATGTAAAGTGCTTTTTAAAGGTAAAATATTAGAACCATTTGTTATCATCATTATAATTGCCACATTCACTGGAACATGTGTGTGATGTGTTATGTAGTGCTATCCAAAGTGTGGTCTGTGGACTGGCAGTATCAGCACCACCTTGAAGCTTTTGGAAATGCAAATTCTGAGATCTTGCCCCTGACCTTTGGGGGGGCCGAAGCCAGGAATGCTTAGCATTCAACCTGTACTATTCCATGCTAACATTTGAGAAGCCCTGATCTAGCCCTGTCCTGTCCAGTATGGTGGCCCTAGCCACATGTGATTCTTGAGCATCTGACATGTGATAAGTCCAAATTGAGATGTCCCTGCAAGTGTAAAATGCATACCAGATTTTGAAGTCTTAGCACCAAAAAAAGAATATAAAATATCTCAGTAAGTTTCACATTGGTGACACGTTGAAATGACAATTTGGATATATTGGGTTAAATAAAATGCATTATCAAAATTAATATTACCCAAATTAATATTACCCATTTATTTTCACTTTTTATAATGTGGTTGTTAGGAAATTTAAAATTACATAAGCGACTCACATTATGTTTCTATCAGGCAGCATTCATTTCTCGTGTAGAAAACATTTGTGTCCTTTCTCAAGGATTTCACTGTTCACCTGCCTCATAGCAGAAAAACAAAGATGTGTGCCTAATCCATGTTGTGACAGTTACAAACCAGTTATATAGTTCACCCACTAAAATGCAAGCTTCATAAAGGCAGGGACTGCGTATATCAAGTTTATCACTGCATTCCTAGCACCTACATCAGCAAGCATGCAGTGACTGTTCTAGAAGTATTTGTTGAATGAATAAAAGCGTGAATGAATCATAATATTCCCAGGTTCCATAGTGCCTGACAGTTGTAACTGCTTAAATAAAATAAGATGATTGGATCGGATTCCATCTGGATGTAAGGTTTAATGGAAGAGCATTAGTGCTGGAATTAGACAGACTTTGTCAGCTGTAAAATCTTGGGCAAGTTGTTTAACTTCTCTGATACCAAGTTTCCTCATCCATAGAATATAGATTATAATAGATGGTATGAATTAGATAATGAGTTGAGCTTCTAATACCATGCCTGCCTTAAATCAAAATCTCAATAACTACTAGTAATTATTAATTTTTGAAACCTTATCTGTTTTAAAAATTCTAGTTATGAAGGACTTCTTGGATGATGAAGCTGCTGAAATGGGCTTGTTTGATGTAATCAAAGAACCATACCCAAGTGTGGACACTGTAGAAAACATATAGCTCATTCAAGAACTTTGGTTGAGAAAATAAATAGGATATTCCATGTTAGGATGTTTATATGTTTATTTTTATCCCTTTAAATGTTTGGTTTTGCGGGCTCAGGCTTCAGGAGGTGCTGAACCCCTCACAATGAGGACAGGCTACAGGCAAGCCTTAGAGAAAGTTGTATTGTACACACAACAAAACCTGTGCCTTGTAAGTAGCCAGCAGAGCAGATACCAAGAAGAAAACTGACATCTTCTGAACACCATCTATGTGTCTGTCAATCTAATTTTAAAGCAATATAGACTACATGTATTTAAGCAATATATGCACAGGCAGAACAAAAGATAACACAGTGAAATGTAACTCCCCCTTCTAGAGGCAGTGGTTGCTGCCAGATCATTTTGTTTCTTCCGCAGATAATTAACGTACATACAAGCATGCATCGGTAGAGAGATAGATGGACAGATGTTAGAATGATCTTTATATATAATATCTTATTTAATCCTACAACAACTCTGTCAGGAAATAATTGTCATCCTGATGTTATAAATGAGGGTACTGAAGCTCAGTGAAGCTGTTTACCCTTTTCCTCCTTCTACAGTTAGAGAGTCATGGAGCCTGGATTCTGAACCAAGTCTCCAGTGGCCTCCACCCTGCTGGCTTGGGAGGATGAAGCTCTGTCGGCCACAGCTCTGACTTTCTCTGGCCAGCATCTTTGTGCAGGTGACATCTCTGTTCCTGCTAAGAAAACTTCACTCCTACCCCTAACCTCAACACCCGCCCAAAAGAAAAAGGCTTTCTAAAAATATATATCAAGCAGTGACATGGACATTCTTATAAATCAAATTTCTAAAGAAATCACACACTTGATTTGGTTCATTTTGTACTAATTCACATTTGTATCAATCACTGCTATAGCTAATCAAGGTCTTTACCTCAAACTTGTTGAGAATGTTTGTCCCGCATCATCACTAATTCCAGTCTGGAATAGGTCCCTCTAAAAGACTGTTAGGACCAGTGTTTCTGGCCAACTTGGAATTAAAAAAATCTTTACAACTTCTACTATTTATGTTTCAACCCTTCACAAACACAGGCCAATGGTCTCCATATTTACATCGCTGGATATATTGTCTTTCTAGACTCCACACTAATAAGACAGTTGCATGCCAGTTCTTCTGGACTCCTCTATTCCCTTTCTCACACAGCTGCAGTGGAAAGAACGCACCCCACCACAGCAGTTTTGCCAAGAGTGCACTGGACTCATCAACTCTGAATGTGGCCATTTCTTATCTCCTGGTGAAAGGAAAGAGCCTCCTCTTCCTTCTGCTGGCTTCAGATCTTGCTATCGCTTGAACTTAAATACAGTTGCTCTTTAGTAACCCTTAATTAGCCCTTTTACAATTAACTTTTTACAATATAACTTTTACAATTCACCTTTTGATTGCTTTTGTAAAAACACGTTTAATGGACTTTTAAGAGTTTATAGCTTTGTACCATGGCTACTTTAAAACAAAGCAAAAAAAATGTAAAGAAAACACACATATACCAGAAAACAAAACCAAAAAAACTCACATTTTTAAAGACTATTTCACACAGTAATGTACTGATAAATGCTCAACTAGTTCTTGATGGAATGTGTGTATGCATATATATGGATATATATAATTTCTATTTAGCATAAGTTTTATTGACTTGAAAATGTGTAGCACACAGTTTTATTAATAATTTATTTATACAGCAGTCTTTATTGTAAATTTTACATAACCAATTATCCTTACAGAATGCTTTCTCTTTTTTAAATAAATTTTTTATTCTAAGTATGTGGGTTACAATTCAAGGTTAGGTATACAAATGTTCGTTATGTAGGTATGCTTGTTGATAAAGTGTACCCCCTATCCCTGGTAATTTCCCACTACTATCAATCCCTTTCTCATAATACTAACAATAGTTGTTCAAGGTCCACTTATGAGTGAAGACATTTGATACTCGGTTCTTTGTTTCTGTGAGAGATCACTCAGCATTATAGCCTCTAAGTCCATCCAAGTTGCTGCAAAGTTCATACTTTTGTGTTTTCTTATGGCTGTGTTATATTCCATTGTGTATATGTACCACATTTTTTTTACCCAGTCCTCTTTCAATGGGCAGCACGGTTGGTTCACAGAATACTTTCACTGACTTTTGCTGAGCATTTATATCCCTAAACAATCTGTAGCTACAATTGATGAATAAGTGTAGTTCCAACATAAATATTGGCTGATATCTTCTTTCTTTTTTGGGGGTTGGAGTCTCATTCTGTCACCCAGACTGGAGTGCAGTGGCACTCTCACGGCCACCGCAGCCTTGACCTGCCGGACTCAGGCGATCCTTCCGCCTCAGCCTTCCAAGTAACTGGAACTACAGGCGCGCACTACCACGCCCGGCTAATTTTTTGATTTATTGTAGAGATGAGGTCTCGCCAGGTTGCCCAGGCTGGTCTCAAACCTGTGGGCTCAGGCAATCTCCTCACCTCAGCTTCCCAAAGTGCTGGGATTATAGGCGTGAGTCACTGTGCCTGGACTTGATTGTTATTTTCTTTTTTCTTTTTTTGAGTTAGGGAGTCTCACTATGTCATCCAGGCTGGAGTGCAGTGACATGATCATGGTTCACTGCAGTCTCAAACTCCTGGACTCAGGTGATCCTTCCACCTCAACCTCCCGAGTAGCAGGGACTACAGGTGTGTGCCACTAGGCCAGGCTAATTTTTCTTGCTTTTTTTGTAGAGATGAGATCTTGCTATGTTGCCCAGACTGGTTTCGAACTTCTGGGCTCAAGCAATCCTCCCACCTCAGCCTCCCAAAGTGCTGGGATTATAGGCATGAGCCACCACACTCGACCAATATTTTCATTTAAGTTAAATAATAAGAAAAAAGTGAGTCAATAGAGACACATATATTGGAGCCTTACTTGTTCATCAATGACATGAGCAATTTCTTTGCTGGATTGGATAACTTTCAAATATTATTGAGAAGGTTTGTTCCACATCATCACTAATTCCAACCTGGAACAGATTCCTCTAAAAGACTGTTAGGACCAGGGTTTCTGGCCAACTTGGAATAAAAAAAATCTTTACAATTTCTACTATTCATGTTTCAATCCTTCATAAACACAGGCTAGTGGTCCCCATATTTACACCACTAAAGAATATTGCCTAATTTTCGGTGTGCTATTCACAATATCATGGCTGCAGACACGATACACTTCTAAATTTAATCTGCATTAATAATCTTTCATCCACTGCTATCTAAAGTCTACAGCGACAATTAACAAAACAACAGATCAAGCCCTAAGTTATAGCAGTTGCCAGTTTCTGTGGGGTAAATACTCCCACTCTGGTTGATTTTAAGACATGCAGAGATGGAAAGACATGCCCACTTGTCTATCATTACAAAGGACAGATGCAATAGATGGAAATAACCCCAGGGGCATAAGCAGCTATAAAATGTCACCAAAAAAAATACATAATAGAAAGGGGTGAGTTTTGAGTACTTATTACCTTTACTTTTAATATAATTTATTTAATTGTAAGTTTTTATAATTTAATTTTCAGTGATGACTGTGTCTAACAACCATCTTGCAAGATTTCTGAAAATGTACCAGTTGGCTCTCACAAGCTAGTACCAGCCTGCTCAAGCTCACTAAAGGCTGTGTTTGCTCTTCACAGGCCGGCTTGGGAAACCAAAAATCACACAGAGTTTAATGACATTGGTGAACAGCACCTGTAATGTCACACTGACATGCTCAGTGGAGAAAGAAGAAAAGAATGTGACATACAGTTGGAGTCCCTTGGGAGAAGAAGGGAATGTCCTTCAAATCTTCCAGGCTCCTGAAGACCAAGAGCTGTCTTACACATGTACAGCCCAGAACCCTGTCAGCAACAATTCTGACTCCATCTCTGCCCAGCAGCTCTGTGCAGGTAACCAGCTCTGTGCAGCTCTCTGAGTGAGTCTTGGAAACCACTCTGAAAAGCTGCAAGGTTTGACCATGGCCTATGTTCTCTAGAAAATGTGCCTCCTTAATGCTGGACCTGATTCCCAGGACATCTCCTCCCAGGTAGCCTCTGGGAAAGAGTTCGGAGCCTTCTGAGAGATGTGATGCATGTCAGGGTGTTCTCTGGCAGTCCTTGCCTCTCTGATTCAGTTTCTCATCCTGACTTTAAATAGTGGAAAGTAGTTTCCCTAGGAGTTTTGGCACTCCCTTGGAGAGCACTCAATTCTGATAATGCCCCTGAATGTGGACAAGCCCGCTCAGCCTCTCGGGCCCATTTTCTGAGAGTCAAGACTCACTGCATCTTCTCTTTCCAGACATCACGATGGGCTTCCGTACCCGCCACACCAAGTTGCTGAGTGTGCTGCTGACACTCTTTCTGCTTGTTCTCATTCTATCTGCAGTGTTTTTGTGCCGTTTGTACAAGAGAAGACAAGGTAGGATTTTCTCAGAAGGTGAAATGTGGAAATGCACCTCTTCTTTCCTGGGACTGAAGCGATTTATCCAAGGTGCTGCAGAGAGGTCCTTTGTTCCCAGGAATCAGCTTTCCCACAGTCCCTACCCTACCAGTTCACCACCTTCCAGAATGATGGCACTGAGAACTGTTTGACATTACCCTGAACGATTTTCAGAATCTGTTCCTGAGATCAACAGTATCTGGTGGACCCAGAACTTGGGTCTGAGTTCACTGCTGATGTTAACAAGCTGTGCTTCACTGGACACGTGTGTCTACTTTTGTGTCCTTATGTGAAAAGTCTGGACTAGAGGTTTTCTAGGGTCACTTCTAATTTCATTGTATTTTGATAATGTCCTTTGGAGTCATTAGGGGTCACGTACTAATTTTGTATTCCATGGCTGTCACTAGATCCCTCTGAATTCCTCTGGATCTTTCTGTAATTGTGACATACTCAATTCAGAAAACCTGATTTTCCACCACTAGGGCATCACTACACCCTGCTATTCGCCCTCATCTCATGTCCACTCGGGATCTTCCTTTTCAGTTACACTAAATTGCACCACCAATTACAAAACCATGTTCCTAACTCTCTTTTGGGTCTGATTCCTCAGGTTCCTATTTGAAGACCTTCAGTAAGAGCCCTGGTAAGTTCTCAGCCACAGGGTTCTCTGAATAACAATGAGAGGTTGGGGGAGCTCACAGCAGAGCGGTAGGACTAAGCATGTGCTTTGCAGTCAGTCTGGGGGTGAAGGTCCCAGCTTGACCATTTCTCAGTTACTAGTTATTTTGTCACTGTCAGCTTCTGTTTTCTCAATTGTAAAATATTCATAGTGATAGGGCATGCTGCATATACTTATTAAGTGGATTATCTGGAATTAGACATAAAATACTTGACCCAGTTCTTGGTACACAGTAAGTGCTTAGTAAATGTTAGCTACTATATTGATAGTTGATGGGACTGGACAGGGCATGTGGGAGGAATTCTAGGATGAAGGGATTGGCGACATGTACCATATTCAAATGGTTTCACAATGGGGAGAAGTCACAGCCTGTTCAGACTCTAGGTGGCCTGCAAGGTCCTTCAAAGACCTTCAATCCCTCCCAGCCTCTTGGTGAGGGAGAATGCTATTCTTTGCATAATAAATGAGATCAGAGAGAGCTCTCAGTCTGGCTCACTCAATAGTCTGGTGCAGGGGCTGGTACAGAACTAAACTCTGAAATGTTGGAGTCCTGTGATACTGCTCAATTCAGACTTGTTGTTTATAAATATGTTGGTACCCTGGAATATGAAGGCTCAAAATTCTAGCTGTCTGTTCAGTTTGACCCTAAAATGTTCTGTGTTAGTACAAAAACAAAAACAAAAATCACTGGAATAAATGCCTCTTCTAGCCCCCAAATTCTTATCTACTTATCTACTGTTTTTGCTTCTCTGGGACCTCAGAAGGAGCTTAATAAATGCTTATTAACTCTGCGAATCAATCAAACAAGCAATAAACATTTGTGGAGCAATCCACTATGTGCTTAACCCCGAAGTGGTCACAGTAAGGTCTGCACCAGAAGATTGCAACACAGAGGATAACTAGACAGAGTCAGCCAAGTTAAAAAAAAAACTAGGACCCTGCATGAAAAGTCAACTAGCTATTCAGGGCAGTCAATGTTAAGTGCCAGAGACACTGAGGGACACCTTGGGTGGAAAAGCTACCTGTGACTGCCCACGGAGACTGAGGAGATTCTCTTTAGCCAAGTCTGGACTCTGGAATAGAAAAGAATTCCCATCAAGCTATGGGTGAGCCTGAACCAGTGGCCTGCTCTATCCCATGCAATCTCTGGACAGGGAGAGGCATCCAAGGATCCAAGCCCCCATCTCAAGAGGATGGGAGCCATTTAACCCCTTATGACTTCACTCGCTCATCTTAAGAAGGGAACATTGGCACAGACTGTCTCTAAAACCCATTCATCTTTCACAGACTTTGGTTCTATGTTTGTGACACAGATGCTGCCTCAAAGACAACAATATACACGTACGTCACGGTTTCAAGGGATGTCCAGTCAGCAGAGACCAGAATCTATGATGAAATCCCCCAGTCCAAGGTGAGCTGATGCTACCCATGGATGCCTAACCCGCCACCATCTCAGGGTCAGGAGTCACAAGCAGCCATTGCCCTCTGCTTGCTATTGTCTAGAAAGCAGCCACTGCCAAGAGTCTGGAGAGTCCAACAGGAAATCCCATGTCAGGGAAATGATGCCACAAGTCTTTCTTTGAGGACAGGAATGTGGCAGATTGTCACCCTATGGCAGCCTGTGTAGGTTGAAGCCCTGAGCTTCCACAGAGAGCCCGGCTCCATGTTAGATGACAGACATGACTAGGAGCAAAGCGCCCCCTAGAGGGGCCTCCAACAAGGCAGCCCCTGGAGTCAGGTGAGGGTTGATGTGGTGAACAGGTTGTTCAGGGGGCTCCAAGGCGTGACTGAGGGTCACGTAATTATGCCATTCTCAATTCAGAAAACCTGATTTTCGACCACTAGGGAATCACTACACCCTGACAGAGAGTTCCCCTTGAACTATGCGTCTGAGTCTGGCAACAGACTCAGCATCACTCTGTCCCACAACTCCTCCCACCTGCCTTTTACCTGCCTATCCCTCCCTCACCTCCACCCTGGATCACCATCCTCATGCTCCCACCAGCCTGCTTCCCTAAGGTCTGCAAGGAATGAAGGGGGAAACTGATGTCTACCCGATCCGTCCAGCACAGTGTGTGTGGCCTGGGAGCAGAGGTGAATCCACAGAACTCTTGGGAAGAGGAAATCCTGACTGAGCAATACTCAGTCTGAACCCACAGACCCCTCCTCTTGGCTTCTGAGGTCTCCTGCCCAAGGCCCTGCCCATCTGCCACCCACTCACCCCCACCCTGTCCCCTCCTGCTTGGGTGGAACCAGAGCTGAGGACAGGGGAGGAGGTCACTTAGTGAAAGTGGGATCAGGAAGGGGTGGTGGGTGGGGTCAGAGTGAGGAAGGGGGGCTCATAAGACTCTTCTTCACTGAGGGGAAGACGAATGTTTTACAGGTGCCCCCCTCCAAGGAAGAGCTAGAAAACACAGTTTATTCCATGGTGCAGATCTCTGACAAGGTAACTCCTCTCTGACTTTTTATGCCCGGTCCATCCAGCCAGGGGCCAGCTGGTTCCCTTGGGACTCTTCTACATTCTCAGGAGTAGCTTCTAGGGATTTTTTTTATTTTTATAAAGCTTCTAGGGCTTTGGTCTACGGTCCTTCCGCCTGTGCACAGAGTCCTGCTCCTCAGTTTCAGGTTGTCTACACTTGTCCTGCTTGGGATGCTGGTCTCACCCTTCAAATGCAGAAGTCCCTCTGAGCTACAGCATCGGAACTCCAGTCCCTATATCGCCTGGGGCCACTGCTGGTTCACGGTGTGAAAATTAGAAATCAGATACTTCCCTCTGAGCAGATGCAGGCCCATGCCAGGTGCCCAGATGGACAAATGGCTGAATTTTTGTTCCCCTTTGCGTGCTCAGCTGCCCTCTTACTCCACACAGCCTGCACAGCCATTTATGGTGTCTGGTGACACTTCCAACTCCCTGTGCCTTATGTCCTCTGCAATATGCAAATCCCTGGGATAGGACTTTAAGTTTTGGGGATCTAGATAGGAACTGTTACTATGTGAAGGTTCTCGTGTCTCCTATAGTCAGGACAGCTTCAGGTCACTTGGAAGGCCAAATGTTCTGTAAGTATTCCTGTTTAACAGTTGTGTTACCGAGCAGAAAGCTAAAAGGGGTAAGAATTGAGCCTGGCTCGGTGGCTCAGCCTGTAATCCCTCGCCTTTTGGAGGCTGAGGTGAGTGGATTGCCTGAGCCCGCAGGTTCGAGACCCGCCTGGGCAGCAAGACCTCATCTCTACAATAAATCAAAAAATCAGCCGGGCGTGGTAGCGCATGCCTGTAATTCCAGCTACTTGGAAGGCTGAGGCGGAAGGATCGCCGGAGCCCAGCAGGTTGAGGCTGTGGTGGCTGGGAGCAGCCACTGCACTCCCGTCTGGGCAACAGAGTGAGACTCCAACTCAATAATAATAATAAAATAATAATAAATAAAATAAAATAAAAGGGGTAAGAATTAAGAGCTGACTCTATAAGGCAATAGGAAAAACATCAATGAGTTCGACAAGCAGGATGATGCCACTCTCTTTTTCTTTTCCCCCAGATCATGTTTTTTTTTAATTATAAAGAAATGGGGTACAATTCAGGGTTAGGCATACAAACATTGATTATGCAGTTACCCTTGTTAATGAGGTATGCCCTTCCCTCCCCTAGCAGTTTCCCTCAACTGCCAATACCGCCCCTCCTGACAGTTTCTCATTACTGCCAAATGCTTTCTTATAGTATAATTGTTCACGTACCGCTTATGAGTGAGAACACATGGTACTCTGTTCTTTGTTTCTGTGATGATCACTGAGTATGATCGACTCCAAATCCATCCAAGTTGCTGTGAAGTCCATATATTTGTCTTTTATGGCTGCATAATATTCCATGGTGTATATGTACCCCATTTTCTTTATCCAGTCCAGCTTCAATGGGTAGCATGGTTGGTTCCATGTTTTTGCTATTGTGAATAGAGATGCAACAAACATTCGTGTGCAGGTATCTCTTTTGTAGAATGATTTGAGTTCCTCCGGGTATATTCCCGATAGGGGAATTGCTGGGTCATAGGAAGGTCAATTTCTAGTTCCTTCAGAAATTGCCACACTATCTTCCAAAGAGTTTGCACTAGTTTGGATGCCCACCAGCAGTGTAGAAGCGTTCCCTTTTCTCCACATCCTCGCCAGCATCGGTTGTTGTTTGTTTTATTTTTTTTATTTTATTTTTATTTTTATTTCTGAGTTGGAGTCTCACTCTGTCACCCAGATTGGAATGCAGTGGCCGCTTCCGGCCACCGCAGCCTCGACCTGCTGGGCTCCGGTGATCCTTCCACCTCAGCCTTCCGAGTAGCCAGAATTATAGGCACGTGCTACCACACCCGGCTGATTTTTTGATTTATTGTAGAGATGAGGTCTCACTGTTCAGGCGAGTCTCGAACCCGCGGGCTCAGGCAATCCACTCACCTCAGCCTCCCAAAGACACGGGATTACAGGCTGAGTCACCGAGCCCGGCTGTTGTTTGTTTTATTAATGATGGCCATTCTTACTGGGGTAAGGTGGTATCTCGGTGTGGTTTTGATTTGCATTTCTCTGATGACGTGTGAGGTTGATCACCTTTTCATGTATCTGTTTGCTAACCATATATCTTCTTCTGAGAAGTGTCTGTTTGTGTCCTTTGCCCACTTTTTAAAGGGGCTGTTTGTTTTTATTCCTTTCAGCGCATTTGAATTCCTTATAGATCCTAGATGTTAGGCCTTTGTCATATATACAGTTGGCAAATATTTTTTCCCATTCTGTGGGCTGTCTCTCTACTCTCTTGATGGTTTCTTTTGCTTTGCAGAAGCTCGTTAGTTTGATGAGGTCCCACTTGTCTGTTTTATTTCTTAAGGTATTGGCCTTTAGGGTTTTGAATAAGAATCGGTTGCCAGTTCCAATTTCCATAAAGGTGTCTCCTGAATTTTCTAAGATTCTTATAGTTTGAGGTTTTGCATTTAGGTCTTTGATCCATTTAGAGTTGATTTTGTGTATGGTGATAGGTAGAGATCCTGTTTCAATCTTCTGCATGTTTTCAGCCAGTTTTCCCAACACCATTTACTCCCCAGGTTGTTGTTGGAGGATCTGCAAAGATGAGTTGGTTGAGGAATTGAGGAATTGCTTCCGGAATCTCTTTTCTGTTCCATTGGTCTATTGTGCCACTGTCTTTTAAAGGGGACTTGATCCTCTGGGCATATTCCCAGAAGAAGACTGCTGGATCATATGGAAACTAAGTTTTTAGTTATTTGAGAAATGGCCACACTGCTTTCCACAGAGGTTGAACTAGCTTACATTCTCACCAATAGTGTAGGAGCACCCCCTTTCCTCCACAGCCACACCAGCACCTGGTGTTATTTGACTTTTCAATGATAGCCATTCTTACCTGTGTGAAGTGGTATCTCATTGTAGTTTTGATTTGCATTTCTCTGATGATTAGTCAGGAAGAACCTTTTTTCAATGTGCTTGTTGGCTGCTTGAATGTCTTCCTTTGAGAAGTGTCTGTTCGTGTTCTTTGCCCACTTTTTAACAGGGTTGCTTTATTCCTTTCAATTCTTTTGAGTTCCTTGTAGAGCCTGAAGTAGGCCTTTGTCAGATGCACAGCCTGCAAATTTTCCCCCATTCCATGGGTTGTCTATTTACTCTTTTGCTGATTTTTTTCACACCACAACTCTAAAACAAAAATAAAATAAATAAAGGGGACTTGAAGCACACGGCAGTTTCAAGGTAAGGTAAGTCAAATGCCCTAAAGAACCAGACAGAAGGACCATTACTTCCCCCATGATCAGAAGAGGGAAGGAGGAAAAGGAAGGAGGATCAAGACACAAGGAACAGGGTGCACAGCACGCTTGTCCCAGGACCTCGAGGATGGTGGGAGGAAGAAGAGTCACCTGATTGTCCAACAGGTGGACAAAGAAGGAGATAACAATTGAGGGATTAGTCGGGGAGTCCTGGATTGAGGAAATCCTTATAAACAAGTCAGATGCCAATTAATGCAGTCAGTATTTAATGTAAAACCTAAGACTCCTCAAGCCAATGGGAAGGTTGTTTGCAGCCCCCTAAATGACCAGAGCACATGAGACTCTGGCGGTGACTCCCCACTGTGTGTAGGTAAAGTGGGGTCATTGACAAAAAGAAGCAGGGTTCAGCTAGGAACAAGAAGTGCAGGCAGCTTGAGCCTGGATGTTGCTTCAAACCTGTCATCAAAATCAGTGCCAAGCACCTGCCCCCCTTTCCCTCCTGCTGCTCTTTTCTGGTCTAAGAAGTTAATGGCCCAGGGCTCCCAAATGGGATGGCTGGAGCAGAGGTGAGCGACTCAGCGAAGGATAAGACCCTGCTACCCCAACTTCCCCCGGTACCCAGTAGATCTACAGTATCCCTCCTGTGCCATTGCTTAGCTCCCTTGGGAACCTCGCAGGACTGGAGTTCCCCAACAGCACCTTCCAGCTGACCTGTTCTCCCTCTCCCTGTCATGCACAGATGGAGAAAACCAGCAAGCAGGACAGCAAGCCTCCTGGGACTTCAAGCTATGAGACTGTGATCTAGGCTGCCAGACAGAGCTCTCCCCCTGGAAAGTGAGCTGCAACCACCAACACTGGCCAGTGCCCTGGACTCAGACTTTCTCTGCCCAGCTCTTACTGGGAGACTGCAAATCGCCACATCCCAACATGTTAAGCAAAGCAGGAAAGCCTCTGTCGCCAGGCATAGCTTGTGCCTGGATGGACAGATGGAGGTGTGCCCTTTCAGGAATGGCTCCCTCCTGGAAATATGACAAAGCTTCCCAGACTTCTTCACATCGCAGCACATATTGAAAGAATACTTTTATGGCACACCGGGGTAAGCAATCCAGACTGCTCACATTTGGAGGCTGCATATGACCACAGGCTTCTCATGACTGGAGGGTACAACCCTGACCAGCAACCATGGAAGGAGGGCTGCTCTATTTTGCACACCTGTAATTATTCCTGGCATGTTGCCTAGGCTTCTCTGCTCATACTCAGTATGTGCAAGGTGTCCGGGGCATGGCCTCCATCAGGTCCTACAGCTCCTTGGGCAAATTAGGAAAAGGTACCCTCTGCTTGAGGCAGGTACACTCCCGCACCTGAGTGCATGCCTTGGAAAACTGACTGTGAGTTTCACATCAGCCCCCACTCATCCCTGTGCCTGGGAATCTCCATCCAGAGTACAACTGGCTCGATCAGTCCAAATGTGATGACAGTGCTGCGTGGGAGGCTGTCAGAGCTGTGGCTGTCAGCCATGCAGACACGCTCCCCAAACGAAGCATTGGAAAGTGTTCTTTCCGTGGAGTCTAGACTTCTGGGGCACGTTTCTTTGGGCTCCACTTCAGACGCCTCGTAGAATTTTCTTTCTGGCCAAGTTTTCCTTTTATATCATTCTAGACAGCGTCAGTAAGAAGAAGCAGCCATCTCCAATACCTCCCTCCCTGCAGCTCCCTGTTCTCCAAAAGAAATTGACCTGCTCTATTTCCGGCATTTCTGGGAAGCCAACCACCCAACCATCAAAACAAAAGACTTCGAAGGAAGCAGAGTCATTCTCCAGAAGGAACTTGGGAGATGATGGTGCAGATGATGAAACTGGGTTCATCCCAGTTCCTAAGGCTCAGCTCAGAGAGCTACAGGGTTTAAGCTGAAGCTGAGTCTCCTCATCCTGGAATTCCCCCAAACAAGCAACCAGTCAGCTTACAAAGGCGTTAACTCTTAGCAGTGAGGACGAATCATCCACAGCTGAGCGGGAGATTCATGTGACCATCTGAGGAAGTATTTTCTTAGGTGTTAACAAATACAACTGGCTACATCCTAAATCCCCATAAACAATCCCAGGCTAGACAGTGGAAAGGAGCTGCATTCTTAAGCAGAACAAAGGCATCATCCCCAGGGAATGGATCCCTAGACCCATCTAGCACCGACTGCCGTTAGCATTAGGTTAGGGACCCCGACACAGAAGCATTTAATGTCTGCTCCCATCTAGCTGCAAAGGCAATTCCAGCACAGACACTACAGCTAATTCCTGAACTGCAGCTGCAAGTAGTGGCATGAGCTAGAACTCCCAGAAAAGACCCTATGGGGAGCTGAAGGTGGGCCTTGAAGGATGGACGGAATTTGGGATAGAAAATGAGGATAACAGAGAGAAGTGAGAGAAGCGTGAGAAATGAACAGAGGCCTGGGTCAGAGGGTGTATTCAGGGCACCTCCTCCCCAGATACGATCCCTTAGCCTATGCGTGGCACAGTGCCCAGCTGGAATGGAATGTGTGCCCCCACCCCTGTTCACTTGTGCGGCCTTCAGTGCCCCTCTGAAATGGCACCTCCTCTATAAAGCTTCCCCAGGTATCAAGAGTCAAAATTCATCATGACTTTTAATTGTTTTCTTTTTATTTATTTATTTCTTTTATTATTATTATTTTTTGAGTAGGAGTCTCATTCTTGTTGCCCAGACTGGAGTGCAGTGAGTGGCATATTCACAGCCACCACAGCCTCGACCTGCTGGGCTTAGGTGATCCTTCTGCTTCAGTCTTCCAAGTAACTGGAACTACAGATGCACACCACCACATCTGGGTAGTTTTTGTGATTTATTGTAGAGACGAGGTCTCACCAAGTTGCCCACGCTGGTCTTGAACTCCTAGACTCATGCAATCCTCTCACCTCAGCCTCCCAAAGTGCTGGGATTACAGGCTGAGCTACCGTGCCCAGCCCATCGTGGCTTTTTTTGCACACCTTTTTCCCCTTTGTTCCTTCTATCGTTATAACTCATTCCCTTCTGTCTTCTAGCATAAATATTTGTTTTCCTCACTACATTGTACACTACTTAAGGGTGAGACCCATGATGCATTTATTGCTTTGTTCACCCCTATAGCCACCACTATCCAACACAGTACTGAGCACCCTGTGTCTGAGCGATAAAAGCTGTTGAATAGGACTGAAAGTGACCGGCCAGCTCGAATAGACGGCACATGTTGGATGGAGGTAGAGACAGATAGAAGCCAGTAAGCATAGTACAGTCTCATCATGGCAAGTATTCAATGTCTGGAGGCAGACATCAGAGGCTGATCTTGTGTAGGCTCATTCTGGAGGGAGAAGACTTTCAGAGTTAGAGAAACAAAGAAGTCTCTGGAATCACCAAATCATGTTGGAAGGAAGTGAAAGGCAGTGCCCTGGGGAGAGACACAAAGGAGGGAATAAAGAGGCTTGGTTTAAAGGAAGGAGGGGTTCCAAAGTGAAACTGAACAAGCTGAGTTTCCTAAAATAGGGTCACTCCTCTCCCTGTGGATAAACTGAAGAATCACTTCAAACATCCTTGCTTTCTGTCCTGCCCCTTTCTCTCCTTGATATGCTCACATGAGTGAAATTCCTGGTGCCCTGATGTCCCCATGTGTAATGCCAAAAAAAGAATTAGAAGCAGGTTAGGTCTGTTAGGGCTTCCAGAAGCGAAACCTGGGAGGGAGCCCGTGCACCAGAATTCTTAAGGTGGCACTTGGGCTTAGGACCACCTGCTCGCATCTCTCACTGCGTCTTTCCTGTGAATCTTCCAATTTATGAAGACGTAAGCTACTCACCCCCTCTAGGGATCAGTTCTCAGATTTTCCTTCTATAAGATGAGTGGATTTCACAGCTTTCCAAAAGGAAAGCGGGGTTCCAAAAGAACTAGACTGTAAACAGCAAGTCTATAAAATCAAAGTATTCTTACAATGGAACAGGATCTTTTATCAGCACAAGATATGTCCGTTTTAAAAATATTATTTTATTTTGTTTTTGATTCGAGGATACAAGTGCATGTTTGTTACATGGACATACTGCATAATGGTGCGGGGTGGGCTTCAGGTGGCCCATTCCCCAGATAGTAAATTGTATACCCAACAGGCAATTTCTGAAGCTTAGTCTCCCCCACTTCCCCACCACCTTCCTTCTTTTTAGTGTCCTCAGCATCTATGAGATGTGCCAGCTTTAAAAAATGTCATTGAAATTGAAATATCAAAACACAGCAGTCGCCATTGCCTTGCTAAGCTACGGTCTGGCCATGTATTCTTTGAGCTATGGCCAGGTCATGTTTTCCTAAGCTTCGGCTTCCTCCCCTACCTTGAGGAGGTGAATCTTCTCTGTCTCTCTCTCTCTCTCTCTCTCTCTCTCTCTCTCTCTCTCTCTCTCTCTCTTTCTCTCCTCATTTACTTTTTGGTTTTTTGTTTTTGTTTTGTTTTGTTTTGAGTTGGAGTCTCACTCTGTCGCCCAGATTGGCGTGCAGTGGCACGCTCCCAGCCACCGCAGCCTTGACCTGCTGGGCTCCAGCGGTTCTCCCACCCCAGCTTTTCAAGGAGCTAGAACTACAGGTGTGCGCTACCAAGCCCAGCTAATTTTTTATTTATTATAGAGATGAGATCATGCCAAATTGCCCAGGTGGGTCGAACCCGTGGACTCAGGCAATCCACTCACCTCGGCCTCCCAAAGTGCTGGGATTACAGGCTAAACCACCGAGCCCGGCCTACTTTTTGAATAAACTATATTTTCCAATGTAAAAAAAAAGGAAAAGAAAAAGAAATTGAAATCTCAGGGGCAGGGCCCTCTAGTGGAAAGTTCTGGTAAAGCAAGACGATCGTTCTTCCTCTGCCTGCAGACACCTTGAGCAGACCAGGGGACTCCACAGAATGTTACAGCTCATGCTCTTCAGAAGAAAAAAGTGAAGGTGGCTAAAAATAGGACCTAAAAAAATCTATAGAACACTGTAAATTACACAGCCCACAAGAGAAGCGCTTGGTTGGGCCACCCTGGAAATGGCACAGGCAGAAAGGAGCCTGGCAGGTCTGGGCTGTATCCACATAGAGTGCTTCTTGGGTTCCGCCAGGAGAGAAGAAAAGCCCAGGTTGTGTTTCCTTCCAGATTCATTACTTTCTTCCGTTTGACTTTTTTCCCGAATTTCCCTTGATTTGTATAATTTTCCCAGGAATAATTAGTGGCAGTCTCTACTGGTTGTAAAATAAAGCTTGAAAAACAAAGATAATAGAGGGCCATGTAAGGACTGCTCACAGACATGGACTCTGCATCCTGGTTTCTTAGCTGTGTGACCTTGGGCAAGTGACTTCAACCTCTCTGCACCTTGGGTTGCCTATCTGTGAGATGCAGTTAATAGTTCCTGCCTTGTAGGGTTGGTGTGGGTACTAAATGAGGTGTTACTTACACTGGAATATGCACGTGCATGTGGTCAAGTCCTGGATTATTTTAAACTCTTCTTATAGACCTGAAACCTTCATAAGAAGTGAATCCAAACATATGAGCTAAGCCTCTTACAACAGAAAAGCAGCCGGTATTATTCTAAATGAATGATGTATAGTAAACTTTTGGTTCTCATCTCTCCTAACTCAGATATATCTTTTTACATGCAATATCTCTTCCCTGTCATGACCTCGCCACGCTTTTAATTACTTGATCTGTCTCCTCTACTAGATTGAGAGAAGAGGGGCAATGTATAAATAATAAATAACAGAAATGAAGAGCTCCTTGTGGACAGGGAGCCTGTAACAATTGACCGAGGGCTTACAGTGTATACCAACTGCTAGACTAGATGCTTCATACATTATTGTCAATGCTCACAACAGTCCTGCAAAGTAGAAATTAATTATCTAGTTAACATCAAGACTGAGGGAGTAAATACCTTAGCAAAGTCAGGAATCTGGGAAGATAGGACTTGAACTCAAGACTTTGACACCAAGGGTCATACATTTGCACTCTGCCATGCTGCCTCCCCTTACCTGCTGTGGATTCCCCACACCTGGCATTTGGCCTCAGGTGTAACCCACACCTGGCGCTTTGCTTGACAAATAATAGGTGGACCAAAAATATCCACTGAATGAATACTTGTATATACTCATATTTTAAAGGTACTAAAAGCAGCTCAGATATAGTCATGCATTAATTCCATTGTCATCCAAATAACCACTCAACTTTTCTGTTGAAAATGCCCATTAAGGCCGGGCTCGGTGGCTCAGCCTGTAATCCCAGTGCTTTGGGAGGCTGAGGTGAGTGGATTGCCTGAGCCCTCGGGTTCAAGACCCACCTGGGCAACTTGGTGAGACCTCATCTCTACAATAAATCAAAGATTAGCCAGGCGTGGTAGCACATGCCTGTAGTTCCAGCTACTTGGAAGGCTGAGGCGGAAGGATCGCCAGAGCCCAGCAGGTCAAGACTGCGGTGGCCAAGAGTGGCCACTGCACTCGCAAAAAAAAAAAAAAAAAGAAAGAAAGAAAATACCCATTAAATTAAAGAAGCTTAGCAAGAGCTCTCTATCCGCATTTGGGGTGGAGGTGGTTTCATAGCAAACGAGGGATTCAGACTATAAGCACTTCTTAAATTCCACTACTAATATCACAAGAATAACAGAAATAGAAGAAGAGATAAGAATTTGAGGAATGGCGCTGCACAATTTAGTGGAATAATAGCGATGTACAATTTAGATTTTAGAGAGCCTCCATCCAAGTGTGAGGAGCCCTTATGATTTCTCAAAACATATTAAAGTGTTAATGCACTTAATAAAGGACCATTAATAAAAGTCCTGGACTCCAACTTGAGGAAGCTAAGTAATGACTAGTACTTTTCTAAAGACTTGCAGACTCTGAGAAATTTACTTCGGGGCTTCATAAAGAAATAGATGGCAATTGGTAACTGTTGGGCTCATGGCCCAGATAGTTCTGACCACTGCACAGGTTTCTGGGTTTGGGCTGGGTCAACTCTATGACCTGAAAATAGACATATCTTTGCAAACGAAAAATATTTTTCTTATGGAGTCTAATTTAGGCAAATAATTGCATATGTTAAATGCACATAATCTCAATCCTCTTACTCACAACCTTTATTTCCAACATTTTATGGGTCATCTCTGCATAGATGTCATAAGTCACCTCAGACTGTGCACAGTGGCTCATGCCTGAAATCCCAGCACTTTGGGAGGTGGAGGTGAGAGAATCACCTGAGTCCAGGGATTTGAGACTAGCCTGGGAAACTTAGCGAGACCTTGTCTCTACAATAAATCAAAAAATTAGTTGGGTGTGGTGGCGCACGCTGATAGTTCCAGCTACTTGGAAGGCTGAGGCGGAAGGATCACCTGAGCCAAGCATGTCAAGGCTGCAGTGGCTGTGAGTGTGCCACTGCCCTCCAACCTGGGTGACAGAGTGAGACACCAACTCAAAAATAAATAAATAAAATAAAACTCTTAAGAAACATTAAAAACTCATCTACCTTCTGAAGTTGACGCAACACCCTCTGTTTTACAAATTAAGAAACTGAGTTACAGAAAGGCTAAGTAGCTCACCCAAGTAAATTAAAAGCCCCCATTCAGCTTCAGGGCTGTGTGCTGAATTTCTGCTTTTCACTGCATCACCCACCAGCAGCTACCCAGGGCAGAAAATGTTGTCAGCCTTGACTCCTTCTTTCTTCCTGCCACCCCAACTTCCCTCCACGTCGGGTCAGCGATTGGGTCCTGTCCATTCCAGCTTCTCTGTTGAGTCCTCTCACCTGCATCCCCTGGATCTGCCTGATCCTCTCCCTCTCCGTGCTCACTTCATCAGCTCGCCCCTCACCTGGGTGGTTATTACTTAGAGACAATCTTTCTAGAGCACAGATCTTACCTCTTCGTTTCACTACTAAGAAGTTTTTCCTGAGGACGCATCAGATCTTCCGGGCTCTTTCCTGCCTGCTCCCTAGACCCCAGCCACATAGAATTCCATGGGTCCACGAGCCTCCAGATCCAGTCCCCCATGCCTTTGCCCATGTGGCATCCTGTGTGGACTGTTCTTCTTTCCTTTCCGTCCCTATATCCCCTTTCATACGTCCTATATCCCCTTTCTGTGTAGCCTTCCCAAACCTCCTAACCAAAGCTAAATGTAGCTCACCATTTACACTTTCATCACATTCAGTATATAGTAGCAGCCGTCATCATCTTCTGTGCTAATTGTACCACATGATTGTATATATACTGTCTCTCCAACTGGTCGATGAGTTGTTTAGGGTCAGGAAATGTTCTTCCCTATTTTTTGTGTCCCAATGAAACTCGCATCCACAAAAAAATGCTTATTTGGGTTAGTCCACTAATTTATCCAAACATGAAGATTACGCTCACTAGTGGCAAATGCCACTAATCTATTTCAGAAGCTAGTTTGTCGCAAGATGTCTCATCTTCTCTGCACATCACCTTATGTTTCCACATTTGTAAGTTTCCATTAATAAAGTATTGCCTATGGGGCACTCTCTTTCAGGTCCCTCCAGCTGTGGGAGCTTTTTTGTCTTCTTAATAAATCCTACTTTAAAAAAAGTATTACCTATAAATTGTACAAGTTTGTACCTTGTAAGTGCCTAAGAAGTGAGACAACAGGCTCCATTTCAGGAGATAAACACTGTAAACATTATTTTACAATGCATCTATCCTTTTTTGTGTCTTGCTTTCTGGTTCTCAAGAACAGAAGAAATGAAGCAAGTAACTAAAACAACAAAGGAGATGGTCAATGTGATAAAAGCCTAGAACAGTCTGAAACTCCACACAACGGGACCAGAGAGTGGGAAAGATGTCTGTGTGGTGGGATGACTGGGACTCTGGGAGAAGACAGAAGAGCTAGAGGCAAGGAGGACCAATACCAGGAAAAGCAAGAACCCAGAGGGCAGCAGAGGCGATTGAGAGGTGGAGAAGGGAGTCCCGCCCTGGTCTACCTACGAGAGGGAAGTTGGCCATCTCCCTCCCGGGAAGGAGCTTTGTCTTATTCATTTTTCCCCCTCACAACAGCCCATCCCAGGAGACAATGCCTAGTAGAGCTTAATAAACATTTGTTGAACTGGATTCAGACTGGGGCCCAGACATCAGGAGAGGTAAGCAGGTCCTGGAAACCACTTTCAGAGTCTGAGTTGAGGGAACTGGAGAGTTAGAAACTGTCTGTGTCAGAGTGCCACTAAAGAAAGGGATCAAAAGACTGGTTTTTGTTTTTGAGTTGGAGTCTCACTCCATTGCCCAGGCTGGAGTGCAGTGGCACATTCACAGCCACCCCATCATTGACTTTCTGGGCTCCAGCAATCCTTCCACCTCAGCCTTCCAAGTAGCTGGAACTACAGACGCGCGCTACCACACCCAGCTAATTTTTTTTTAATTGTAGAGAGGAGGTCTTGCCAAGTTTCCCGGGCTGGTCCTGAACCTGTGGGCTCAGGCAATCCACTCACCTCAGCCTCCCAAACTGCTGGGATTACAGGCTGAGCCACTGAACCCAGCCAAGACTGGGCTTTTTTTTTACATTTTAAAATTATTATTATAAAGATATAGGTATACAAACATTGATTATACAGGTACCCTCGCCGATGGGGTGTGCCCCTCCTTCCCCTAGCAGTTTCCCTCAACTGCCAATTCCACCCCTTCTCCCCTGACAGTTTCCCACTACTGCCAACCCCTTTCTTATAGTATTGTAATTGTTCAAGGTTCTCTATGAGTGAGAACCTATGGTTCTTTGTTTCTGTGATAGATAACTGAGTATGATCGACTCTGAATCCATCCAAGTTGCTGTGAAGTTCATATGTTTGTCCTTCTTTATGGCTGCATAATATTCCATTATGTATATGTACCACATTTCTTTATCCGGTCCAGCTTCGATGGGCAGCATGGTTGGTTCTGTGTTTTTGCTATTGTGAATAGAGCTGCAACAAACATTCGTGTGCAGGTATCTTTTTTGTAGAATGATTTGAGTTCCTCCAGGTATATTCCCAATAGGGGAATTGCTGGGTCATACGGAAGGTCAATTTCTAGTTCTTTCAGAAATCGAAGACTGGGCTTTTAAATGAAGATAATGAGTTGTGTCTCCCTCAGAATCATAGGTGCATGGTCTCAGGTTGTTTGGGTCTTCTTTTTAAAACCTTACAGGGGAAATGACTTGTTAAGAGGTGGTATGTGAAATAGCAAGTGGAGGCTTCTGCGTTTGAGAAGAAACCACTTCCTCTATTCCTTGCTATCAGAGAAACTCAGCTACTCTCTGCAGACAAGCCTGGTATCCCAGCTCCCCCAGCTTCATCTCCTCATCCTCTTGTGGGATTGAAATTGATGAAGAATTCCAAAGCCCCTGAAAACTCTGTAAGCAGATGCAACAATCACTTGAGAAGATTTTTTTAAAATTGCTTGCTGGCATTTCTCCAGTGCCCTCTGAGGTTTGACACATTTCATTTCATCAAATCTACATGTTGGCCCTAGGACTTGCCCTCTGTCTGAAATTACCCCCCCTTACCCTTACAAACTCCATTACACAACTTCGCCTGGTTAATGCCCACTCATTCCTCCCAGCTCAAGCCTCTTTCTGGGAGAAGTCTTTCCTGTTCCTCCAGACTGTGTCTGATGCTCATATTTTTCCCTCATTGTACAACATCTCTTCATGGCATCTTTAACTTCTGTCTTTAAATGCGACTCCTTGTGGCTGTTTGATGAATGTCTCTTTCTACAAGCTCCAAGAGAATACAGACCATGTCCAGTTTTACTCACCATTTGTATCTATGGTGCCTGACCCAGTGAAAGTCCCCAACATATAATTTTCTGACTGGTTACTGAATGTACAACTGTTCGTGTAGTCTTTAATTGCATTACCTGGGATATGACAATCTTTTGACACGTCTCAATGACAAAGTTAGGTATCATTCTATTTATTCCTAAGTGTATTTCTTTCATAGATTCAATAAAACCTTTGATGGGAAATGCAGTAGAAAAATACCGATTTTTGCTTCCTATGCAGAAAACACAGAAGAGTTAACCTAGCGGGCCTAAAACTGCTATCCTTTGAAAGGCATGCTTATGAGTTTGGCCCTTGGCTGGTTCTGGGAACTATGACCTTGGGAGGTTTCCTACTATTCCCTGATAAGAATGGCTCATGCTGTACTTAATTGTTTACACAATAATTTGATTTGTGCTGAACTTCTGCTTTCCTTCTTGGATTCTGGAGTTCAGTACATGCTAGGCAGAGGGGCCGACATTACTGACTGTGGATAAAATCCCTGGATTCCTAGGTTCTAGCAACCTCCCTGGTACACTTCAAACATGTTGTCACAACATGCTGTTGAAGGAATTAAGCACATCTTGCATGACTCCTCTAAGAGAGGACTCATGGAATCTTGAGCCTGGTTTCCTCTGGACTTTGCTGATCTTTCTTTGCATCTCTATTCACTATAATAAATCATAACCATAGGCCAGACCTGGTGGCTCATGCCTATAATCTCAAAACTTTGGGAAGCTGAGATGGGAGAACTGCTTGAGCCCAGGAGTTTGAGAACAGCCTGAACATCATAGCGAGACCTTGTCTCTACAAAAACAAAAACAGAAAATGAACTGGGTGTGGTGGCAAGCTACTCTGAAGGCTGAGGCAGGAGGATTGCCTGAGCCCAGGAAGTTGAGGCTGCCATGAACTGTGACTGTGCCACTGCACTCCAGCCTGGCTGACAGAGTGACACCCTGACTCAAAAATAAAATGAAATAAAATAAATCACAGCCATGAGTATGGCTATATTCTGAGTCCTGTGAATCCTCCTAGTGAATTATCACGCCTGGAGGTGGTCTTGAAAACCCCTAACGCACCTTCTGAATGATTCTACAGTCTACCTACTTTCCCCACTAGCCACAGTAGTCTAAGTGGCCATCATCTCTTACCCAGACAAGAGCACCTGACTCCCTGCAGTCACCCTTGCTCCAGTCCAATCCATTCTCTACACCACAACCAGAGTGATCTTTCCAAAACAAACCCCCCCAAAAATGGTTATGCTGTCCATACTAATTCATCTGGTGTCAGAAAGAACTAGTGAATTATTCCAGTTTATGGCTCTATATATGTAATAATCCATAAGTTGAAAGTTTATATAAGAAGAACTTTTTAATCAGAGAAAAAAAAATGGAGAAGATATTCAGTGATCTAATTCCCAGAGTGTTCCAAGCCCAGGCAGTCTTACAGACAAATTCTACCACCTACAATAAAAGGATAATTCCCATAGCATTTTAACTGTCCCACAGCATAGAAAACAATGAGAAGCTTCTGAATTAATTAAATATGATAATACAACCTTGACTCCACAGCCAGATAAGAATGATCCCCCAAAAAGAGTGCTATAGGCCTAGGATTAGCAAACTATTGCTGGTGGCCAAATTCAGCCCACCACCTGTCTTTATGTGACCCATGGACTAAGAATAGTTTTAACATTTTTAAATGGTTGAAACAAATTCAAAAGAAAAATAATATTTTGGAACATGTTAAGAATATATGAAATTCAAATTTCAATGTCCAAAAATCAAGTTTAACTGGAGCACAGCCAACACTCATTCTTTTACATGTTGTTCATGACTGCTTTCACACTACAGCAAGAGTTGAGTAGTTACAAAGGAGACTGTATGGTCCACAAAGTCTAAAATATTCATTATATGGACCTTTACAGAAAAAGTTTACCACATCCTAAGATAGTCCAATCTCATTTATAAATGCAAATATTAAAAATCTTAAACTTTAGCAAATTGAACCAAGCAATGCATTAACGGAAAAAAATATAATCAAGTAGGATTTTTCTTCCTAATGCAAGAATGGTTTCTATTTAAGAAACCACGTATTGGGCAACCCCTTCAGTTCCCCTCCACTGTGGGAGCTTTTCTGTCCTCTCAATAAATCTTGCATTCTAAAAAAAAACAACACAGAAACCACATATTGTAATATGCTGTTTAAACAGATTAAAGAGGAAAAAAAACATAATCACCTGACAGATTCCACAATATATATTTTATAAAAGTCAACAACCATGAACTATTTTTTTTAATCCCTAGCAAGTTAAAAATAGAAAGTGTTTCAGTCAGTGTTCAGTTAGAAAAACTGAAACCATGTTAAACATAGCAAACTCAGCAAGTTGAAACAAGGAAGCCGAGGTCACCAAGCAACTAATTACAGGAAGCTGCTGTCACTTCTACAGAAATTTGCCTTTGGAAACAGGGCTGCTACCTTGCAAGACTCCAGGAGTTTGAAGTCTCATCAAAACTACGAGAATCTGCCGGGCTCGGTGGCTCAGCCTGTAATCCCGCACCTTTGGGAGGCTGAGGTGAGTGGATTGCCTGAGCCCGCGGGTTCGAGACCCGCCTGGGCAGCGAGATCTCATCTCTACAATAAATCAAAAAATCAGCTTGGGGTGGTAGCGCATGCCTGTAATTCCGGCTACTTGGAAGGCTGAGGCAGAAGGATCGCCGGAGCCCAGCAGGTGGAGGCTGCGGTGGCCGGGAGCGGCCACTGCACTCCAGTCTGGGCAACAGAGTGAGACTCTAACTCAAAAAAAAAAAAAACCTACCAGAATCTGGGAGACTAAAGTCACCCACCTTTGCAGTTGCCACCATCAAAGCCTAAGCCCACAAGTACTGCACTGCCAAGAGTGCTGGGATGCTTGCTGTAATTGCATTGCTAGAACAGGAGCCCTGCTGCTGTACTTATCGTCTGCTATTACTACCGAAGACATCACTAGGAACCAAGACTGAGAAAGAAACATCATTTCTCCATACTTCCCACCTTTCACATGTACCTCCCATTGATAAAATCTAATCAGAAGTCATCTGGTGAAGGAGAAAGTTAAACGTAGTTTGCAAGCTTCCAATCCTCTGAAAAACAGAAAAGAACATGGAAGGGTGGGAATAGAGCTGAGAGGAAATAAACAAATGATGGTCTCAGGTTATCTTGTGCAACTTGATTCAGCATATGCACTAAACATTTAATGGAAACACTAGAAGTAGTCCCACTCGAGTCAGGAATATAGCAAGTGCACGTGAAATCAGTCCTGCTCTTCATCATTGTGTTAGAGATCATTGTTGGTCAAATGAGTCAAGAAAAACGTTTGACAGGTTACCCCACATCTAGAATCTGTAATATTCTCTTAGAGAAGAGTATTATTTATCCATCAAGATCTGGAGTAAAGTCATGAATTTTTAGTTACTTAAGAAATATGTAGAGCCAAGTGTGGTGGTTCACACCTGCAATCCTAGCATTTTGGGAGGCCAAGTCAGGAGGATCTGCTGTGCCCAGGAGTTTGAGACCAACCTGGACAACAGAGCAAGAATTAATCTCTCCAAAAGAATTTAAAAAATTAGCCAGGTGTGGTGACACACACCTGTAGTCCCAGCTACTTGGGAGGCTGAGGAGGGTGGATCCCTTTGGCCTAGTAGTTTCAGGCCGTGGTGAGCCATAATCATGCCACGGCACTCCAATCTGGGTGACAGAATGAGACCCTGGCTCACTAAAATAAAGTCACCGAGCATGGTGACTCATGTCTGTAATCTCAGCATTTCATAAGGCCAAGGTGGGAGATCACTTGAAGCCAGGAATTCAAGTCCAGCCTGGGCAACACGGCAGAACCCATCATTACAGAAAAGGAAAAGAAAGGAATATATATATATACACACACACATACATTATATATACATATTATATATAATATGTATATATATATATGAACACATTTGTATCTTTCAAAGAAATCAGTGTAAAAGTATAGAGACAGAGTGATGTCAGCAAAGGATGAACTAGGATATCCCAAACTCTAATCCACCCCGCAAGAGCATTGACACAAAGAAGCAGGCCAGACTCAGTGGCTCAGCCTGTAATCCCAGCACTTTGGGAGACTGAGGCAAGTGGATTGCTTGAGCCCATGGGTTCGAGAATAGCCCGGGGAACTTGGCGAGACCTTGTCTCTAAATAAATAACAACAACAAAAAAAAAATTAGCCGGGCGTGGTAGCTACCTGGAAGGATGAGATGGAAGGATCGCCAGAGACCAGCAGGTCAACGCTGGGGTGGCCGTGAGTGTGCCACTGCACTCCAGCCTGGGTGACAGAGTGAGACTCCAACTCAAAACAAACAAGCAAAAAACCCCAAATGGCTGATCTAACCTCGTGGAAACCCTAAAAAACAGTCAGAGGTTTATAGCAATCAGCCAAAGGCCCAATCAAGAAAAAGCCACTTTCAAAATGTTAGGAAAATTTCGTGACATTTTTACTTGCTCTTGCCCCATCCTCTCCTTGCCCAAGCAGCAAGCTTAGTTTATTTTTTTAATTTATTTATGTTTTACTTTTTTCAGAGATGAGGTCTTTCCATGTTGCCCAGGCTGTTCTTGAACTCTTGGCCTCAAGTGATCCTCCTGCCTCAATCTCTCAAAGGGTTGGGAGTACAGGTGTGAGCCACCATAAACAGCCACAAGCTTGGTGTGAAGAAAAAGGACTTCAGTTCTCAGTTTTCTCCCTTGAACCAGAGGGAACGTTGTAGACCTTATTTGCAAATTCTAATCTGTCTTGAGGCTGCAGAAAGGACTGGCCTCTATTTCACCTAACTCAGATCTCAGATGGGAAAGTAGTGCTGCTGTGAACCCAAAGCTATCAGAATGAAGGAAATAATCAAGATCAGAATAGAGATAGATAAAGTAGAAAAACAATAGAGAAATTCAATGAAACCAAAAGTTGGTTCTTTAAAAAGATCAACAAAATTGACAAAGTTAGCTAGAATGGTTAAGAAAAAAAGAAAGAAGACAAACTTCTAAAATTGGAAATGAAAATGGGGCATTACCAATTGTATCATTTCAAAGTTTCCTTGAAGTATATTTAATAGGATTATTGGCAAATCCAGATGTTAGGATATATTTAAATGGTTCTAAGCTGATTTTACTTCTTTGTAAAAACATTTAACCTCTCTCAAGCTACTTTTTCTCATCAGTAAAGTGGGTAATAATAGCAGCTCCTTCATTAGATTATTTAATTATTAAGTTAAATTATATGTATGAAGTACCTGCTTAGCATACTACCTGGCAAACAGTATTATTATTAATATTATGCTAATATATTAATGGTCCCTTATTTGACATTTGTCCCAATCTTATGCTAGAGAAAGTAACAAATCAGTTACCCAGTTTGATTTATATAAATCTGGATTTGAAAGTTGAAAAAAAAGAAAAGAAAAGAAAATGGGGCATTACAACTGATTTTTACAGAAATTAAAAAGGATTATAACAGACTACTTGAATAGGCTATGTAGGTTGGCTCACGCCTATAACCCCAGCAATTTGGGAGGCTGAGGAGGGTATTGCTTGAGCTCAGGAGTTTGAGATCAGCCTGGGAAACATAGCAAGACCTTGTCTCTACAAAAAAACTTTTTTAAAAGTTAGCTGAGTGTGGTGGCATGCACCTGTAGTCCCAGCTACTCAGGAGGTTCAGGCAATGCTTTTTGTGAGCTCTGGTGGAGCTATGCTTTTCCCTAAGCTTTGGCCCCTCCCCTAACCTTGAGTAGGGGAATCTTCTCTCTGTCTCTCATTCTTTAATCTACTTTCTAAATAAACTATATTTTCCAGTCTAATTTCTGTACAATTCTTTGCATCTTACTATGGCACCAGCTCAGCCCACCAGTCCACTGACCTAACAATTCTGACAGACCTAACAGAAAGTAAGAGCTCTGGTCAATCTCACTTTTCTTTTTCCTTTTTGTTTGTTTGTCTTTTGTTTTGAGTTGGGGTCCCACTCTGTGGCCAGGCTGGAGTTCAGTGGCACAATCACAGCTCACTGCGTCCTCAAACTCCTGGGCTCAGGCTATTCTTCCACTTCAGCCTCCCAAGTAGCTGGAACGTTTGGTGCATGCCATCATGCCAGGCTAATTTTTAAATTTTTTTGTAGAGATGATGTCTTGCTATATTGCCCAAGCTGGTCTCAAACTCTTGGGTTCAAGTGATCTTCCCACCTCGGGCTCCCAAAGTACAGGGATTACAGGCATGATCCATCACACCTGGCTCTTTATTTTCTTATAAGGACACTAATCCCATCATGAGCATCTACCCACATGACCTCTTCTAAACCAAAGGTCCCACCTCCAAATATCATCACATTAAGAGTCAGAGCTTTCAAAGTCTCAGGGTATAAAATAAATGTGCAAAAGTCAGTCACATTTCTATACACCAACAAAAAGCAAACAGAAATCCAAATAAAAAACACAATCCCATTCACAATAGCCACAAAAAACCCCAAAATATCTTGGCATCTTCCTAACCAGAGAAGTCAAAGATCTTTCCAACGAAAACTACAAAACACTGCTCAAAGAAGTCAAAGATGACGCAAACAAATGGAAAAACATTCCACAATCATTGACTGGAAGAATCAACATTGTTAAGATGCCCATCCTATCCAAGGTAATTTACAGATTTAACACAATACCCATTAAATTACCAGCAACATTCTTCTCAGACCTGGAAACAACAATAGAGGAAATACAGAATACAGAAACATAAACAACCATGAATAGCCAAAACAATCCTCAGCAAAAAATCAAAGTAGGAGACATTACACTCCCAGACTTTAAGCTTTATTATAAAGCTACAATAATCTAAACAACCTGGTATTGGTACAAGAACAGGCATATAGACCAATGGAACAGGATAGAGATTCCAGAAGCAAAACATCAATTTCTCAACCAATTCATCTTCGACAAAGCTGCCACCACCAACCACTGGGGAGAAGAGAACCTATTCAGTAAGTGGTGCTGGGAAAACTGACTGACCACACGCAGAAGATTAAAACAAGACCCTTACCTATCACCATACACAAAAATCAACTCTAAATGAATCAAAGACCTAAATGCAGAACCTCAAACCATAAGAACCTTAGAATACACAGGAGTCACACTTATGGAAATTGGAACTGGCAACCAATTCCTGAACAAAACCCAAGTGCCCATGCCATAAGAGATAAGAAAGACAAATGGGACTTCATCAAACTGACAAGACTCTGCAGTGTCAGAGGAACCATTGAGAGAGCGGGGAGACAGCCCACAGACTGGGAAAAAATATTTGCCAACTGTATATCTGACAAAGGCATAACATCTAAGATTTATAAGGAACTCAAACATGTCGAGAAGAAAAAAACAAACAGCCCCATTACAAAGTGGGCAAAAGATATGATAGACACTTCTCAAAAGAAGGCATACAGGCAACCAACAGACATATGAAAAAATGCTCAGCCTCACTAGTCATCAAAGAAATGCAAATTATAACCACACAGAGATACCACCTAACTCCAGTCAAGATGGCCATCATCAGTAACTCAAAAAACAACAGATACTGGAGAGGATGCAGCAACAAGGGAACACTTCTACACTGTTGATGTGAGTGTAAACTATTACAGTCTCTGTGGAAAGCAGTGTAGCGATTCCTAAAAGATCTAAAAATTGGCCTCCCATATGACCCCACAATCACTACTGGGAATATACCCAGAGGAACACAAATCACTCTATGAAAAAGATACCTGCACACACATGTTTATTGCAGCATCATTTACAATAACAAAAACATGGAACCATCCGTGCTGCCCATCGAAAGAGGATTGAATTTTTAAAATGTGGTACATATACATGATGGAATATTACACAGCCATAAAGAAGGACAAAATTATGAACTCTACAGCAACTTGGATGGACTTGGAATCTATAATACTGAGTGATCTATCACAGAAACAAAGAATCGCACATCTCATATTCTCACTCATAAGAATGACCTTGAACAATTACCATAATACTATAACAAAAGGATAGGCAGTAGTGGGAAACTGCCGGCAGGGGGGGCGCACCTCATCAACAAGGTATCTGCATAATGAACATTTGTATACCTAACCCTGAATTGTACACCACATCTTTAAAATAAAAAAATTTTTTAAAAAAGAGTCAGAGCTTTAATATATGAATTTTGAGGCAGCATAAACATTAATTCCTTAATAAGGAAGGACCATTTTCTAACTAAGGCCAGCATTACCTGTTGCCCCCACAACTGAAAGGGGTGAAGGAATTTATAAGGCCAGCATTACCTGTTGCCCCCACAATTGAAAGGGGTGAAGGAATTACCCTGATACCAAAACTAGGCAAAGATACTAAAAGAAAATGAAACTATAGTTCAATATTCCTTATAAATATCGATGTAAAAAGGCTCACAAACTAAGAAGCAAACCAATTCAGCAACATATCAAAAGAATTATACAACATCACCTAGTGGAATTTATTCTAGAAATGTGAGGATAGTTCAACACACAAAGCTCAGTTAATGTAATATACCACATTAACAGAATAAAGGAGAAAACACCCAATCATCTTTATTGATGCAGAAAAAGCATTTGACAAAATTCAACACCCTTTTCTTATATAAACATCCAACAATGTAAGAACAGAAGGAAATTTCCTCAACAGAATAAAGGCCATATACAAGAATAAATAATCCACAGCTTAAAAAAGACTGAGAGCGCTTCTCTTAAGTTCAGGAACAAGACAAGATGCTCACTTTCATCACCTCTGTTCAATGTAGTATTAGCGGCTCTAGCCAGAACAATTATACAATAAAAAGAAACAAAAACCATCCTACTTAGAAAGGAAGAAGGAAAATGATCTCTCTTCACAGATGATAAAAAGTTATTTGCAGAAAATCTTAAAGATTATTCACAAACACACACGCACAAACTGTTAGAGCTCACTAAAAACTCAGCAAATAGCAGGATACAAAATCAACATGAGAAAACCAGTTGCATTTCTATAAACTAGTAACAAACAATCCCAAAAGGGAAATAAGAAAAACAATTTCATTTGCAATAACGAAAAATAATAAAATATTTAGAAATATACTTAACCAAGGAGTCAAAAAAGACTTATACACTGAAAGCTACGAGGCATTGCTGAAAGGAATTATAGAAGATATAATTAAAGGAAAGACATCCCATGCTCACAGGCTGGAAAACTTAATATGAAGATGACAATACTACTCAAAGTGATCTACAGATTCAATGCAATCATTATAAAAATCACAAGGATGTTTTTGCCCAAATAGAAAAACTTATACTAAAATCCATATTGTATCTAAAGGGATACCAAATAGCCTAAACAATCTTAAAAAAACAAAAAAAGAAGAACAAATTTGGAAGATTTACGCTTTCTGATTTCAAAACGTATTACAGAGGTACAGTAACCAAAATAGTGTGTTACCCACATAAAGAAGGACATATAGACCAATGGAATAGAGTAAAGAGCCCAGAAATAAACCCTTTTTTTTTTAGTTGGAGACTCACTCTGTCACCCAGGCTGGAGGGCAGTGGCACGCTCCCAGCCACCACAGCCTCAACCTGCTAGGCTCAGGCAGTCCTTCCACCTCAGCCTTACAAGTAGCTGGAACTACAGGCATGTGCCACTATGCCCGGCTAATTTTTTGATTTATTGTAGAGATGAGGTCTCTCCAAGTTGCCTAGACTGGTCTTGAACTTGCAGGCTCAGGCAATTCTCTCACCTCGGCCTCCCAAAGTGCTGGGATTATAGGTGTGAGCCACCACACCCAGCCAAAATGAACTCTTTAATATGTGGTCAAATTATCTTTTTTACAATGGGACTAGGAGCACTCAGTGAGAGAAAGGACAATTCATTTCAACAACTGATGCTGGAATAACTGAATATCTGCATGCAAATAAATGAAGTTGGATCAAATTAACTATAAAAGCTAAAACTATAAAACTTTTAGAAGAAAACATGGGGAAAAACCCTAATGAATTGAATTTGACAATGATTTCTTCAATATGACATTACAAACATAGGCAACAACAAAAAGTATATAAACAGGAATTCATTAAAATAAAAAAATTAGTGTATCAAAAGACAGTATCAAGAGAGTAAAGAGACAACATACAGAATGGGGGAGAATATTTAAAATTAAATATTGATGGGGATTAATATCCATAATATATAAATAACTCCTACAGCTCAACCAAAAATATAATCTAATTTTAAAATGGGCTAAGGACTTATAAATAGACATTACTCCAAAGAAGATGTACAAATGACCATAAGTACATGAAAAGATGCTCAACACTATTGATCATTAAGCATCAAAACCACAATGAGATACCATTTCACACTCATTAGGATGGCCATTGTCAAAAAATGAAAAATAACAAATGTTGGTAAGGATGTGGAAATACTGGAACCTTTGTTCCAATTCTAACAAGGATGCAAAATGGTGAATCCACTATGAAAAACAGTGGATAATTCCTCAAAAAGTAAACATAGAATTACCATATAATCCAGCAATTTCACCCTTAGGTGAACCCAAAGAAATGGCAAGCAGCTACTTGAAGAGATACCTATACTTCAATGCTCATAGCAGCATTATTCACAATAGCCAAAAGGTAGAAATAATCCAAGTGTCCATCACAGATGAATGGATAAAAAAATGTGGTATATACATAAAATGGAATATTAGTCATAACAAGGAATGAAGTTCTGACACCTGCCACAACATGGATAAACCTTGAATATATTATGTTAAGTCAAATAAGCCAGACACAAAGGAACAAATATCACATGAGTCCACTTATATTTTCCTATAAAAGGCAAATTTATAGAAACACAAGCCGGGCTCGGTGGCTCAGCCTGTAATCCCGCGCCTTGGGAGGCTGAGGTGAATGGATTGCCTGAGCTCGCGGGTTCAAGACCCGCCTGGGCAGCGAGACCCCATCTCTACAATAAATCAAAAAATCAGCCGGGCTTGGTAGCGTGCGCCTGTAATTCCGGCTACTTGGAAGGCTGAGGCGGAAGGATCGCTGGAGCCCAGCAGGTTGAGGCTGCGGTGGCCGGGAGCAGCCACTGCACTCCAGTCTGGGTGACAGAGTGTGACTCCAACTCAAAAATAAATAAATAAATAAAAAATAAGAAACACAAAATAGATTAAGGTTACCAGAGGTTAGAGAAAAAGGAATGAGGAGTCATCACTTAATGGTCACAGGTTCTGTTTGGAGTAATGAAAAGGCTTTGAAAATAGTGTTCATGACTGCACACCTTGTGAATATAATTAATACCACGGAATTGTACACTTAAAATGATTAAAATGGTAAAGTTTAGGTTACATCATTGCAATATATAATTTAGATTGTTTTACCACAATAGAATAATTCCAAAAAAATGACAAAAGTATATAGATAAAATGTGAAAATTCCGATTCACATCACACAATTTGCACTTGGCTCAGAAAAAAGTAAGTGAAATGATAGCACATGTATAAGTTAGAATTCTTAATGTGGGGGAAGAAGTTCTCACCACGCCTCTGAGAAAAGGGGAAGTGTCAGTGAGAAATGCTTTCAATTTATGACAGAATGTCAATGATGTTGACTGCCTCAAGATCTCCAGCACCGAGCTCTACCACTGAGAGCATGTTCTGGCTGTTTCAGTGTCTCCTGCTCATCTTCTGCCTCGGCCCAGGTAAATGCTGATGCTGATCCAGGCAGTCACTGAGTGACTCCCTGGTTTTGTGCAGCTTGCTCAATCTAAATCAACTCTGTACAGATGTCTGCCTGGCCCTCTGCCAGGGAAGTGGGACGGGGGTGGGCTCAAAAGGTGGTCGCAGGTCGCAGTGGTGCCTGATAAAATACTACCTCCTCTCAACTCTGGATGCTACGGCCTGAGATGGTTCACAGTGAACAACTGCAACTGTGTCTGCATGTAAGAGATTTAATTGCTGAGCATAGGAAATGAGCTTTTGCAAACAAGACTTTGGTTTATGGCCAGCGTACTGTGTTATAAAGAATATCGAGATCAGGAAAATGATTCCTCTTTCCTTTAGCTGCTATCTTGCTGTGTAACCTCAGGGAGGTTACTTATCCTTCCTGAGCCTCACTGTCCTCATCTAAAATGTTAAAAACCTATGATTCAGTGGAGCTAAAATTTCTGGGCCCAACCAAAAGCACTAGCAGTAGTCCTCTCACCTTTTGCTAACTGCAAAAACAATAGGTCTATGGCTGTTCCTTCTGATGCAAATCAGGACTAGCAATACTTTATATGTGTCAGTGAGAAAGGAACGAACTGATCCAGCCGGCTTCTTGTTCCCCACCTGTCTGTTACATGGAGAACATGAAGGTTTGTGTCATGTTTCGGGAACCACAAGTGGTCCACTGGGGCTAAAGTGTAGCATTCAGGGAGAGATGGTGCAGGAGACCAGACAGGAAATCTAACCCGGAGCTACCCCAGAGTAGTTGGTAAAAATAACTAGCATGCATTGAGTGTGTATTCTATTTCAAGCGCTGTGCTAAGTGCTGTACACACGTTATAAACTTCATGACAGTTCTACGAATTGATACTTATTATCCCAATTTTAAAATGAAGAACTGAAGCTAAATTAATTCAAATAATTTGCCCAAATTTCATTATCCAGCACAAAGCTCTTGCAATAGTTCTGAGAAACAATGACAGTTGAGCAAGCATGGCAGCAGCACAAGAGAGAGAAGGGACGGACGCAAGAGATGGCATAGATGTACAGGTAACGAGACTAATTGGCAATGGGAATGAGAGGAGAGGAGGATTCATGAAGTCATTTAATAAATATTTACCAAGCACCTACTGAATGCCTGGTGCTGTTCTAGTTCGTGGGGTTGCATCATGAACAAAGCAGGCAAAAATTCCTGCTCTCATGGAGCTAACATTTTAGCAGGGGAGACAAGTCATAAACAAGATAAAGAAGTAA
The DNA here is from genome assembly GCA_027257055.1 of Cephalopachus bancanus. NCBI lineage: Eukaryota > Metazoa > Chordata > Mammalia > Primates > Tarsiidae > Cephalopachus > Cephalopachus bancanus. The sequence continues at coordinate 1,987,096 of JAPVLO010000387.1, read as the reverse complement.
AATAGTACCTTGGATAGTGATGAGAAGTGATAAGAAGGAAATGGCAAGGAGGAAACAAATCAAGCACAGAAGAGTGATATGAAATATGGTCCAAAGGGCAGTCAAATTTTAAACAGGATAGCCAAAGAGGGTGATAAAATTGGGAGTGAGGAGCAGTCACGGGGAGGAGTTCAATTTTGGAACTATTGATTTTAAAATGACGGTGTGATAGCCCACAAAATGATTTCCTGAAAGCCGCTGGAAACTTAGGCCAAGGAGTAGAGCTGGAGACCTGAAAGTCAACAGTAGGGAGAAAAGTGGAATGGGGACAGGACTTTGGGTTATATATATACACATAATGCAGAGAGAGAGAGAATTCTGTCATTCATTCATGAGCCACTTCCTGGTTTGGGGGCAGAGACTCAAGTCTTTGCCTCATTTTTACCACCTTGAAAAACTAAACCCAACTCTAGAATGAAATACCTTGAATGTCCTTGTGTTAAACAAACTTTTCTCCTCCTCATTTCCATGGATACTTCTTGTAACAACCCTATGAAACATGCATTGTGCCAATCCCCACTTCACAGATGAAGAAAGAAGGCATGAACAATTGCTTGCTTAATGTCTCACAGTTATGGGGGTTGGGGCAGGGATGTAGAGAGAGAAACAAACTTGAATGTGTTTTCAGGAGGTAGATGCAGGTGTTCTGAGGCCTGGAGGACAGCAGTGGCTGCTAGAATTGGAAATCAAGAGGCCCTGCTCCAGGGTCTGTGCTGCTGAGCTTATGCACTGCTACTGTGGTTACATATTCACACAAATACATATAAAGTCAGAAAAAGTGAGGCTAGGAAGAGAATAAGCAGGGTCCCATGGCAGAAAAAAACCAAGGAGACCTACTCTGGACTCAGTGATGAGGAAAGGACTTTCTAGAAAAGTAGATCTCATCTGATATTTAAAGGAGGTGAAAAATTAAACAGAAGTCAAATGAAGAAGAATTCAAGGCAGAGAGAATCTTACGTTCAAAGGCCTTATCAAAATGCTGCTTCTGGCATGGGGACTGAGATTCTGCATTTCAACAAGCTCCCAGGTGACACCAATACTGTCTGTGCATGGACCACACTTTGAGTAACAAGGTTCTGCATTCTATTGAACTTCAGTAACACCGGGATTGGTGGGAGGGAGAAATAGGAACGAATTCTCTGAGTGTGTTTGCAGGAAGCAGATAGGGGTGTTTTGAGGCTCAGGAGAGGACAGTTAATGAAAATGTAGGTAAAAGCCAATACGTGTGGGCTGATTCTGAGGTTGAGTCAAAAATGTGCAAAGCTATTCTGCGAAGAAATTGTGATCTAATGGCCTCCCTTCCCCGAGCATTAACTACTCTCTACCAGTCGTCCACACTATCACATGCTTGTTGTTGCTCACACAGTGAGAGCTTTTGACATCTGTCATCATCCTCAGACACACTTGTGTTTTTCCATCTCTCACAGAATCTGCAATCTGTCCCTCAATGTGATCTCTAGCCTTTCATGCCTCTGTTTTATGTCCCTTCCCCCAGGCCAAGCTTCACTTATTTGTCTATCTACACTCAAACTTTTTTTTTTTTAAATTAAGGTGAACTTTATGTAACACAAAACAATTTTAAAGTGTGCAATTCAGTACGTTCACAATGTTGTGAAACTCCCACTTCTATTATTTTAAAGCATTTTCATCACCCCAAAAGAAAACCCCACATCCACTAACCCCTGCCCTCCAGCCTTGGCAAACACCAATCTGCTTTCTGTCTCCATTGGTTTCCTATTCCGGATATTTCATGTATCCAGAAATTAAATCACATAATATATGACGTTTTACATCTGACTTCTTTCACTTAGTATGTTTTCAACGTTCATCCATGTGGTATCACGTACTTCATTCCTTTTTGTGACTGAATAGTGTTCCATCATTTGGGTGTACTACATTTTATTTATCCATTCATCTAAGGATGGACATTTGGGTTGTTTCACCTTTTGGCTCTAGTGAATAGTGCTGCTGTGAAGATTTGTGTATTCGTGTTTGAGTACCTGTTTTCAATTCTTCTGGATTATCCATAGGAATGAAATTGCCTGGAATTGGCAAACTGTTTTCCACAGTGGCTATACTATTTTATATCCCCACTAGCTATGTACACTGGTTATAATTTCTCCATGTCCTCGTCAACATTTGTTGTTTTCCTTTTTAAAAAACATATTGTCATCCTAGTAGGTGTGAAGTGCTGTCACATTGGGTTTTGATTTACATCTTACTAATGACAAATGATTTTGAGTATCTTTTCGTGTATTTATGGGCCATTTGTATATCTTCTCTGGAGAAATGTCTATTCAAGTTCTTTGCCCATTTTAAATTAAAATGTCTTTTTGTTGTTGAGTTATAAGAGTTCTTTCTACATCTTTGACACTGTACCCTTATCATATATGTGATCTGCAAATATTTTCTCTCATTCTACTTGTTGAATAATTCCTTGATGCACAAAAGTTTTTTATTTTCATGAAGTACAATTTAGCTATATATATATGGCTTTTCTTAGTCATGCTTTTGGGGTCATATCCGACAATCTATTGACAGATCCAAGTTCATAAATATTTACCATTATGTTTTCTTTTTTTTTTTTTTTTTTTTGAGTTGGAGTCTCACTCTGTCGCCCAGACTGGAGTGCAGTGGCTGCTCCTGGCCACCGCAGCCTCAACCTGCTCGGCTCCGGCGATCCTTCCACCTCAGCCTTCCAAGTAGCCGGAATTACAGGCATGCGCTACCATGCCTGGCTGATTTTTTTGGTTTATTGTAGAGATGAGGTCTCGCTGCCCAGGCGGGTCGCGAACCTGCGGGCTCAGGCAATCCACTCACCTCAACATCCCAAAGGCGCGGGATTACAGGCTGAGCCACCGAGCCTGGCTTATGTTTTCTTTTAAGAGTTTTATAGTTTTAGCTCTTATATTTAGGTGGTCAATACATTTTGAGTTAATTTGTGCACATAGTGAGAAGTAGGTGTCCTACTTCATTATTTTACATGCAAGATATCCAGTTGTCCCAGCACAGTCTGTTGAAGAGATCATTCTTTTCCTATTGAATAGTCTTGGCACTTCTGTTTTAAAAAATTGACCATAAGCCTATGGGTTTATTTCTGGATTCGCAATTCAATTTTATACAGACATCTATATGTCTATCTTTATGCCAGTACCATACTGTTTTGGTTGCTATAGCTGCATCAGTTTCAAAATTGGGAAGTGTGAGCCTCCAATTTTGTTTTTCTTGTACAATATTGTTTTGGCTATTTGGGCTTCGTGCAATCTCACTTGAATTTGAGGACTGACTTTTCCATTTATGAAAAAAAATCACTGAAATTTTGATATGAATTGTATTAAACATAGATTGTTAGATAGTTTTGGGTAGTATTGCTATATTAATATTTAGTCTTCCAATTCATGAACAGGGGATATCTTTCTTTCTTTAATTTTTTTTTTCAGGATTTTTTTGTTTGTTTGTTTGTTTGTTTTCAGTGTATAAGTATTAAACTTCCCTGGTTAAATTATTCCTAGATATTTTGTCCTTTTGCATGCTATTGTAAATAAAATTACTTAACTGCTTTTTCAGATTGCTCATTGCTAGTGCATAGAAACACAAAAGACTTTTGTATTTTTTTTTTTTTTTGCTTGTTTGTTTTGAGTTGGAGTCTCACTCTGTCGCCCAGCCTGGAGTGCAGTGGCCGCTCCCGGCCACCGCAGCCTCGACCTGCTGGGCTCCGGCGATCCTTCCGCCTCAGCCTTCCGAGTAGCCAGAATTACAGGCGCTTGCTACCACGCCCAGCTGATTTTTTGATTTCTTGTAGAGATGAGGTCTCGCCTGCCCAGGCGGGTCTCGAACCCGCGGGCTCAGGCAATCCACTCACCTCAGCCTCCCAAAGGCGTGGGATTACAGGCTGAGCCACCGAGCCTGACGACTTTTGTATGTTGATATGGTATCCTGCAACTTTGCTGAATTCATTTATTAACTCTGATCATTTTTTGTGGATTCTTTAGAATTATCTATCTACAAGGTAGTGTCATCTGTGAATAGAAACAGTTCAACTTCTGTTTCTGTTGAGGTATCTTTCATTTCTTTTTCTTTCCTAATTACTCTTGCTAGAACATCCGGTACAATATTTAATAGAGGTAGTAAAAGTGAGCATTGTTGCCTTTTCCTGATCTTAGTTGGAAGGCTTTGGTCTTTCATCCTCGAGTAGAATGTTAGCTGTGGATTTTCATAATTGCCTTATATCAGAAAGTTCACTTCTATTTGTAGATTTTCAAGTGTTTTGATTTAAAAGGGTGCTGGATTTTTTCGAATGTTTACTCTGCATCAACTAAGATGGTCATGTCTTTTTTCCTTCATTCTGTTAATATCATGTATTACATTGATTGATTTTCATATGTTGATGTACTCTTGCATTTTGTAGATAAATTCCACTTGACTATGGTGTATAATCCTCTTAATACGCTGTTGGATTCATTTTGTTAGCGTTCTATTGAGGATTTTTACAACTATATTCATAGGGGACATTGGTCTATAGTTTTCTTTTTTTCTGATGTCTTTGGCTTTGGTATCAGTGTAATACTAACCTAATAAAATGAGGTAGGAAGTGGGTTTTTTCCTCTTTTTTGGGTGGGGAGACGAAGAGTTTGAGAATGATTGGTGTTATTTTTTAGGTTACTAGTAGAATTCACCAGAGAAGCCAACTGATTTCTTTTTCAGGAAATTTTTTGTTACTGATTCAGTCACTTTTCTTATTGTAGGTCCTCCCTCTCAGATTTTTCATTTCTTCGTGAGTCACTCTTGGTAGTTTATCTGTTTCTAGGAATTTGTCTATTTCATCTAGATTGTTTAATTTGTTAAACATGTGGTTATTCAGAGTGTTTTCTTATAATTCTGTTTATTCTTATTTCTCTAATGTTCATAGTAATGGCTCCACTTTCATTTTAGTAATTTGAGTCTTTCTCTTTGTTTCTTAGCCAATTTAGCTAAAATTTGACAATTTTGTTGACCTTTTCCAAGAGCCACTTTTGGTTTCCTTGATTTTCTCTATTGTCTTTCTATCCTCTATTTTATTTCTCTCTGCTCTAATATTTATTATTTTCTTCATCCTGATAGCTTTGTTTGGTCCATGCTCTTCTTAGTTCCTTAAGGTAGAAAGCTAGGTTATTGATTGATAGCTCCCTTCTTTCTTAATGTAGGAACTTACAACTATAAATATCCATCTGAACATTGCTTTTGTAGCATCCCATAAGTTTTAGTATGCTTTGTTTTTGTTTTCACTTGGTCTCAAGGTATATTCTAATTCTTCTTTGACTCATTGGTTATTTTAGATTGTTGTTTAATTTACACATACAGAGGGGAGGGCAAAAAACCTTGGAATTTGCTTATTAAAAATTGTATATTAATACCAAAAACATGGAACCAATCATGCTGCCCATTGAAAGAACTAGATAAAAAAATATATATGGTACATATACATGACAGAATATTATGCAGTCATAAAGAAGAAAAAAATTATAAACTTTGCAGCAACTTGAATGGACTTGGAGTCTATAATACTGAGCGATCTATTACAGAAACAAAGAACTGAGTACCACATGTTCTCATTCATAAGCAGACCTTGGACAATTATCATAATACTATAAGAAAGGGATTGACAGTAGTGGGAAACTGCCGGGGGGGCACACCTCATTGACAAGGATACCTGCATAATGAACATTTGTATACCTCACCCTGAATTGTACTCCACATCTTTAAAATTAAAAAAATAAAAATTGTGTATTTATTCTTACATCTTTAAACTTCATCACCTTCAAGGTACTCTCCATTTGATATAATACACCTGTCAAGATGCTTTTTCCACTGCTCCAAACAGTTTTTGAACTTATCTATTTTGCTGCCTTTTAATGCTTCTGCAGTTTTTTGTTTCACCTTCTTCCACACTGGCAAAACATTTCCCTTTGAAGACTTTTCATCCAGGGGTGAAAAAGTCACTCAGGGCAAGGTTGAGTGAATAGAGAGGATGGGGCATGGGGGTCATGCTGTTCTTGGTCAAAAACTGCTGAACACTCAGTGTGGTGTGGGCAGCTGCATTCATAAATCACCCATCATGAAATGGGCAAATGGATTTAAAGAATCTCCAAAAACAAATTCACTGAAACCAAACACAGCCTCTCACAACAACACTAGCTGGTACACTTATGCCAAGGGTTCCAAGAACACTTACCTAGTGAGGGAAGCCTGTACTACAAGGGAATCAAAAATCATTTCTGGGTTTTTGTGGGTCCCCCTCATGTTTGTGAACTTTCCAATTTCCTTCTGCTCCTGATTTCCAGTTTAATTCCATTGTGTTCAAAGAAGACTCTACATAATTTGAGCCTTTAAAAATGTATTTAGACTTGTTTCATGTCCTAATATATGGTCTATCCTAGAGAATAGTCTATGTGCATTTGAGGAAAATGTGTATTCTACTGTGTTTGGATGGTGTGTTCTATGTACATCTGTTAGATCTATTAATAGTCGGATTATAATGTTTTTCAAGTTTTTTATTTCTTTCTTTATTTATCTTCTGTCTAGTTGTTCTAACCATTATTGCAAGTGAGGTACTAAAATCTCCAACTATTAAAATGTAAAATGGTCTATTTCATCCTTAACTTTTATTAATATTTGCTTCATATAGTTTGGTGATATTGTTTGGTGCATGTATGTTTATAATTGTCATAACTTCCACTGGGTTGGCCCTTTTATCAATATATAATGTTCTTTTTTGTCTTTAGTAATAGTTTTTTTTTTACTTAAAGTCTATTTGCTGATATTAGTATAGTTACTCCAACTCCCTTTTAGTTACTATTTGCATGGGATACCTTTTTCAACTTTTTACTTTCTACCTATTTATGTCTTTGAATCTAAAGTCAGTCTCTGTAGGTAGCAAATAGTTGACTCATGTTTTTAAAACCCATTCTACCCACCTCTGCATTTTAATGGAATAGTTTATTTACATTTTATGTAATTACTAATATGTAAGAACCTACTTCTTATATTTTTCTGTTTGTTTTCTAGATGTCTTACATTTCCCCCCTCAATTCCTTCATTACACTGTTCTTTTGTGTATAACTGATATTTTTTAGTTTTGACTTTTTTCTGTATATTTTTACTCATTTTATTAGCTGCTATCCTGGGAATTTTTTTTTTTTTTTTTTTTTTTGGAGAATCACTCTATTGTCCAGGCTGGAGTGCAGTGCATGCTCACAGCCACCCTAGCACGTTAACCTGCTGGGCTCTGGCAATCCTACCACCTCAGCCTTCCAAGTAGTCAGAACTACAGGCATGCACTACCGTTCCTGGCTAATTTTTTTCATTTATTGTAGAGACAAGGTCTTGCCAAGTTTCCCAGGCTGGTCTCGAACCCGCGGGCTCTGGCAATCCACTCGCTTCAGCCTCCCAAAGTGCTGGGATTACAGGCTGAGCCACCAAGCCCAGGCAATCTCTTCAACTTTTAATAAGCTATTTTGAAATCACACCACCTTGGCTTCAATAGTCTACAAACACTGTACTCTTATATAATTCCATTATGCCTCTTTTAGGTTGTTGTCACAAAATACATCTTTGTACATGTGTACTCATTAACATAGATTTATAATTATTGTTTTATTCATTTATCTTTTAAAATATGTAGAAAAAAAGGAATTGCAAAGCAAAAATACAAGAATGCTGGCATTTGTATTAATTGATGTAGTTACCTTTACTTGTATTCTTTACTTCCTGACAGGACTTTGAGTTCTTTTCTAGTGTGATTTCATTTCAGTCTGAAAGATTTCTTTCGCGTTTCTTATAGTACAGGTCTGCTAGCAATAAACTCCATCTGCTTTTGTTTATCTGGGAATCATTTTAATCTTTTCTTCATCTTTGAAGGATAGTTTTGTCAGATGTAGAATTCTTGATTTTTTTTTTCTCTCAGCACCTTAAATATGTCACTGCTTTCCATTATCCATATATTTTTTCTGAGAAATTGTCTATTGATCTTATTGAGGACCACATGTACACGAGAAGTTGCTTTCTCTTGCTGCATTCAACCTTCACTCTCTCTTTTTTATTCCATAGTTTTATCATAATGTGTCTTGCTGTGAATCTCTTTGTTTTTATCCTTGAAGTTCATTAAATTTCGTGGCTGTATAGATTCGTGTCTTTTATCAAATGCAGGAAATTGTTGGTCCTTATTTTCTTCAAATAGTATTTCTTCTCCCTTTTCTCTCCCCTCTCATTCTTGGACTTCCATTATGTTTTATTTGGTATGTTTGATGGTGTCCCACAAGTCTCTTAGTCTTTGTACATTTTTCTTCACTCTTCACTCTTTTTTTCTTTTTCTTCTCAGATTGGATAATTTCAACTAATCCTGAATCAAATTAGCTGGCTTTTTCTTCTGCCTGGTCTAATCTTTTGCTGAAATCCTTTAGTAAACTTTTAATTTCGGTTATATTTTTTTCAACTTCAGAATTTCTATTTGGTTCCTTGTTATAACTTCTATCTTTTATTTTTATTTGAGTCGGAGTCTCACTCTGTCGCCTAGACTGGAGTGCAGTGGCCGCTCCCGGCCACTGCAGCCTCGACCTGCTGGGCTCCAGCGATCTTTCCACCCCAGCCTCCCAAGTAGCTAGAACTACAGGCGTGTGCTACCTCGCCCGGCTAATTTTTTTTTTTTTTTTTTTTTTTATTGTAGAGATTTATTGTAGAGACGAGGTCTCGCCAAGTTGCCCGGGCGGGTCTCGAACCCGCAGGCTCAGGCAATCCACTCACCTCAGCCTCCCAAGGCGCGGGATTACAGGCTGAGCCACCGAGCCTGGCTCTATCTTTTTTTTTTAATGTTCACATGTTCTTTTTTCTGATTTCCTTAAGTTCTTTGTCTATTGTTTTCTTTAGCTCTTTGAGTATATTTAAGATTGTTGTTTTAAATTTAATATCCATGCTTCCTCCAGGATAATTTGTGTTCATTTATCCTGTGAATGGGTCATACTTTCTTGTTTCTTCATATGATTTATGATTTTATATTGAGAACTAGAAATTTTAAACATTGTAATATGATAACTCTGGAAATAAGATTCCTTCCCCCTTGTAAGTATTTACTTTTGTTGCTTGCTATGAGTTGTAATTTTTGTTAGCTTAGTGACTTTTCTAAACTATTTTTGTAAAAAAAAATGTATTATTTGTCACAAGTGATCTCTAAATTCTCTTTTTCTTTAGCTTATGGTCAATTAATATTCTAACAGATTTTTTTGAATACTGGGAGAAATTAATTAATTCTGTGTCTATCTTTGCAGATTGGCTGTGTTAGGGCACTCCTTTAATGCTTAGATAGGTTATTACTACTCTGCCTTAGCCTTGACTTTCTGCTTGTGCTGAGCATAATATCGGACATAGGTAAAACCCTATGATCTCCTCAGTCCTGCCCTGGGCATGCATGTAGCTTTCTAAATTCCCTGGTATAAGCAGGCACTTTTCAATGCTCCAATTCTTAAAAAACTCTCTCTCCCCAGCTTTTACTCCTAGGCTTTCAGCATGTCTTTTGTTTGCCTCTACTATAATGTTTTGCCCCTGGTGGCAATGGGTCATTCATTTACCTTTCAGTGTTTATGAGGAATGTCTCCGCATAGCTACTCTTCTACCTGAGAGTGCTGAGTTAGGTGAAACAAAGACAAGTGCCTTCCATTAGTTCTTCAGGGAACATCCAGATAGGCCCAAACAGACAAACACAATATTTTCAGAACAAGATCTGCTCTGCGCCCTCTGGGACCAAGATCCATAGTCTTATACTGGGAATTCAGGCTGCCGTCTTCAAGACTGCCACCAAGCTGGGGAAGGGAGGTAGGGGCAAGGGCAAGCAAACGTTCTGCAAAGCTCTTCTACCATTTAAAAAATTATATATATTTAAGATGTACAGCATGAGGTTTTGATATGCATAGTGAAATGGTTACTATAGTAGGCACATTAACATATCCATTATCTTGCATAGTTACCCCTCCCCTTTTTTATTGCAGGAGTGGTAAGAGTATCTAAAATCTACTCCTAGCAAATTTCCAGTGTACAATACAATATTATAATTATAGTTTTCATGTTGTACATTAAGTCTCTAGGCTTATTCATCCTACATATCTGCAGCTTTGTATCCTGTGACTTACACCTCCCATTTCCTCCCCACTTCCTCCCCCCACCCCTTGTAACCACTGTTTTATTCTGTTCCTATCTATTTAGTTGCCTCTTTTCTTGATTCATCATTTGCTTGGTTTCTATAAACCTTTGAGTAGTTTCTTTTATTTTTTCAAATGTATCTTTTTTTTTGAGTTGGAGTCTCACTCTGTCGCCCAGGCTGAAGTCCAGTGGCATGGCCACTGCAGCCTCCACCTACTGAGCTCAGGCAATCCTTCCGCCTCAGCCTTCCAAATAGTTGGAACTACAGGCACGCACCACTACATCCAGCTAGTTTCTTGATTTAATGTAGAGATGAGGTCTCACCATGTTGCCCAGACTGGTCTCGAACCTGTGGACTCAGACAATCCTCTCACCTTGTCTGCCCAAAGCGCTGAAAGTATAGGCATGAACCACCGCTCCCAGCCCCTTTGACTAGTTTCTAGAGTTCTGACAGGTTGGTTCTCCTAGTGTGTGTGTGTGTGTGTGTGTGTGTGTGTGTGTGTGTGTGTGTGTGTGTTTCTGTGGAGGGATAGACTCTTGAAATCACCTACTGTGTCATTATCACTGATGCCACTGACTGTCAGACTTTTGGCAAGTAATTTCAACAAAGTGGTCACTATTGCCCTGAAATCTCTTACCCCTACCCCTTTGGTGCCATATCTGCCTCCAACATGCCTGTTGCTGGTACTGAGTAATCCCAGTAATCTTCTTTCCCTGTTCCTGAGTTACATGTTCCAGCATCATTGGAGAAGGTCACAAAACTGTACTGACACCACAGTGATGCCTGTCCACCAACCATGGCCAAGTCTTCCTTAATGCTTCCACACTCATTTATTGACCACTTGTCAATTTCCTAACAAATTCCTCACAGTAAGTTTATGTGTCTCATCCATCTTCCTTCAGGCCCCATCAGATCTACTTCCCTTACAACAATTTTGAGGTCAACCTAAGTTAAAAGTCTCAACTTCTCTCCCTTTAACCTCCAAATCTCTTGAGAGCTTTAAGTTCTTCTCCCCCCCATCTTGAAAGAAAAAAAACCATTGCTACCCAAGACTAACTCTTTCACTTGTGTCTCTAAGCCCCACCCTCGCTTCCTCCTCAGAAATGACTCTACTTTGAATAATTTCTTTCACCATAGCTTTAGTCGCTCCTTCTCTGTCAGCTTCTTCCCTTCATTCCAATTTCATTCAGGACTTTTCCCCTAGGGAGTAACTTCCTTTTGTCCTACTTTTTTTTCAAGATTCTGCCATATGTTTCTCCGGTTTTATTAAATCTTCTCAGAAATTAGCCCCTATCTTCATTCATACTGAACTTGTTTCATGCTGAGCTAAAACAGCTTACTATATTCCTCTTCACTACAGAGAGGACTAAGCCAGTTCCCTGGGTAGAAACTCCAAAGTTTCTTCTGACTTTTCTCTCTCTTTTTAGAATCAGCTTAGTCTTACCTCTGTGTTCCTTCTCTCTTTCCTCCACCACCTCCTTTCTCCTCCTCCTACACCAAAGCAAAACTTCCACAAGCACAAGCAGAGGCAAACAGATATTTTGATTCATCCTTGAAGGATAAATAAGAGTGTATCAAGAAAAAAAGATGAGGAAGAACATTTTAGGCAGAGGGAAGAGCAGTGCAAAGAAAGCAGGACATCCTTGGAAGAATTAAAATAATTGAGCAATTGGAGAACTCCTAGTTTATATTCAGAACTCTGTGACATGTCATCTGTTTCTGGGCTGGAAACTGGGAATACAAATATGAGTAAAACATTGTCTGTGAATGAGTAAAACAGTTCTGTGACTGAGGTGGAGGACTGTGAAGTGTTTCCTGACAGCTCCCAAGTATCCCTAGTATAGCATTCTCATGATTTGTGCTCCCACAGAGCACGTCTCCATCAATTCAACATTTATTAAACTAAGAATTGTGCTAAATTCCAGGACTAAAGAAATAATAAGCAGAATCTCTGCCTTCAAGATTATGGAAAAGAAAGGGAAATAATGTCATACTTGAAGGGTGCAGGAAGCGACCAGAGGGGAGGCTCCCAAAATGGTGCGACACACCAGACAACAAAGGCCCTAGGTCCCGGCTTCTATGAGCACAATTCCCCACGCCAGCGAATTTCAAACCTTTCCGTGCCAATTTCAAACCTGCAAGCCTCCAATCCGTAGCCAGCTTTGTTATGCGTCCAATAGGACTGTAACACGGCATTGGCCCCACCCTACTCCCATGCAGCTCCTCCAATAGGAGCATAGCACGGCCCCTTCCGGCCCCTGTTGGGCTGATAAATACAGCCCTCTCCCAGCCACTCTCTCTCTGGTCTCTTTTTATCTCTCTCTCAGTCGCTCTCTCCCTCTCTGCAGCTCTCTCCCCGCCTCTCTCCCACTTCCTCTCTCTCTCTTACTCTCTCTTTCTCTCTCTCTCTTTCTTTTTTCCTGTTACAGATCCCCTCTGTAACAGCCCCCCCCCTTTTTTTAACAGCCCCTTTTAATAAATCTCTTGGTCCTGGCCGGGTGTGGAGTCATTACTGGCACCGAACTTCTTTCAATACTTGCAATAAAGAGAAAGTACTGGCTATTGAGTGCACAGGTACAACAGTTATATGGGAGTGATACAGAGGCAATCCCTACCTTCGCTCACTGCCTCACCCACCACTCATTTATCTGTCAGACTTCTCTACCAGATGATGAATCCAGAGGACTGACAATGTTTTACTCATATTTGTATTCCCAGTTTCCAGCCCAGAAACAGGTACATAAAAGAGAACTAATAGGCCCGGCTCAGTGGCTCAGCCTGTAATCCCAGCACTTTGGGAGGCCGAGGCGGGTGGATTGCCTGAGCCTGCGGGGTCATGACCAGCCCAGGCAACTTGGCAAGACCTCATCTCTACAATAAATCAAAAATTAGCCGGGCCCAGTAGCATGTGCCTGTAGTTCCAGCTACTTGGAAGGCTGAGGTGGAAGGATCGCCAGAGCCCAGCAGGTTGATGCTGGGGTGGCCGTGAGCGTGCCACTGCACTCCAGCCAGGGCGACGGAGTGAGACTCCAACTCAAAAAAAAGTGTGTGTGTCGGGGGAGCTAATAAATATAATCTGGGCCGGGCACGGTGGCTCACATCTATAATCCCAGCATTTACAGAGACTGAGGTGGAGGACTGATTGCGCCTAGGAGTTCAAGACAAGCCTGGACAACATTGCAAGGCCTTGTTCTATAGAAAATAAAAAAATTAGCTGGGCTTGCTAGCTCATGCCTTTAGTCCCAGTCACTCAGGAGGCTGAGGCAAAAGAATTGCCTGAACCCAGGAGGTTGGAGGGAGGTTGGTAGGATCACAAACAAATAACTATAATCTGAAGGCTATAATTTCTAAGTCATTATTCATTGCATTAGCATGGAACTAAGCAAATAGTAGAATGACTGGCTTGTTAATTGCAATCAATAAAAGCAAGGAAACTTAAATGACTATGCTAGGCAAGAGGAAAATAATCCCTGGCAAGTCCTTGAGCCATTGGATAAGTCCAGGCCCTTTATTAAGAAGAATTGAGCCTTCACATTCTGGAGAGAAAACCTCCAAGAGAAGGTATGGAGATGTGTCCATTCACTCAATAAGTATTCATGTGCCAAGAGCTATTCAAGAACATTCACAACAATAAACAAGACAGACAAAAACCCTTGCCTTCATGGAGCTTACATTCTAGTGGAGAGGGGAGAGAAAAAACAAAACAAATATGTGAAATATAAAGTATGCTAGGCAGTAAGTACCAAAGAGAGAAATAAATCCAGAGGCAGGGGAACGTACAGAGGTGGATGGAGACTGAGAGTGAGGAAAGCGTGGTCACATTTCTCCCAAGTCTCTGAAGCAAGACATTTGTATTAAAGACCTTATGGAGGCAGAAGAGTGAGCTGCATGAGTACCTGAAGGATGTGCATTTCAGGAAGAGGGAATTTCAGAAGCCCTGGCCTGTTCAAGAAATAGCCAGGTGGTTGGAGCAAAGTGAACACGAGGAGAGTTATAGGAATTAGGTCAAAAAGAGAGAGAAATGGCTAAGTCATTTTGGTCCTTATAGGCCATTGTAATAATTTTGTTTTGTTTTGCTTTTATTATCATTTTAATTTTTTACTGAAATACAAAGCGAAAAATGTACTGATCCTCAGATCAATGAACTACTATAAAATGACTAAATCTGTATAGCCAAATACAAATCAAGAAATAGAACATAGCCGGGCTCGGTGGCTCAGCCTGTAATCCCGCGCCTTTGGGAGGCTGAGGTGAGTGGATTGCCTGAGCCCGTGGGTTCGAGACCCGCCTGGGCAGCGAGACCTCATCTCTACAATAAATCAAAAACACAGCCAGGCGTGGTAGCGCATGCCTGTAATTCCGGCTACTCGGAAGGCCGAGGCAGAAGGATCGCCGGAGCCCAGCAGGTCGAGGTTGCGGTGGCCGGAAGCGGCCACTGCACTCCAGTCTGGGTGACAGAGTGAGACTCCAACTCGAAAAAAAAAAAAAAAAAAAAAAAAGAAATAGAACATATCAGCACTTCAGAATCCCTCCTTCAAACTCCATCCTACTCAACTTCTCCCCTCCTCCTTAAGTATAACTCTCCTGATATCTGAGAGCATAGATTTGTTTTGCCTGTCTATGAACTTAAAATAAATGGAATCATATCACTGTATTCTTTTGTATCTGGATTTTTTTTTCTCAAGATTTTGCCTGTGGTATTCACCCATGTGATTCCACGTGGAAAAAGGGGTCAAGGTAATAGGTAACAGTGTGTTACATACTGATAGGAAAGATGTGGCAAAGAGAAGGGACTGGAGTTCATGTGTCTGGAATCCATATGACAATTGAGAAAGAGACTGGGTGTAAGCTCGCCTAGGAGCTGGGCATCAGCATCCCAAGAGGCATTTTCTCCCCTACTCAGCTTCTCTCCTAAGAAACAAGAGGTCCTGAGAAGGTTGAGGTCATGGTTATGGTCACTTATTCATCGGCACACTCAAACATTTCCACAGACCCTACTACATGTCAGACACAGCACTGAGTGCTGACATGCAAGGATAATTAAGGTCTGGTCAGTTAGAAAAACATGTAAACAGAGGACTACAAAACAGAGTGAAAACTGTTAAGAATTTAAGAAAGGATGCTAAGAAAGCATCTTCTCTAAGAGTCATCAAAATCATTTCACCTTTGCTCAAACATTGATGGCTCTGAGTTAGGCTCACAAGAATGTGGCCATTATGTGTTACCTTGAAATTATATTTATTATTTTTACATGTATCCACTTATCTCCTCAACTACTACACTCTAGTCTCTTTTTGAGAGCAGAAAACATAACTTGTGGTATCATGAAAAGAGCACAAAGTAGTTGCAATCAGAAGATTGGGTTTGAATCCTGACTCTGCTATTCTTTGGCTGTGTTAACTGATCAACCTTTCTGTATCTCAGTTCTTTTATCTATAAGTGAAGGTAATAACATCTATCCTGCCTACCTCACAGAATGGTTGTCAGCATTGATTACATAATGTGTAAGAGGAACTGGATATGCTATAAATTCCTGATTTTAGTCCCTGCTGTTAGTCTTCTAATGAACATACCTACTATGTTGAATGCACAGTAGATAATCAGTAAATGTCAGGCTTTAATTATACTTCATCAGCAAAGATTTTCAGTTTTTGAAGTCTGTAATTCTCTGTCCCCCTCCACCTAATGTCCCCAAAATTCAGAGACTAAGGGCACAAAGTATGGCAAAGTCAGGAACGACCAGCCAATATGAGAAGATGGACTGGGTCAGAATCATCTGGGCCAACTGTCTGTTAACCAAGAGTGCTAGGCATTCTGTCGGAGGTGAAGTCCTAGGCATGTGATTGTCCATTTCAAGACTTCTCACCCTTTCTCATTTCATCACATCTTTGGGTTTTGGAATCAGAGAGTTCTAATAGACTGACAGCATAAGGGGAGAGGGTGGTGAGGTAGTTGTTACAGAGAATTTTATCACCTTTTTCCTCTGTTCACAGGAAATGTAGTTTCACAAAACAGCAGCTCAACCCCATTAATAATAAACGGGGTTTTAGGGGAGGTGGTAACTCTTCCCCTGAAGATTCCTAAAGGAGAGATCAGGTCCATCACCTGGCTTAAGAATGGACAACAATCCATTGTCTTCATAAGTCTAAATGAACACAGCAGTCCAGCAATCTATGTGACTGACCCAACTAGGGAAAATCGACTTAACATCACCCAGTCCTACTCCTTGCAGCTCAGCAATCTGATGATGACAGACGAAGGACCTTACAACGCCCAGATAACCACAGATATCTCCATAGTGTTCCACAACTACACTCTGAAGATCTTCAGTGAGTCAAAATGTGGTTTCATGCTGTATGGGCTTTCAAAAATCTGTATTTCAATTCTGTGTGACTATAAGTGTGCACTGTAGCCTAGTGGTCAAGAATATGACACTTGGAGGTCAGAATGCAGCCCAGCAGTAAAGCAACTCGATGACATTGCACAGCCAGTTAGTGACATAGCTGAGAATAGAACCTAAGTCTTGTGATTCCCACCCCAGAATTGCTTCACTCCCCCTCACCCAATAAAATGGTCCCTTTCAATCAAAAATGTAGCAGAAATAAATGAAAGTAAAATAAGTATGGTAGTATTACCATGTGCATTACATTATCTATCATACAATCCTCACAAAGTCTTCATGAGGTAAGTCCTTACCCTTGAGACATAGTCTCAGTGACTGGAACTTGCCTACGTCATGGAGATACTAAGTGGTAGCACTTCCCACATAACCACCCTGCCATGGCACCTTGCTCTATACAAAGGCTAGTCCAAATCATTAGAGTGATCTGTGTATAGAATAGTGGTCTACCTAGAAAGTGCTCTGCAAGGATGAGCTGATAAAGAAAAAAGTTTTGTCTATCAAGTTTATTTAATTTCTAACAATATTTGCTCCAGATGGCTCATATTGACCACTTATCAAAAAACCTGCCTCCCCAGGATTAAAGAATGAAAATGTCCTCAACATAAAATTATGGAAATTATAATGGAATAGTTTATGGATCAATATGTGAGGGGGGGAAGCCTTTCTAGCAATCAGCAATGTTCAGAGAGGCCATGCATGGCTTTAGGATAATTATTTAGCAGTGATGTACAGGGGACTCAAGCATTAAATTGGCAATCAGACTAGACAATAGTAAAGGCCACTGAGAGTCTATAACTTTTATCTACTTGAGAGCCCATTGTGTCCAGAATTCACTCAGAGTCCTTTGGGTTAAGACATGGTACCCAAAGAGCACTGTAAAAAAAAAGGTCGGCTGGGCACAGTGGCTCAAGCCTATAATCCCAGCACTTTGGGAGACCGAGGTGAGAGGATTGCCTGAACCCACGGGTTCGTGACCAGCCTGCACAATTTGACAATAAATCAAAAAATTAGCCAGGCGTGGTAGTGCACACCTGTAGTCCCGACCTGAGCCCAGATGATTGACACTGGGGTAGCCGTGAGCATGCTACTGCACTCCAGCCTGGGAAACGGAGTGAGATTCCAACTCAAAAATAAATAAATAAATAATAAAATGTCTCCATAAATAAATTACATGTGTATCTTTAGTACCCCCCGAATATTAGTTTATCATGTTAGATTAGTCAAAGTCATGTCCTTGAAACAACAGGACACAGAGCATGTAAATATGAGGTGAAAGAAAGGATGTCTGGAAAAGTTCTACACAGGAGATTCCAACTCAAGAGGGGAAATTGCCCTGAGGCAGTGTATTAGTCCCTGAGGCTGCTAAAACAAAATACCACAAACTAACTGGCGTGAAGCAACTGACATTTATTTTCTCATAGTTCTGGAGGCCAGAAGTCCAAACTCAAAGTGTGGACAGAGCTATCATTCTTCTGGAGGCTCTAGTGGACCATCTGTTCTTTGCCTCTTTCATCTCTGGCTGCTGTCAGCATTTCCTGATGTCCCTTGGCTAGTGACTGCATCATACCAATCTCTGCCTCTGGCCACATTGCTTCCTTCTCTCTGTGTTTTCTCCTCTTCTGTCTCAAATATCACTTTGCTTTTCTCTTATCAGAACACTTGTCATTGGATTTAGGGTCCACCTAGATAATCCTAGATGAGCTCCTCATCTAACTTGATTCCATCTGCGAAGAACCTTTTTTTCAAACAAGGTAATATTCAGCTTCTGGGAGTTAAGACATGGACATATCTTTTGTGAGGTCATCATTCAACCCATTACAGAGGACCTCCCTGGGTGACCAGTGATCATCAAGGCAGTGCTAGGACCCTGCAGAAAAGAAAGACATATCCAGTGGAAAGCCTAAAAACAGACAGCATACCAGTCTCCATCACACATATTGAGACAATGTTCTTCTGATGCTGTTGAGGAGACCAAGCGTGATTTCTTCTGCAATAGCCATGCTCCTGAGGCTGAATGCCAATTTGTTTACAAGGCTTTTTGAAGTACCTCTTCTTCAAAGACACATGCTCAAAAAGCTATGTAAGTTATATGTCAGAGTCCAGCTCCAGCGGGTCAGAGTTTCCTGAAGGAGGGATGGCATTGGCGCAGGAGAGAAAACTTGGACACTGACTCTGCTGCAAGCAGGATAAATGCTGATTTATTGTCTTTTCCAGCTCCTTTTATACCCTACATGTTTTTTGTTTTCAAGGCAATCAGTTTCAATTTAATGGACCAGACAGGCAATGTATCTTTGTTCGTCCTGTTCTGATCCTAAACATTAACTATAAATCTTATACACTCCTAACATTTTTTAATGATTACCATTTCTTAATGTCCATACAAAACTTACTTATTTCTATAACTATTACATTATAAATCACTACCAAGTTTTAAGCACAACTGTTACATTGATTAGCAAGTCACACCTGTGAACTTCACACAGCAATTTGCAACTAGCTGGGGTAAAACAACATTTTCAAGGTTTCTTAGCTGCTAGTTGGCCTGACTAGTTTTCCCTAATTTCACACCTGGTGTTTACAATCTGCGTCAATTATCCCCTGTTAGGGAGACTGGGCTTTAATGTTTGTAAAACAAAAGGACTCCCGGGCTCAAGTCACCTTAGTCACAATCCCTAACCAGAATTACAAGCCTCCTTAACAAAGGGAAATAAAGGCAAGGGTGCTCTAATATTTATGTGATTGTTAATTTCTTAAGCATAATATACCACATGTAGAAATTAAGAAATTAAGTAAATGTAATTTTTGCATTGGCACTCTTCCTAAAAATACAAACTGTAGCTTCTCAAATTTCTCCAATTAGTCACCAATCAAAAGAATTAAAATCTTACAAGTGATTGTCTACCTGCACATGATATTTAAAATCTCTATTGATAATTCCCTGGCAAGGCCAGTGAGTTCCCTGACAAACATTAAATCTAGCACTTTCTGATTTTTTACAATTTTCCAAACTACAATGTTCAATCAAGTGATTGCCTGGTTTAATACCAGGAGGCCAGGGACATGGAAACCTGAGGAATTCAAATGAAGGGAAGGTAATTTTTTCATGAATTCCCCTCCTGCCTTTTTGCAAGGGGTAGTGGAGGCATGAGTGGAATTTTGCTTTCCACCCTCAGACTATACAGAACTTTTCAGCTGCACTAATAACAAAAGTAGAAGCAGCAAGGGTCTCAGCTGCCCAGGTTCACTTTGCGACCCAGGGTCTTCAGCCACCTGGACTTTGTCAGCAGGCAGGCCTCCATGGCTGGCTCCCAAAAGTTATACCAACTAGTTTTAAAATAGTGCAAAGAAATTGACAGGTATAAACTATATCGTTGTTTTGCGTTTGTTGTTGTTGTTTTTCAAACATTGACCGATCTCTCATTATGTGCCAGGTTAGGGCTGGCAAATATTTGATTTTATGGAGCAATACCAGATCATTGGAGGTGACTGCCTAGAGTACAGTATTAAGAAAAATACTGAAGTCATATTTGGCTTAGTCACTGAGTCAACAATATTTGTTGGCCATGGACAATGTATAAGGCACCATTCTAGGCACTTGGAATATATCAGTGAGCAAAACATACAAAGATCCCTGTCCTCATGGAGCTGATATTTTGGGATGGAAAGTAGAGGCATGTAATAAGCAATACACAAAATATATAAACAAATTATACAGTCTGTAAGAAAGCCATGAGTGCTATGGACAAAGGAGAGATTAGAACAGTATAAGGAGCATCAGGAGAGCCAGAGAGCAGGGGTCAGTTTTAAAGGAAGTGGTCAGAATAGGCCTCATCAAAAAGACGACATTTGAGCCGAGACCCTACTTCAAACGTCAGAATACTTCGAGACATCTGGAGGAGGAGTCATCCACAAAGGTAGCAAGTTCCCCTGTGCCTGGCATGCTCAAGGAATACCACGGAGACCACACGTCCAGGAGCAGAGTGAGCGGGAAAGTGACAAGAAATTAGGCCAGAAAGGAAATGGGGACCATAGCTCTTGGTGAGATTGAGAGCCGTCTGAGGGTTTTGCAAATGAACAATGTGATTTGACTTACTTGTTTAAAGGGTCTCTATGTCTGCTCTATTGGGAATAGACTTCAAGGGAGAAAGGTAGAAACCAATGTACAAATGAGGAGGCCACTACAACAATCCAAGCAGGAGTTGATGCTGGCTTGGAATGGGGTAGTAACAGTAGAGGCAGTGATAAGTGGTTGAATTCTGGATATATTTTGAAGGTAAAGCCACCAGGATTTTCTGATGTGGAGTATAAGCTGAGGATATGAGTCAGGGTTGATACCAAGGGTTTTGACTCATGATTGGAAGGATGCAGTTGTCATCAACTAAGGTGGGTATAGCTGCAGGTTGAGCAGGTTTTAGAAAGAAGAATAGGAGTCCTTTTGAACATGTTGAGTTTGAGATATACTTATATCCAAGTGGAAATGTCCAGTAGGCAGTTATATGTTCATTAAGTGGAAATAGGTAACCAGATAGATTTTTGAGACCAGCCATCAACATGGGAAGAGGAGATGTGACATTCATGCCAAATATTTGCCATCTCTGTGCTAGGCATTGTCTCATTTATTCCTTATCACTTCCTGAGAAGTAGGCTTTATAGTATGGTCTTACAGATAAGGAAACTGGGGCTCAGTGACATTAATAATGTGTCCATGGTCACGTAGCTGGTAAATGATAAAGCCATGGTCCTAACCCAGGTCTTCCTGACTCCGAATGCAACATTCTTCCCATACATAAAAATTCTGCTCTGGCAAGATGAGTGCATTATTCTACAACTCTTATTAAACTAAGCTTATGGCATTACTCAGTGTCTTCTAATCAGAGAGTTGGGGTTATTCTGTTCCTTGTTGGGTCACCTTTCCTTCCACCCTCAGGCCAAGGCTGAGGCAGTGGCCTTTTCTGTATTGCTCTCGTGTTCCCATTGGTTCACAGCTGCTGACTTCCTATGAGGCAATATTTCCTGGTCTTTGCTCTCAGAAACGTCTGCAACACATGTTATCTCAAATGCTTGAATGTACTCTTTGCTCCCTGGAATTGCCCACTTGCTCTCTCACTGTCTTCACTTCTTCCTTCCCTAATTCTTTGGTTCTCAGCACTTCCCTTTCTGTTTTGCTAACCTTTCTCATCTGGATCTCTTTCTCATCAATGGAGCCAGCTTTAGATATGGCAAGAACCAAGGTCCCCAGAATTGTGGAAAATATGATTCCCCAAGGAAGTGACACTTCCATCTTCCACCCCAGTTAGGGAATTCTGTTAGCAGAGGAAATTGGGCCCTCGTGCCTGGCCTCTTGGTTTCTGACCTGGCTGAGGTGGTCCTCAGGGTTCTCAGCTTGGTCTCCAAATTGTCTTTATGCGGAGCACTGTGCAAGGCCTTGCAGGGACCTCAGGGATAAACTAGAACACAGGCAGGTAAAGTGGCCTGTCCAAAATTACACAACGTGTTGGTGGCAACCCCAGTCTCTCCCTTTCCACTTCTCCCACTGGCTACCTTTCCCACACTGATGTCCCTCATTATTTGGTCATCTGAGACCTTGCAGCCATCAATTGGGCAATACAAGCAGAGTCTTTTACAGAATATACAGACCATACCATAAAGCAAAGGTAGAACACAAAACAGTGAGGTGAAGGCTATGTTTCACAGGAGGCTGAGCCAAGCCATTTGCCCTAAATCTGGGTCTTTTTTCTGCACACAGGAAAACTGAGCAACATACAAGTTACCCATCACAGTCAATTATTTAAGAACAGGACCTGTGAGATTCACCTGGCCTGCTCTGTGGAGAATCCGAATGACGATGTCTCATTCAGGTGGCAGACTTCAGGAAACACACTTCTAAGTGAACCAAACCTCACTATCTCCTGCGACCTCAGGAATTCCAATGAACAGAAGTACATATGCATAGCAGAGAACCCCGTCAGCAATCTATCCTTCTCTGTCTCAGCTCAGAGGCTCTGTGGAGGTAACAGCCTGCCTCAGGTCTCCCTGAGAGCCCTGAGCAGCTGTGGGGTATAGTAGTCCTCACATCTTGCAAGATTCCCAAAATCAAATGCTGCTGGGAGGGGAACAGATGCCCTTGGGTGGTCTGTGCCTCTCAATACTCCCAGAGGTTTCTCCTCCTCAAGCCCCTCCTCCTACCCACTGAAAGCCCAAAAGCAAAGTCCTTGGGAAGGCAAGATTGCTCACACCTGCTGACTCTACTGGGCTCTGCCCTGCCTTGCCTATCTCACAGGACTCCCACTGCAGGAAAGCCTGCCCAGAGTCCCAGAGCCTCCAGGTCTAGACGAGCCCACCCAATCCCCAAAGGCAGCCTAGAAGAGGCTCCATAGAGACTCTGAGAACAACACTCTAGGCCTCACTTGATGGGTATCAAGTGTCACCTCTTTTTTTTCCTTTCAGATATTAAGGACGATCCTTACCTAATTATCAAATGGGTATTGCCTATATCTTTCGTGATATGCATAGTCATCTCTGTGTCGGTCTATGTGTGCAAGAAAAGAAAAGGTAGGTTTTCTTCCTTCCTACTTGTCTCTTCTCCAAGGTTCCAGGGACTGAGAGTCTGGGGTCTCTGGTTCCCAAGGCTCTCGTGGAGGACAGGTGAAGCAGAGGAGGAGGCAAACTCTGACTCAACCAGTCCTCTGGGATGAACCCTGAGGTGTGATCACACACCTGCTAGGATCCTGAGGGAGGTGTTCTGCTGGGAACTCAGCCTCGGGGTGACTGTCCTTTCTTTTGGATCCCCTCCCACCACATCTTCTAGAGAGACACCCATAGGATGAGAGGTGGAAGGCCTCACTGAAGTCACACATTTTCGCTTCCTGGTTTTATTTTGCAGGTTCCCTTCCTTTGTCTATTCAGCAAACCCAGGGTCCTGGTGAGCATCCCTTTTCTTAACTCCCAGTCATAAAGCAGATGGGAAGAGCCGAATGGAAGGGGGAGGTGGCATAGGGCTGGATAATGAGAGAGGAGGGAGTCAAAATGGCACCTTTCAGACAGACCACATGGTGTACAAGGAGATGACCTGGGACCTGGGACCCACAGGGTCCTTCAAAAGCATGCAAATCCATCTCTCACACAGTTTCTTGTAATGAGATCAGGGTCACTCCCTACCCTGCTGATAGAGAAACGAAGTGCCAGTGAAAGGGCTCATGGCCTGTCCATTGTCACCCACAAGTTCCAGGCATGGACAGGATTAGAGAATCAAAGGCACAAAACCAAACTGCTTGATTGCGTCACTACTGTTCAGCCAGGGTTTGGGCGATGGATAGACACAGTGGAAAGAGAAAGCGTGATACAGAGAAAATGCAGGCTCTGGACTCAGACTGGCTTCAAATCTCATCTCGTGGATGAGCCAATGCATGATGTCACTTGGAGAGGAGTGAGGTTTGAAGTCAGAAGACGTGCATTTGAGTCCCTGTTCCACCACTTCCTGTGCAACTTGGCACAAGTTATTTGAGCTTTCTGGGCCTCCAGTTCTTCATCTCTAAAATAATCAAATCCGCCTTAAAGAACCCAGAAAAGTTTAATACTATTATATATGTGAACTAATAGGCTCCACTGTGTTTGTCAGTGAGGTGTCTCTAGTCCTTTCATAGGCGGTGTTGTTTGGTCCCAGAAGCTTCCTGAGCCACATGTGATGACTGAGGGAGACTCTAAAGCTTCAGGGCTCCTCAAGGACATCCCCAAGAGATGGGGATGTCAAAAATAGGCCACATGACCGGGAGATTCAACCCAGAACTGCAAAGACTGTCAAAAATGAGTGATTCCCCAAGGAAGGGGATGCTTCAAACAACTGCCTATTTGGGGACAGAAAGTGCTCTGGGGAAGAAGGTCCAGGGAGAAGTCTCAGAGTCCTCTGCCACTGACCGTGCCTTCCTGTGTTAACAGCAGAGTCCACAAGGAACAGAAAGTGTATGTTGGTCTCTCCAGGGAGCAGCACTGTGTATGCCGCGGTCGCTCATCCAAGCGGGGTGAGTCCTTTCAGCTCTGTACCCCATCGTTGTCAGTTTTACAGTCATTATTCACAAGTTGATCACCATACTCGTCAGACTGATCAGATGACATACACCACTGAGGAGAGAAGGCAGTGACAGGCCAAGTTATGTGCAAGACCATTCTAGTACCTGTTGCCCTTGCCCCCAAAGCATCTTGCCCCTTCAGCTTAATTACAAACTGCCTGAAAGGGCAAATTATGTCTTTCTCTCTCCTCCTCTATATCCAAACACGATGCTCAGTAAATACTTAGTGAATGGATCAGAATTCCATAGAGTTTGAATATTTTCTAAGGAGACAGTTCCACAGCAAGGGGCTGGCTTCTCACGCTGGTTGTAGGGGTCTGGGGGAGCTCTAAGGTAGTCTCTCAAGGGGAGAAGAGGAGCAAGAATGAGAAACCCTCAGTAGAGGACCCTACACCATGAGTGTCCCAACCCCCTCCCCTCGCCTCTAGCAACACAACAAACAGGTTGGCCTTGGTCATGCCTCAGCAGCTCCTCAGTCATGCATCGACAACTCCCCACCACCCCCAAATAAAGCAAGTGCAGGTGACACATTTTAAAATAACATTGTACATCTTGGGAGGCCAGTCTTCATGTCTTCTGAAAAATAAGCCAAGAATACAGCATTCTCCAAATGATGGAAGCAGTGTTCCAGCTAGAAATCTTGGATTCCCAAGCAAATCTCTTCTCACTGGGCCCCTCGTGGGCATTCGCAAAGTAGGCTCCTAGAAGAGAGAGAGAAGGGGCGTTCTCGCTTGCTCAGACATTCTCTTGCCTTTCCAAATTCCTCCTGGAGACAAACTGAGTCGCTCTCCAACAAATCAAGAAACTCATCTCCCGCAAATTTGTGAGTGTTTTTTTAAACAAACAAACAAAAAAAACATATATACTTTGGAGAGTTTCTGAGGTCTTGATAATTCTCTAAATATTCCTTAATTAATTTAAAGTGTCAAAATTTTTGAGCATGTCCTTTGAAGGGCATGGGGACTTCTGCTGTTGTTACTGCACTGCATATTCCAGGCAGCAGTTTTTTGGGGGTTTTTTTGAGTTGAGATCTCACTCTGTCACCAAGCCTGGTGGACTGCAGTGGCACAGTCATGGCTCACCACAACCTCAGCTTCCTGGGTTCAGTGATCATTCTGCCTCAGTCTCCTAAGAAGCTGGGACTACATGCCACCATAACCAGCTAATTTTTTGGATTGTTTGTTTGTTTGTTTGTTTGTAAGGATGAGGTCTTGCTATGTTGCCCAGGCTGGTCTCAAACTCCTGGGCTCAAGCGATCCTCCCCCCTTAGCCCTACAAAATGCTGAGATTACAGGCATGAGCCTCAGGGCCCAAGGCAGAGCCATTCTTAAGGACAGGTGTTTCTATTCTACCAGTTCCCCATGCTTGAGCACACCCCAGTGACATGGTGACCAGGCAGTTAGAATTCTAGTGACAAGTAGAGCAAGCAAAATAGGCAGCTCCAGTTATAGCTAGTAAAACTGAGACAAAAGATAGAATCCGATAACCACCTGGTGTGTACGTTTTTTGTAATGGAAGGAAAAGAGTAGAGTTGTACACAGGACAAGAACACTTCATTCCCTTCATACAACAAGGCTGCCTCTCTGTCTCTCTCTGGTTCTTGAGCTCACTGATTTGCGGGAGTGTTGATCTTCTGTTTGGGGCTCAGGAAATGCCACTAAACCTTCACAGATCTGAGAGCTGGTGCACTTGGTCTCTCGCTAAACATTCCCTACTCTTCCTCCCAAGAACTTTGACTTACACTCTCTTTTTAAAAAACAATTTTTTATTTTAAAGATGTGGGGTACAATTCAAGGTTAGGTATACAAATATTCATTACACAGGTACCTTTGTTGATGAGGTATGCCCTCCTCCCCTGGCAGTTTCCCACTACTGCCAATCCTGCCCACTCCCCTCCCCCCAGCAGTTTCCCACTACTGCCAATCCTTTTCTTATAGTATTATGATAATTGTTCAAGGTCCGCTTATGAGTGAGAACATGTGATACTCAGATCTTTGTTTCTGGAAAAGATCACTCAGTATTATAGACTCTAATAGTCCATCCAAGTTGCTGTGAAGTTCATAATTTTGTCCTTCTTTGTGGCTGCGTAATATTCCATCATGTATATGTACCACATTTTTTAAAATCCAGTCCTCTTTCAATGGGCAGCATGGTTGGTTCCATGTTTTTGCTATTGTGAACAATGCTGCAATAAACATGTGTATGCAGGTATCTTTTTCATAAAGTGATTGGGATTATTCCAGGCATATTTCCAGTAGAGGGATTTACTCTCTCTTTTGTCACACTACTTTTTCTAAGAATATGTCTATGCATGAATCTCTTTGTTGAGTCAAATAGCTATGATTCTTTTTACAGGCTACAGAAATCCCAACACCTATAGAAAACAATGACTCTGTCACAATTTACTCCATCATAAACCATTCCAAAGAGGTAAGCCCATGATCCTACCATGCTCTTAATTCTCTCCTCTCTCCCTAGACCTATGACTTTGCAAATAAAGCAGAAATAAAAGGACCATTTTACGGATGCACAAATATACCAGCTGGATACAGGATGTCTCGGGACATCACCAAATACAAGTTTTCTTGTATTGGATCACTATGCATAACTGAGTTTTCAACCTACTTGTTTTTTATTTCATCCTTCCTTATGCTATCAATATCCCTACTATCTGCCTGTCAGTGGCATCCAGTCCTCCCTCTGTAGCCATGAGGGGTGGCCGAGGTTCAGTCCCTATTAACCTATTTTATTTACCTCTTTTTCCATAGAGTAAACCCACCTTTTCCAGGGCCACTGCCCTCGACAGTGTCATCTAAGCTGCTGAAAGGCCTCAGAGAAACTCAGGATACATATTCTCCTGATTCCATGGAGAGAAGCAGGAAGCTTGGTTTTCTGCCTGGGAACAAAATCTGAATATCTTGGATAGGATGATCATTTCCAGTCCTTCAGAGATGAAACCTGCTTACCTAGATCAAACACCTAAGGATAACAAAGTGATCCAAATATTTTCAGCAAGTGATACAAATAATATTTTCTAATCCGCTCCAGTCCAAAATATACTTCAGATAGCACACTTGCATATTGACATTCTCTTTGGTAACTAAGCAAGCCAAATTATGGTTGACAGAGATATGATAATTCAGAGGACAACCAAGTGTCTCCTTTTAGAAAGCAGCAGGATTGTGACTTGTTGAGAGAGAACACAGTGTGTTGGTTACGCGTGTGGCCTCCGGTGTTGAACAAACCCATGTTCATATCCTGATACAGGTTGAGTATCCCTTACCTAAAATGCTTTGGACCAGAAGACCTTCAGAATTTGAATTTTTTCAGATTTGGAATATTTGCATTACACGTACCTGTTGAGCAACCCAAGTTCAAAAATCCAAAATTCAAAATATCCCAATGAGTGTTCTCTTTGCACTTCATGTTAGTACCCAAAAAGTTTCAGGCTTTGGAGCATTTGAGTTCAAATTTTTGGATGTGAGATGTTCAACTTGTACGATATTTGCTAGACATATCTCTGGGGACATGTTGCCTAGCCGTTTGAAGCTTTAGTCTCAACTGAAAGAGGAGGAAGATGGTAATGCATCCTCTCCATGGTTCAAGCCAAGAATCCAAGTCATCCCTGACTCCAGCTTCTCTGTCACCAGGTCCTTTGGACTCTACCTCAAGGTCATATCTTGGACCTATTCATTTCTCTCCAACTCCTTAACCATAATTCTGTGTTTAACTATCACCACCTCCAACCTGGACTCCTACAATGAACTCAGAACAGTTCTCTTCACTTTTACTCTTGTTCCCCTCAAATCCATTCTCCACAAGACAGCCAGAGTAATGTTTTGTTTTTTTTTTGAGTTGGAATCTTACTCTGTCGCCCAGGCTGGAGTTGATCTGCTAGGCTTCCTCAATCCCTCTGCCTCAGCCCTCCAAGTAGCCAGAACTACAGGTGCACGCTACCACGCCCGGCTAATTTTGTGATTTATTGTAGAGTCAAGGTCTCACCATGTTGCCCGGGCTGGTCTCAAACCCGCGGGCTCTGGCAGTCCACTTGACTTGGCCTCCCAAAGTGCTGGGATTATAGGCTGAGTCACTGAGCCTTATCGGAGAGTAATGTTTTTAATATTAGTCAGATCCTTCACTTACCTGCTTAAAACTCTGCAAGTGGCCAGGCACAGAGGGTCTTGCCTGTAATCCCAACACTTTGGGAGGCCAGGACGGGAGGAATGCTGGAACCCAGGAGTTCGAGACCAGCCTAGACAATGAAGTTAGACTTCATCCCCAAAAAAATAAGAATAAAAAAATAGCCAGATGTAGTGGCATGCACTTGTAGTCTCAGCTACTCAAGAGGCTGAGGCAGAAGGATGGCCTGAACCCAGACGTTCAAGGTTGTGGTGAGCCATGACTATACTGTTGCACTCCAGTCTGGGCAGCAGGGTGAGATCCCCCAACTCAGACAAACGAGCAAACAAGCAAATCCCTGCAGGCTTCCCCTTGCACTCAGCATAAAACCTGGTCATCACAGCCCTGGAAGGCCCTAGACGCTAGCTGAGGCTGGCCCACCTCTAACCCTTCCTCTGCCTGCCAGTTTCCTCCTGGTTTAAGGCCTTATCTTAAACACATCACCTCCTAAAAGAGAACTTCTCAGACCGCTCTATCTAAAATGGATCTTCTTCCTATTCAGTCACACATTCCGTGTCGTTGATCACATCATTAAATATTTATTTTTATTTTTTAATGTTTGTTGCTCCCCCTATACCATAAACTCTTCAGGAAGAGATAATGACTATTTTGTTCATCATTGTAACCCTAACATCTAGCAAAATATTTAGCGTATCACAAGCATTCAATAAACTTTTTAAATAAATCAATCAATATGTAATGGGTTTTGTGAAAATAAAATAAGCAATACACCAGAAGCTCTTAACATAGTTGCCAGCCCATAAAAGAAACTCAATAAATTTCAGTCATTGCTGCTGGTATTGTTACTAACAAATTAGCATAATTTACTAATAACCATTATGATTCAATTATGTTCTCCTGAATTCACAGGATCTTCTCACAAACCTTTAGCACAAAGAGGTGTGTGACAGAGACCAGCTCTCAAGACCACAAGAATCAAAGGGAAGGGTTGGGGGAGCCGGAGTGTAGAAGAGTGGAGTGGAGTGAGAAAGAACTGAAATAATGACTGCAAACAATAGGAAAGGAAAACAAAACTCATCAAAGATAAGTTCATCTCAAATACTGGCTGTTAATTATGTCAACAGTTAGTGAAAATGACAAGACAGAGAAAACTCAGTCAGGAAGAAGGAAGGTTTCCAAAGAATAGAGTCATGGAGGCTTCAAAGAAAAGGGGAAGAAGAGGGTGTCTGTCACATCCATGAGAGATGACCGAAAGCTTAGGAGAAATCTCACTGGGCAGGCAAGAAAGTACCTTCCTCAGCAAGGAGATCAAGAGAAAAAAAAAAGCTAACTGTTTTTGAAGCTTTGAAAGACTTCCGAGGTTCTTCGGAGGAAGAGAAGGGAATAGTCTGTGAAGTCAGGGCAGTTAGAGAAATACTTTCAACATTCAGGGCACCCGAAACCAGCAAGAAAATTAGGGGATACTTCATGGACTGGTCTGCTAGTTCATCTAGAGCAGAAAATCTGCCAGACACTGCCCTGAGTCTGGACTGCTCTGGGGAGGATCACAGCCAAAATAAGCACATGCCTATGGATATCTAAGAGATGAGTAAGGAAGGAACTTAGAGAAAAAACTAAGCTCGTATTTCACTATATTGACTTCCTGATTCTTATATTTCCTTCAGTCTTTTGAACCTTGTCCATACTTATTATCGATGCCACACTCTCTTCTTTTGGCTTGTGTGACACTAGTCTACCAGTTTTACTCCTTCCTTCCTAGCTGCTTCCTGTTCTCCTTGCTGAACCTCCTCCCTCTGCAGGACCAGTGAAGACTGTCACTAAGGCTCAGGCTTGGGACCCTTCACTTCTCCAACAATGTGCTCTTCTTATCTGAGGTTAGCCATTTTCTACTGCCTTAACATCATTTATGAACGAATGGTTCCCAAACTGTATTCTCAGTCCTGGCCTCGTGGCTCACATCACTGCCTATTTGGTGACTCTGCTTGTATATCTGATAGACATACCAAAGTTTTTTAAATCCAAAACTCTTGATAAGATCTCCTTCACAGGACTAAAGACCACCCAATACTCACCATAAAAGTAATCTTTTTTTCCTTGGGGGAAACAAGCAGATTTAACCAAAGACAACTATTCCATTGTTCTGAAGGTAGATGTCTTAAGACCTAGATGCCCAGATCCCAAAAGATAAATCATGCATTTTGCAAGCAGGGGAAAAAAAGCATGAAATGCTTACAAAATTCCTATACCCCCCCCAAAAAATCTTTCTTTGTAAAAATAGTAAACTAGTTCTTTAATAGATTTATTGGAGAAAGAAAGAAACTGTAGATCCATTAAACTGCTTTGATTGAAGTAAGAATTCTGGAATTGGCTGTCCTGGGAAGGTAATAGAAGGAAATAAAAATGCTGTCTCCTTTTAAGCAGCCCCCAGTGACATGTCACAAGGAAGGTACAAGTCTTTGGCACGGCCTACAGGACCACTACTTCCATCTCTACTCCTCCATCCAGAGCATCCCAGCCACACTGTTCTTCATTCAGCTCCTAGAATAACCCAAACTCTCCCTCCTGTTTCTGTACCTTTACACATCCCATTCCTTCTGGAACATCTACACGCACATGCACAGGTGCACACAGGCTGACACATCTCTGTGCATCCTTCAGTACCCAGCGTCCACATCACTCCCCAGGGAAGCCTTCCCTGACATCTCACACTCGTCCCCAGCTAGGCCAGTTCTCCCTGCCATAGAGTCTCATAGCTCCCTGCATTTCTCTAGGAAAACTGTGATTTTTATAAGCATTTATGTAATTATGTGTATTATACATATATATCTTATATCTATTTCCATTGGACTCTAAGTTCTAAGAGAATAAGGACTGCATCCTGGAACTTACCTGGTACCTTGATCCATCAAAGTAGACACTCAGTAAACACCATTGGGTGAATGAACAAACAATAGATAGGACATGATTTTAGTAGATGGGATGGATGACAGAATTTAAAAACTAGAAAAAGGCCAGGCTCGGTGGCTCAGCCTGTAATCCCAGCTCTTTGGGAGGCCAAGGTGAGTGGATTGCCTGAACCCGCGGGTTCATGACCCACCTGGGCAACTTGGCAAGGCCTCATCTCTACAATAAATCAAAAATTAGCCGGGCATGGTAGCGCGTGCCTGTAGTTCCAGCTACTTGGAAGGTTGAGGCAGAAGGATCGCCAGAGCCCAGCAGGGCAAGGCTGCGGTGGCCGGGAGCGTGCCACTGCACTCCAGTCTGGGTGACAGAGTGAGACTCCAACTCAAAAAAAATCTCAAAAAAACTAGAAAAAGAACTAGGGTACAGAATGGATGGATTAAGATTGCTAGAATACAACCAGTGTTGGGGAATGCTGGGAACACCATAAGGGACTCCTTCTACACAGAAGGGACAGGTCTTCAAAGGAGTTATGCCAGGATGACAAATCCCAATCTTTCTCATCACAATGGCTGGATCTGTCTCTAAAATCTCAAATTTGAAATTTGAAATTACCCCTCTCCCTTCTTCCACTCCTCCGATGCCCACTGGTGTATCCCCCTCTAGCCTGTATCTGAATACATTTAGTTTCTTGTTCGTAGATCAGTCAAACCACTATCAATACTCTATACAACCTCTTCCTTAGCTTTCCACTCTGCTGGGTCAATATTCAATCCAAAGGACTCCCTGCCTCACTATAAAGCCAATAAGAGAAAATCATGGAACCATGCAGCACACCAGTCCACTCTGTTTTTCTTGGATCCTTTGTTCCAGTCAATGAGAGTTTTACTCCTCCAGCTATTCCAAACTTTCTCTACATTTCGCATCTTCCAGATCACACCACCCCATCACCCATCCAGTGCTTCTTAATCCCTTGGCTGCTCGTTAGAATCACCTGGGGATCATGGTGGCCCATGCCTATAAACCAAGCACTTTGGGAGGCCGAGGTGAGAGGATTGCCTGAGCCCATGGGTTTGAGACCAGCCTGAGCAACTTGGCAAGACCTCATCTCTACAATAAATCAAAAAGATTAGCCAGGCCCGGTGACTCATGCCTGTAGTTCTAGCTACTTGGAAGGTTGAGGCGGAAGGATCACCTGAGCCCAGCAAGTCGAGGCTGCCGTGGCTGTGAGCATGCCACTGTATTCCAGCCTGGGTGACAGAGAGAGACTCCAACTCAAAAAAAAAAAGAAAGAAAGATAAAAGAATTCCCTTGTCAAGTCCTAAACCAGAAGTCACAAATTGACTGTTGGAGACCAGGATCCTATCTACAGATGTTTGGGCATCATAGTGCTTTAAAAAAAAATTACTAATATGAAGAATTGAGACAATTCACCTAGAGAACCTGATCTCTACATTTCAACAGGACAATGATTAGCTGATAATGAGTGGCATTTGTCCTATTCTTTTTTTTTTCAGTTGAAGTCTCACTCTGTCGTCCAGACTGGAGTACAGTGGCATGCTCATGGCCACCGCAGCCTTGACCTGCTGGGCTCAGGCAATCCTTCCTTCTGCTTCAGCCTCCCAAGTAGCTGGGACTACAAGCATTGGTCACCACACCCAGCTAATTTGTTTGTTTTTGTTGTTGTTGTTGTTTCTTTTTTTAGAAACAAGGTGTTACTATGTTGTTGCCCAGGCTGATCTCCAACACCTGGCTCAAGCAATCCTCCCACCTCGGCCTCCCAAAGTGCTGGGATTACATGCATGAGCCGCCATGCCTGGCCTATCCTATTCTAAATGGGTCTCATACCCCCTGTTTCACCTTGGCCTGTCCTGCCTACTTTACTCACTTATGTTATCTGTCTGGTACCTGGAAATATGTATGTCTTCGACCTCTAGCCTAAGCCATGAAACGTTGTCCTACGTCATGTTGGTCAAAGTAGCATATTCGCTAGTTCCAAAATAACAGTGCCTGATCTCCCTTTTCCATTCCTCCATCCCACCGCCACAACATCTGTGTGGCATTAGGACACTTACTTGAAACTTTTAGTGAAGAGCACTCAAGCTCCTTTGGAATCCAGTGTATACAATGACATGAGGGAGATGACCACCGTTGGATGCCGAACAGAGAAAAGATAACCTGCTCCAAGGTCACTGCACAGACATTTCACCCTGAATTTCAAAACGATGAAAGAATGAGCTGAGAAATAACTTCTCACATGGAGAGGGAGCAAGTCTTACCTCTAAGTGTCTCCTCTCCAGAGGTGAGTTAGAGACACTCCCTGTGGGAAGGCAGGAGGGGGACATCACCACCGACCTTCACCTGCCCACCTCTGGAATGAGTGGCCACGTCCAGAACTGCACTTCCTCACACCTAGCCTCATCACTCTCCTAAGTTGCACTCTTTACAGGTGCCAGTGTCCAGACTCAGGGCTCTTTCCTCTAGAAGATCAGTGCTTTGAGCAAAAAAAGGGTAGCAAGCCGGAGTCCAGCTCCAGCGGGTCAGGGTTTCCTGAAAGAGGGATGGCATCGGCACAGGAGAAAAAACTTGGACACTGACTCTACTGCAAGCAGGACAAATGCCGATTTATTGTCTTTTCCAACTCCTTTTATACCCTACATGTTTTTTGTTTCCAAGACAATCAGTTACAATTTAATGGACCACACAGGCAATGTATCTTTGTTCATCCTGTTTTGATCTTAAAACATTATCATCCTAAACATTAACTATAAATCTTATAAACTCCTAACATTTTTTTAATGATTACCATTTCTTAATGTCCATACAAACTTACTTATTCCTATAACTATTACATTATAAATCACTACCAAGTTCTAAGCACTATAATTATCACATAGATTAACAAGTCATACCTGTGACCTTTACACAGCAATCTGCAACTAGCTGAGGTAAAGCAACATTTTCAAGGTTTCTTAGCTGCAAGTTGGACTGACTAGTTTTCCCTAATTTCACACCTGGTGTTTGCAATCTGCATTAATTATTTCCTGCCAGGGAGAATGAGCTTTAATGTTTGTAAAACAAAAGGTCTCTGGGGCTCAAGTCACCTTAGTCACAATCCCTAACCAGAATTACAAGCCTCCTTAACAAAGGGAAGTAAAGGCAAGAGTGTTCTAATATTTATGGGATTGCTAATTTTTCAAACATAATACACCACATGTATAAATTAAGAAATTAAGTAAATATAATTTTTGCATTGGCACTCATCCTAAAAATACAAACTGTAGCTTCTCAAATTTCTCCAATTAGTTGCCAATCAGAAGAAATAAAATCTTACAAGTAATTATCTACCCACACCAGATCCTTAAAATCTCTATTGATAATTTCCTGGCAAGGCCAATGAGTTTCCTGACAAACATTAAATCGAGCACTTTCTGATAACAAAAGTAGAAGAAGCAAGGGTCTCAGCTGCCCAGGTTTGCTTTGCACTCTGGGGTCTTCAGCCACCTGGATTTTGTCAGCAGGAAGGCCTCCATGGCTGGTTCCTGACAGTAGCAGGACAGATTGAATGGGGCTGGGGAGGTAGGGAGCAATTTTAGGTAGGAAAAATCAGGGAACGCCTCTTTGAGGAGATGAGATTTTAATGCAGATACCAATGATGAGAGGAAACTAATCAGACTAAGACCTGGAAACAGAGAACTCCACAGAGACAGAGAGAGGACATCAAGCATTAAGACGCTGAGGTGGAACAAGCTTGGTGCTCTTGGATCATTCTGGTGCTCTTGGCAGCACTTGACATTACAGAACCCCCCCACCCTTAGGGCTTCCCTCCTTTTGACTCTTGTTAAGTTTCATTATCCAAGTGTTCTCCTCTGCCTCTCTGGCTCCTCCTTACCTCACCCTTGTTGGGCTTCTCTTATGACTTCTGTCCCATAAGTAGATGTGTTTCTCTAGAATCTGCTGATGGACACCTCCTGGACACCCCATGATAATCTTAAATTCTGATGTTCTGTCTGCTTTTGTTCATTTCTATGATTAGACTTCGAATGACCCAAAGGAAGGAGAACATCCCTTTCTTTTTTTTCATTTTAATTTTTTTTATTTTAAAGATGTGGGGTACAATTCAGGGTTAGGGGTACAAATGTTCACCATGCAGGTACCCTTGTTGATGAGGAAAGCCCCCCTCCCCCGACAGTTTCCCACTGCTGCCAATCCTGCCCCCACCCTCCCCTGGCAGATTCCCACTACTGCCAATCCCTTTCTTATAGTATTACGATAGTTGTTCAAGGTCTGCTTATGAATGAGAACAGGTGATACTCGGTTCTTTGTTTCTGTGATAGATCACTCAGTATTATAGACTCTAAGTTCATTCAAGAGAACATCCCTTTCAAAGCCCCTCTCAGAATCTGATAACAGTCCAAATCATAGGGGAAATTTAGGGTGATTTAAGATAAAAGGGAAGTAACTTGAACATCTAACTTCTTAGAACAGAGATTTTCAAGGAAGGAAGTGTGTGGGAAACAAGCTTGCCTGTGCTATAAGACAGAATGAGTCATTTGAAAAGGTGAAGTCAATATTATAGTTAATATTGATAAAACCAAAAAATCTATTAAACAACTAATTCTGTATATCAATTTATTTAATGAATAGTTGATATTTAGTTATTCATTCATTTAAGTGAACATTTAACTGTCCACTCTGTGCCAGGTACTGAACTAAACACTGGGTACGTGACCACGAACTAGATAGACCTGGCCTCCGTCCTCAGGGATCATGAGGATAACAGAAAATAAACAAATACACACTAGACCTAAGTAGGGAAATACAAATAAATCTACAGTCACATCCTGTGATAGATAGGTGCTAAGAGATTCTGGCCATGGTTTTGAACATGTCAAGCTTGGTTCAACTTCAGGGTCTTAATGCTAGCTGCTCTCTTTCTCTCTGTGGAGTTCTCTGCTTCCAGGTCTTAGTCTGACTAGTTTCCTCTCATCATTGGTATCTGCACTAAAACCTCATCTACTCAAAAAGGCATTCCCTGATTTTTCCTGCCTAAAATTGCTCCCTACCTCTCCAACCCCATTCGATCTGTCCTGTTACCCTTTATTTGCTCAAAGCATTGATCACTACTGGAAAATACCTGATTTCTACACAGCTTTTTGATGGTTCTCCACCAGACCCTAAGTTCAATACAAGCACGGATTTGGTCCTTTTTCATCACTGTTGCCTTCCTAACACTCAGAATAGAGTGTAGTACAAAACAGACACTCTGGGTCCTTGGCAAATGAATGAGGGAACAGCTAGAGAATAACAGGGAGACGCCTACCTAGCTAGAATGACCAGGGAGTGCTTCTCTGAGGTAGTGCATTTTTTGTTTCATTTTTATTTTTTTAATTAATTTATTTAATTTTTTATTTTAAAGATGTGAGGTACAATTCAGGGTTAAGTATACAAATGTTCCTGTGCCTTTGGGAGGCTGAGGTGAGTGGATTGCCTGAGCCCACGGGTTCGAGACCCGCCTGCACAACTTGGCAAGACCTCATCTCTACAATTAATCAAAAAATTAGCCGGGCGTGGTAGCGCGTGCTTGTAGTTCCAGCTACTTGGAAGACTGAGGCGGAAGGATTGCCAGAGCCCAGCAGGTCGAAGCTGCGGTGGCTTGGAGCAGCCACTGCACTCCAGTCTGGGCGATAGAGTGAGACTCCAACTCAAAAAAAAAAAGTATACCAATGTTCATTATGCAGGTACCCTTGTTGATGAGGTGTGTCCTCCTCTCCCCCAACAGAATCCCACTACCGCCAATCCTGCCCTCGCTCCAATTTTCATTTTTATTTTTATTTTTAAAAATTTACACTCATATACGGCAACAATGACTTCTTATCTGGAGTGGGTACGCAAAAACACAATGATTCTCCACCTAGAGCATGCCCTCTTATGGGAGCCATGTAGCCAAATGTCAGGATGATAGGGCCCTAGAGTGGGCTGACATTCAACATCCATTCCATCTCCCTTTGGTGTGCCTTCCTGTGTTGGACAAACAGTATCTAACAAACTATGTTTCTTAGATTTCCGTAAAGTCAGGATAACGCCTCTGTTTTTCTTCATCAACTTTTTGTTGTGCAGACATAGGTTTAAAGGAGGTAAAGAGTTGGATTTAACCAGTGTTGGCATTTCAGAAATAGAATTCATATTTAGAAATAGAATCCGCAGGCATTGGTGACTGGGCTGCATATGGAAGATGAGGAAGAGAAACTGACTATGACAAATTAAGTGTGTCTTAGTGATAGACTAAGATTCAAAAATAAAAGAAGGACGTTTGGAGAGGAAGGTAATTAATTCAGTCTTAAATTAATTTAAGCTGCCTGAATGTCATCCAAAGACAGTGGGCAGTCGGAAATACAAGATTGGGTGGGCGTGGTGGCTCACACATGTAATCCCAGTATTTTGTGAGGCCAAGGTGAGAGGATTATTTGAGTCCAGGAGTTCAAGATCAGCCTGGGTAACATAGTGAGATCTGGTCTCTACAAAAGAATAAAAAAAATTAGTCAGGTGTGGTGGTGTGCACCTATAGTTCCAGTTACTCAGGAGGCTGAGATGGAAGAATCCCTTGAGTCCAAGAGGCCAAGACTGCAGTGAGCTGGGATCTGCACCGCCCTCCAGCCTGAGTGATGAAGTGAGACCCTGCTCAAAAAAAAAAAAAATCCCCAACACTGGGCTGGACGTGGTAACTCACATCTACAATCCCAGCACATTGGGAGGCCAAGATGGGAGGATTGCTTGAGTTCAAGACTAGTCTGGGCAACAAGTTGCTGTCTCTACAAAAAAATTTAAAAAGTAGTCAGGTGTGTCTATAGTCTCATCTATTCGAGAGGCTGAGGTAGGAAGATCGCTTGAACCCAGGGATTTGAGGATGCAGTGAGCTATTATCATGCCACTGTACTCCAGCTTGGGTGAAAAAACAAGAATCTTTCGCTAAAAATAACAAGTAAATAAACAAGCAAATAAATAAATGACAATTTTTAAAAAGAAACATAGAGCTGAAGCAAAGGAGCACAGTTGGGGCTGGGGGTAGAGATTTGGAAGCCACATGCTTTTGCGTGGCCGCGGAAGTCATGAGATTGGTGAGATCACCCAGGAAGTGTGTGAGCTGCGAAAAGAGAGGACATGTAGGGAACCCCAGATTACACCACGGAGCCGGAGATCCAAGAGCTGACAGGGGGAGCAGTGGCAGGAATTGACCAAGAGGCAAAGAAGTTAACAGACCCTAGGGTCGTCAAATTTCAAGAGAAAGAAGTTCATGAAAGTGGAAGTGAAGACAGTCTGCATAAAATGTAAGATCAATTTTTAGTAAGAAGGAGTCGTGTGTGACCATAAGATGAGCAGTTTTAGCTTAGAGGCTTCTGTTGCAGCACCTGCCATCCTCTGACCGCTTCCCTTCCCCCATTTCTTGAAGAGTTTAGCTTCTGGCAAACTCTTATGCTCTTCAACATCCACCCCCCATAAGTCTGTTCACAGAGAGGATCCCTCCATTACGTGTTAATCCAGTTTTTCAGACCTCATCTCCTCCAATGATCCTGTCCTCCACCCCCTTATTCCTTTAGCCTTTCAGGCTTTCACTTCTGTTGTCATATCCTAGTACCAAAAGTGACCGCTTTTCAATAATCTCAATTTCAGCATCCTACTCTTTCTAGCCACCACCTTCTAGCTTTTTCATTTCACTATCTCTTGCACCCCCAGCTCCAACAGTCCTTTAACTTCCATGCCCTCACCTACAATCCATTGATCTACCCACTTGTCACCATTCCTCATACCCCTCTTGTTCAACTTCAGTTCTATAGTAAGTCATTCTCACCACTCCCTTCCATACAAAGGCGTTGACTCCTTTGTCCCTCAACTTTGTGTTGTAACTGTCGGGTCAAATAATGATAACAACAACAACAATAATAATAATAGTCAGTAATGCTTAAATCCAACTCTTTGGCCCTTTCATACCAGAATGTACACAACTAAAAGTAGTTGGAGAAAAGGATACAACCACGTTGACTAGTCTTACTGAAAGTTATGATCTCTAACCTCAATGCTGCCAGGCAGTTATACTTTATTTTCCTATTTCATTATCTCACTCTCCTAGACAACCAGGAGATGAGGGCAGGGAAGTAACCGGGGGCATGAGCCTTGCAACACTTCGAACCCATCCTCACTCTCACCCTCCTTAGTGATAAAACAGATGCCATCTGAGGAGTATTTCTATACACTTCCACCATAATATCTGCCCACCTGCCTGCATCTGTGTGCTATTCGGTCTTCTCTTCAGTTGCTAAGGATGGACTAACTGTGCTTCTAGC
The DNA here is from genome assembly GCA_027257055.1 of Cephalopachus bancanus. Classification (NCBI taxonomy): domain Eukaryota; kingdom Metazoa; phylum Chordata; class Mammalia; order Primates; family Tarsiidae; genus Cephalopachus; species Cephalopachus bancanus. The sequence continues at coordinate 1,947,037 of JAPVLO010000387.1, read as the reverse complement.
AGGGGACAGTTTCTCTACTGATGTACCAAAACTCATCTCTTCTTGTCTCTGTAAGGACATCACTCCAGCAATTCTCCCCTTTCTTGGCCTGCTTTCACAAATCCCCTCTCCAATGGATCTTTCCCATCAAATTATAAACAAAACAAAACTTTCTTGGGCCCATTTATCTCTCTAGCTACTGCTCCATTCCTCTCCTTTCTTTGCAGCAAAATTTCTATTTCTCTCCTCCCATTATCTTGACCCATTGAAGCACTCAGTCCTTGGCTTACTTGACCTCTCAGGAATAATTGATATGGTTAGTCCTTCCCTCTTTGAAACATTTTCTCCAATTATCTTTCGGGATCCCACACTGGATTTCTTCCCACCTACCAACCATCTTTAATCTCCTCTGCTGGTTCATTCTCCTCCTTCCTGCCTTTTAACAGATTGCTCAGTTCTTAAAGCATTTCTCTCTTCTATGTGTTCTCATTCCAGTGATGAACTCATCTAGTCTCATGAGTTTAAATACCATCTACAAGATGATGACTTTCAAATTTATATCTTGTCCCACTTAACCACTAAACTTCGTCCTTTATCCTATTGCCTCAAGACTTCATGTTTGAATGTCTGAAAAGTATCTTATATTTAATAGGTCCAAACTTGACCCCCTAATCTTTCCCCCAAACTTTTTTTCCCTCACAGTGTTCTCTAGCTCGGTAAATCACAACTCCATCATGCCAGTTACTCAGAAATACTTGTTCTCCTTTTTCTGAGACCCCCCCGCATCCAAACTGTCATCATATGTTATTGGTTTTCCAACAATACATAGACTCATAACCAGCACTTCACTACTGCTACCCTGATCCAGGTCATCATCACCTCTCATCTAAGTCATTGCAGTCGCCTCCAAATCTGGTTGCTCTGATTCCTACTTTGCTCTTTTCAATCATTTTCCAATAGAGTGATCCTTTTTAAACTTCAGACAGAATATATCTCTTCTTTGCTTCTTTGTAGTGGCTTTTCATCTCACTCCCAATAGAGGGTACGGTCATTAAAATGGCATATAAAGCCTTACATAACTTGACCTTTACACTCATCATTGCTTCTCAGATCTCATTTCCTATGTATTTTCCCTGCAGCCTCTCAGTTCCACTCACACTGGCTCCCTGCTCGTTCTTTGAACATGATGAACACACTGCTACCTCAGAGCCTTTCCACTTGCTGTTTCCACTCCCTGGAATGCGATTCTTCCAGATATATACTTGATTTATTCCCTTGCCTCTCTTAGATCTTAGCAAAAGAACATGGCTGGAACTGGAGATGCAGACTTGGATTTTTATTTGGTGGTAAGATCACCCAAGCAGTGTGAGTTTAATAAAAGAAAAGATGCTCACATACAAAGCCCAGTGTAACACCGCTGAGGAAGAGGATCTCAACTGAAGGGGAAAAAAAGGAATTGATAGTGAGGGGAACTAGAAAACTCTAGTCAGAAAATTCAAGAATGAGGAGAGTTCCAAGAAATAGAAAATGTATACATAAATTCTGCAGAAAACTTAGGCAATATATGAGTTTGGTGAGTAGGAAGTCAGTAGGGACCTTCCATCCACATGGTGTGGTTGAAGTTAGTAATGGTGTGGTTGAAGCACTGAATTGAGAAATGACTAGAAGAAATGGAAGTAGAGACTGAAATTGGAGATTATTCTTTTAAGAAGCTTGGTCCCATAGTGAAAAGGGAAAATTACTTGTTCCCTAAGGGATGCATGTGGCACATTAAAAGGAAGGTTAGTGTTCTTTTGAGATTTCTACTTTTTTGTCTTTTAGTGGGAAAAAAGTTGGAATGTATTTATGGACTGAAAGATAAAAGGTACGAGAGGGAGAAATGAAAGATTCAGAAGAGAAAAGGGGCAATTGATGTAGCAAATGTTCAACAAATATTTATGGTGTGCCTACTACCACCTGATGCCAAGTATTGGGATGCAATAGTGAGTGAAATACACATCAGGTAACCTGTAGCATAATGGATGTGGGTGAGGTTAAGACCACAACTGCAGTTGCTGAAAGAAAACAAAGAAAGGAAGAAAAATTGGTTATAGGCCATCAAGGAACTTTGCATGTGATGGCCTCAATTTTCTCAGCAAAGCCAGGGACAGTAATCCATTGAGAATGAGGGGAGTATGAGAAGAGGAATTAAGGAACTTAGTACAATTTAAGGATGTGCAATAATAATTAAAGGGAATAAAAGAGAAAGCCAATAAAACAAAATAAACTAAAAAAAACAGTTCTGAGTGCCTACATGCCATTAACTTGTAGAAGTTTCATTGTCTACAATTTTGTGATTTTAATCCAATGCCTCTCAGTATTCAAATACAGAATGATCTCTAGAGCTAACAGGCTGTTGGGGGTTTGTAGGGCAGATGAAGGGTTAAGATAGAGTGCTGGAATTCAGAGAAAAACCCAAGTGTTTAACTTGCGATTGTCCATTTCTAACTCTTCTTTCCTTTAGCTTACCTCTAATACAAAGACTAAAGGCTTAATTTCCCAGCTCACCGGCAGCGAGGAGAAGCCACGTGACACACTTCTGGCCAATGAGACATAAGCAGAAGCAGGCAAATACTACCTCTTCTGCTTCCTCCTTCCTTCTGCCTAAAGCATGGTAATGAGACCTAGAGAAGCAGCCGCCACTTGGCAACAAGTAGGACAAAGTCAACCTAGTGAGGAGGGCAGAGCAGAAACATAGAAAGAACTTGGGTTCCTGATGGTATTGAGCTGCTGCATCACCTCTACACCGCCCTGCTACAGACTTCATCACGTGGGGCAAATAAATCCGTATATATGTAAGACACTGTTTTTGTATGTTCTGGTGGCTTGTAATCAAATACATTCATAACTGAAACAGAGGTCCAGGTTAGGTAAGGGTGTCGGTCACAATGTTTTTGGTTGTAAAAAAAAAAAAACAACAAGAATATTGTAGACTTGTGTAATTTTTTAAAGGCTTTATTGGTTCACATAGAGGCTAAGAGATTGAACTGGCTTCGGGCTCAGCAGGATCCAGGGTTCAAATACTGTCATAAGAATGTTGTCTCTCTTCATCTCTCAGTTTTCTTTGCCTTTGCTTGACTTCAACCTCTCCAAAATCTCTCCAAGTACAGTCAGACAAGCTCCAGAAGTTCTATCCTTATGTATTCCTTAGAGCTTATGACCCCACTCAGATCCTTTATCCACAATTAGCATATCAATCCCCAATTTGGATTGCTTGGCCAACCTGGGTCAGGAGCCCACACTTGGATTGGGGGTGGTTAGGCCATATGACTAACAGCCCTACCAAAACCATGTGGAGTGGAAGAACAGTAGTTCCCAGGAAACATAGGTATTTAACACACAGAAAACAATAGGTCAACTATAGTAGAAAATCAAAGTGAGACCAGAAAGGAGACAGACAAACGAGGAATAAGTGATGAGTCTTATAATTTGTGTAATAGATGATACCTGGCAAAGTCTAGTTTGTGGATCTAAAAAAAGAATGGTCAAAAAAAAAGATGAGTCAAGAAGATTAAGGTACTAGATCAAAATTATCAAGGCCATATTTATATCTTCAAGGCTTTAAGCTAGTCAAACAATTATGATACCCGTATTAATTATCTATTGGTATGTAACGAATTACCCCCAAATTAAACAGCTTAAAACAAGAGGCATTTATTACCACACAGTTTCCAAGCTTGAGGAATTTGAAAATGGCTTAGCTGGGCGATTCTGGTCCAGGGCTTCTCATGAGGTTGCAGTCAAGATGCTGGCCAGGACTGCAGCCATCTGAAGGTAAAGAATCTACTTTCAAGCTCACTCACATGGTTGTTAGCATTGGCCAGAGACATAATTGACCAGAGACATAATTTCCTGGCCACACGGGCTCTCCATAAGCTCCCTGAGTGTTCTCATGACATGTCAGCTGGCTTTTCACACCATGAATTATTAGGAAAAGAGTAAGCAAAATCCCTTTAAATGAAATATTGAAAGTGACATACCATCCCTTCTGCCATATTCTATTGGTCATATAGAACAATGGTAAGGGTATTACACAAAGACATAAATACCAGAAAATAAAGATCATTGGAGGCCATCTACTCAGTACTGCAACCATATGTAACTCAAAATAAAAGCAATGTTAAAGTTAACTCAGGGTCTTAAATCTCAGTGCTCACTTAAGAACAAGAAATGAGGCCTTGAGACCTCTCAAGGTAGAGATATTAAACAGATAGCAAAACCCCACATAAACTTAAGACCATCCAGTGGCTGCACTATCTGATAAATTAGAGGAAAAAATTCATCCACCCGAGTTAGTTGACTAAGAAGTTTATCTGTCTGCCTGGGCTGAGTGGAAGAAACAAAAATCTCCTTTAAGAACCTGAGAATTCAAAACTTTGGGTCTCAATTTCCTACTGGGCTTAGAGTTCAAATTTATACCACCCAGATAGCCTTGAAATCCTAACATCAAAAAATTAACATCAAAGTTGGTCTCAATGTGTGAGATTCCTTAAATTTCAAACCCAGACCATTAGGGATTCTCACAGTAAAAAAAAAACAGAAACCTGTGAAACATGAGCACACATTTAAAAATTCAAAACACACAAGAAAACAACCCATTGTGAGTAAACACATATAAAAAAAGGAAGATTAAAGCCCTCAAACCCTTAAAATTATAGGTTGACAATATGAACTAGAATATAATATATTTATATTTTAAAACTACTGGGTGTGGTGGCTCACACCTGTAATCCCAGTACTTTGGGAGGCTAAGGTAAAAGAATTACTTGAGCCCACAAGTTCAAGACCAGCCTAGGCAACACAGCGAGACTTCATCTCCACAAAAATGTCAAAAAAAATTTAGCTGAGCTTGGTGATGTGCTCCTGGAGTCCAAACTACTTGGGAGGCTGAGGTGGGGGGATGACCTGAGCTCAGGAGTTTGAGGCTGCAACTCCAGCCTGAGCAACAGGGTAAGACCCCGACTCAAAGTAAATAAATAAAAAAATTAAAAACATAAAGCAAAGCAAAAAGTAAGATTTTACACAAGTTAATTTCCATAAATTAAGCATATAATCACGAAAATTAGAAACTTAAATGTGGTAAATATACAGTACGGAAAACTATTCAACCATCAAAGAGAAAGAAATAATGCCTTTTGCAGGAACTTGGATGGAATTGGGGAACATCAACCTAAGTGAACTTACTCAGAAAAAGAAAACTAAACACTGCATTTTCTCACTTATAAATGGGTGCTAAACCAAGGACCCACAAAGACACAGAGTATAATGAACACTGGAGACTCGGAAGTGAAGGGGGAGGAGTGGAGGGATGAAAAGTCACCAGTAAGGTACACTGTGCACAGACGAGGGTGGAGGGTACACGGAAAGCCCAAACCAAAGATTATTTGTTCCCCTAAAGCTATTGAAATTTATGAAATAGATATGCAGATATTTATATATATAAGGCTATCAAAATCTATATAATAGATATTTCACCCTAATAAAGGAAATTCTGTCACATTCTACAAAATGGATGACCCTTGAGAACATCATGCTGACTAAAATAAGCCAATCACAAAAGGACAAATGCTGTATGCCACCGCTTAAATGAAATATCCAGAGTAGTCAGGCTCGGTGGCTCAGCCTGTAATCCCAAGCTTTGGGAGACTGAGGTGAGTGGATTGCCTGAGCCTGCGGGTTCGAGACCCGCCTGGGCAGCTTGGCGAGACCTCATCTCTGCAATAAATAAAAAAACTAGCCGGGCTTGGTAGCGCGCGCCTATAGTTACAGCTACTGGGAAGGCTGAGGCGGAAGGATCGCCGGAGCCCAGCAAGTCGAGGCTGCAGCGGCCAGGAGCAGCCACTGCACTCCAGTCTGGGCAACAGAGTGAGACTCCATCTCAGAAAAAAGAAAAAATATATCTAGAGTAGTCAAAATCACAGAAACAGAAAGTAGAATGGCAACTGCTGGGAATTGAGAAATGGGAAGTTGTTTGATGGGTGTAGAGTTTCAGTTTTATAAGATGAAGAAGTCTTAGAGATCTGTCACAGAGTGAGCTGACTATAGTTAACACTACTAAACGATACACTTAATGGCTAAGAGGGTAAATTTATATTATGTGTCTTTTAACATAATTTAAAATGTTTTAATTAAAAGAAACTCAGTCGATACTTCCACCAAGATGAGTTTAATATATTTTTTCCTATTCTTCCCACTAAGTACAACAAAAAACCGTATATATATAACAAGCTAAAGAAGAATTTGAAAGGTTAGCAGAAGGAGACAGGTAGATTAGGGACCTCAAGACTAAGGAACTGCTAGGTAGTAAGTTTCTTGAGTTTTCGTCTTGCCTCATATATCTCAAACTTGGAGCTGAAGAAGTCAGCAACCCAGAAATGTCATGGGAATGGAATGGATAACTTATACCCAGGAATTACCAATGCATAGGTGATATTTATTTATTTATTTTTAAAAAGCACAATTTTATTCATAATAGCCACAAAAAAAAAAAAGGAAAACCTTGGCATCTTCCTAACCAGAGACGTGAAAGATCTCTACAATGAAAACGACATAACACTGCTCAAAGAAATCAACGATGACACAAACAAGTGGAAAAATATTGCATGCTCATGGATTGGAAGAATCAACATTGTGAAGATGTCCATCTTACCTAAGACAATCTACAGATTCAATGCAGTACCCATCAAATTATCAGCAACATTCTTCTCAGATCACATTTTGCTTTCAGGGAGTAAATCTATTCCCCCACTGAATGGACAGATTGCAAGGCAGTGAAAAGTAGGTTCCAGAGTATTCATACACTTCTCGGTGTGTACTGTGATCTGCAGATAGAGTTTGAATCACAGCTTGCCCCTGAATTCAATCTCAAAACTGAGTGAGAAGAGCTTGAGTTCCCATTGAGGTTCTTGGAAAAGGCAGAGATGGGTAAGGAGGATTCCAGCAGCAAGCATAATCCCAGAGGCCTTCACACCCAGCCCTGGACTCTGTGGGTCATCCCTGGTTGCTTGTTTCTTTTAACCCTTCTTTCTGAAATACTTCCAATATCTGCTTTGTTGTCACTGATGAGTTGTGGTATTTCACTAGTGCTGTGGAGGATTCCCTGTTTTGCTTCCTGAGTACAGGACCCCCAACACACCTGGGCAGTTGCTCCCACGAATTTGGGTAGCTCTGTCCCCTTCTCTATGATATCACATCCTACTCAAAGGCGCAGAAAGGCATACCATAGCTGTTGGAGTTTCAAGGTCCTTCGTGGAGTTACTTCGCCAGTCAGAGAGGAAAAGAGTAAAGAAACCAAGCACTTTGTCTCCCACCCTTAAGGGCTCTGGCGGTTAGAGCTTTCCTTCGGGGACTTTCTTGCCTCCCTAGGGAGTAGCCCTAGGCAGAGACTGTCAGTTGTCCTCTGAGATGCAGCTCGGTCCACAGGGAAACTCAGAAATCTTGGCTAGAAGGAAGCAAAGAGTTAACCTTAGTCCCTCACCCAGTCAGGCCACAGCGGTCTGATGTCTTTCCCTGGAGCTGCACGCTGAAGTGTAGCCTCAGCTAGAGCCTTCAATTGCCACCAGGTTCCAACACAGTCCACAGAGGGTCACCAGTTAGGAAATATGAGAGAGAGAGAGAGAGAGAGATATCTCAGATGTCTCGGCGGAATCTCCAAAAATGTTAGGGTACACACGGACCGGGTGAGGGTCGAGAGATGCAGGGAGGCATGCAGCACTGCCAGGGCTGGCAACCCAGAGATCCGAGTAAATAGCAAATAATTGCGACACACAAAAAGATTAAGAAAGAAAAGTTATTTAGAAATAAATTAGAGAGAGAAAGAGAAGGAAAAGAGAAGATTCAGCTCCCCAAGGTGGGGGAGGGGGACCAAAGCCAGGAAGCATGGCGACAGCCATGACTCAAAGAGCACATGGCCACACCAGACTCTAGCAAGGCAATGGCCCCCGCATAGGTGATATTTAAAGGCATGAGACTAAATGACATCACCTAGATGTTAGTATAGGATGAAAAAAGAAGAACCACAGGTAGACTACTGTGCTTGAAAAAAAGGATCTAACAAAGGAGCCTAACAAGGGATGATAAATGAATGGGAGTAAGCTATTATGTGCCAAGCAGCAAACTGATGTTATAATAAATTACCTCCTTTCAGAAGTCCTAGCCAAAACAATTAGACAAGAAAAAGAAATAAAAGGCATCCAAATTGGAAAAGAAGAAGTCAAATTGTCATGGTTTACAGATGACAATCTTTTTTTTTTTTTTTTTTTTTGAGTTGGAGTCTCACTTTGTCGCCCAGACTGGAGTGCAGTGGCCGTTCCCGGCCACAGCAGCCTCGACCTGCTGGGCTCCGGCAATCCTTCCGCCTCACCCTTCCAAGTAGCTGGAATTACAGGCACGTGCCACCACGCCTGGCTAATTTTTTGATTTATTGTACAGATGAGGTCTCCAGGTTGCCCAGGCGGGTCTCAAACCCGCGGGCTTAGGCAATCCATTCACCTCAGCCTCCCAAGGCACGGGATTACAGGCTGAGCCACCGAGCCCAACTGACTTAATCTTTTTTGTTTTTTGTGGGGTTTTTTTGTTTTTTTATTTTTTATTATGAAGTTGTGGGGTACAGTTAAGGGTTAGGTATACAATTGCATTTCATTCAGGCACCCTGTTGATATGGGGTGTTTCCCCATTCCCAGACAGATATTTGCTACTGTTAATCCCATCTCCCTCCCCCCACAATAGTTTCCCAGTACTGTCAGTCATTTTCGTATAGTATTGCATTGGATGTTTAAGGTCCATTATATGAGTGAGAACATGTGATACTCGGATCTTTGTTTCTGTGAGAGATCACTCAGTATTATAGACTCTAGTTCCATCCAGGTTGCTGCGAAATTCATGATTTTGTTCTTTTTTATGGCTGCGTAGTATTCCATCATGTATATGTACCACATTTTTTAAATCCAGTCCTCTTTTGACGGGCAGCATGGCTGTTTCCAGGTTCTTGCTATTGTGAACAACGCTGCGATAAACATGCGTGTGCAGGTATCTTTTTTATAGAGTGATTTGTGTTCCTCAGGATATAGTCCCAGTAGGGGGATTGTGGAGTCATATGGGAGGTTGGTATTTAGAGCTTTTAGGAATTGCCACACTGCTTTCCATAGAAGTTGCACTAGTTTACACTCGCACCAACAGTGTATAAGTGTTCCCTTTTCACCACACCCTCTCCAGCAGCTGTTATTTTTTGACTTGTTGATAATTGCCATTCTGACTGGGATTAGATGGTATCTCAGTGTGGTTTTGATTTGCATCTCCCTGATGACTAGTGAGGTTGAACATTTCTTCATGTGTTTGTTGGCTGCTCGGATGTCTTCTTTTGTGAAGTGTCTGTTCATATCTTTTGCCCATTTTATGATGGGGTTGCTTGTTTTTTTCTTTTCAGCACGTTTGAGTTCCTTGTAGATCCAGGATGTTAAGCCTTTGTCAGAACTGGTGTTGGAAAATAGTTTTTCCCAGTCTGTAGGCTGTCTCCCTGCTCTCTTGATGGTTTCTTTGGCTTTGCAGAAGCTTGTCAGTTTAATAAGGTCCCATTTGTCTATCTTCTCTCTTATGAGCTGTGGGTTTTGGGTTTTGTTCAGGAATTGGATACCAGTTCCAATTTCCATGAGGGTAATTCCTTCATTTTCTAAGGTTCTAATGGTTTGAGGTTTTACATTTAGGTCTCTGATCCATTTGGAATTAACCTTTGTGCATGGGGATAGATAGGGGTCCTGTTTCAATCTTCCACAAGTGGTCAGCCAGTTTTCCCAGCACCATTTACTGAATAGGTTCTCCTCTCCCCAGTGGTATGTGGTGGAGGCTTTGTTGAAGATGAGTTGGTTGAGAAATTGAGGTTTTGCTTCTGGAATCTCAATTCTATTCCATTGATCTATATGCCTGTTCCTATACCAATACCAAGCTGTTTTGATGATTGTAGCTTTATAGTAAAGTTTGAAGTCTGGTAATGTGATACCACCTGCTTTGTTTTTTTCACTGACGATTGTTCTGGCTATTCTTGGATGTTTGTGTTTCCATATGAATTCCTGTGTTGTTTTTTCTAGGTCTGAGAAGAATGTTGCTGGTAATTTGATGGGTATTGCATTGAATTTGTAGATTGCCTTAGGTAAGGCGGACATCTTCACAATGTTGATTCTTCCGATCCATGAGCATGGGATATTTTTCCACTTGTTTGTGTCAACTTTGATTTCTTTGAGCAGTGTTTTGTAGTTTTCCTTGTAAAGGTCTTTCACGTCTCTGGTTAGGAAGATGCCAAGGTATTTCATTTTTTTGTGGTTATTGTGAATGGAATTGTGTTTTTTATTTGGGTTTCTGTTTGTTTATTATTGGTGTAGAGAAATGCGATTATCTTTTTTACATTTATTTTGTATCCTGAGACTTTGCCAAAGGCTTTTATCAGTGTAAGGAGGTTTTTGACAGATTCTCTTGGGTTTTCAAGGTACACAATTATATCATCTGCAAAGAGAGATAACTTGACTTCCTCTTTTCCTATTTGGATACCCCTGATTGCTTTCTCTTCTCTGATTGCTCGAGTCAGGACTTCCAATACTATGTTGAACAGGAGGGGTGAGAGTGGGCATCCTTGTCTTGTTCCAGTTTTCAGGGGAAATGGTTCTAATTTTTGTCCATTTAGGAGTATGCTGGCTGTGGGTTTCTCGTAGATGGCTTTTACTATTTTGAGGTATGTTCCCCGTATGCCTAGATGTTCAAGGGTTTTTATCAAGAAGCGGTGCTGGATTTTATCAAAAGCTTTTTCTGCATCTAATGATATAATCATGTGGTTTTTGTTTTGACATCTGTTGATGTATTTAATAACATTTATGGTTTTACGAATGTTGAACCAGACTTGCATCCCAGGAATAAAGCCTACTTGGTCATGATGGATGATTTTTGAGATGTATTGCTGAATCCGGTTTGCTAGGATCTTGTTGAGAATTTTAGCATCTATGTTCATCAAAGATATTGGCCTGTAGTTCTCTTTCTTTGTTGGATCTTTACCTGGCTTGGGTATCAATGTGATGCTGGCTTCGTAAAATGATTTGGGGAGCGTTCCATCTTTTTCAATCGCCTGGAATACCTTCAGTAGGATTGGTATCAGCTCCTCCTTAAATGTCTTGTAGAATTCTGCTGGAAAGCCATCTGGTCCAGGGCTTTTTTTTGTAGGTAGTTTTCTTATTACGTAGTCGATTTCCTTGATTGTTATTGGTTTATTTAGGGTCTCAATTTCTTCTTGTTCCAACTTAGGTAGGTTGTATGATGTCAGAAATTCCTTCATTTCCTTAAGATTTTCAAGTTTGTTTCCATACAAGTGTATGTAGTAGTCTCTAATGATCTTTTGTATTTCTTCAGGGTCAGATGTGACTTCATCTTTTGTGTTTCTGATTGTGCTTATTTGGTTTTTTTCTCGTTTTTTCTTGGTCAGTCTAGCTAGGGGACCATCGATCTTGTTTATTCTTTCGAAGAACCAGCTTTTTGTTTCATTGATTTTTTCTATTATCTTTTTGTCTTCTATGTCCTGGATTTGGGCTTTTATTTTGGTGATCTGGATTCTTCTGCTGAAATTAGGGTTTTTGTGGTCTTGCTTTTCCAGCTTCTTTAGGTGGCTTGTTAGGTTGTGAATTTCTGTTCCTTCCATTTTCCTCATGTGTGTTTGTAGGGATATAAATTCCCCTCTTATTACAGCTTTTAAGGCATCCCGAGATTTTGGTAAGATGTTTCTTCATTTTCATTTGTTTCCAGGTATCTTTTGATCTCTGTTTTGCTTTCATCATTGACCCAGGAGTTGTTTAGCATCATGCTGTTTAGTGTCCATGTCTTTGTGGGTTTTGGGGGGACCTTGTTGGTGTCAATGTTTATTTTTATTCCACTGTGGTCCAAGAAGGTGCATGGTAGAATTTCAGTCCTTTTAAATTTGCTTATGCTTGATTTGTGTCCAATTATGTGGTCGATCTTAGAATATGTTCCATGCAGTGATGAGTAGAATGTGTATTCTGTGGTCTTTGGATGGAGTGTTCTGTAGTTATCAATTAAGTCCATTTGGCCCAGAGTCTCATTGAGGTTCCGGATCTCCTTGCTGATTTTTTGTCCTGATGATCTGTCTAGATCATCTGTGAGTGGTGTATTAAAGTCCCCAGTTATTATGGTGTTAGAGTCAATGTCTTTCTTTAGTTTTCCTAGAAGTTGCTTTATGAATGTTGGTGCACCTATGTTGGGTGCATATATGTTTAGGATAGATATTTCTTGTTGATGGAGTGAACCTTTTATCATTATGTAGTGGCCCTCTGTATCTTTTTTAATTTTTGATAGCTTAAATGGTATTTTGTCTGAAATTAGGATTGTGACTCCTCCTTTCTTTTGTGTTCCATTCGCCTGAAAATTTGTTTCCCATCCTCTTACTTTGAGTCTGTGTATGTCCTTTCTAGTGAGATGGGTCTCTTGAAGGCAGTATATTGTTGCCTGGTGATATTTTATCTATTTTGTCATTCTATGTCTTTTCAGTGGTGTGCTTAGTCCATTCACATTCAGACTAATTATTGAAATGTGAGAGTTTGTCCCTATCTTGGAGTTCTTATTGAGTTGTTGTTCTTCCACTTGGTTTTTTCTTTTTCTTTTTCTTTTTTTTTGTCTTTCTTTTGGTTTGGGGGTTGGTTCATGTATATTTTATTCTTTTCCCTGTACTCTTGTGAAGAACGTTGTTCTTTTTTCCTTTTCTTCTGTGTTTAGTACTTTCTTAAGTGTTTCATGTAGAGATGGTTTGGTGGCAGCATAAGTTCTTAGGGATTGGATATCTGGGAAAGATTTTAATTCTCCCTCACTGATGACGCTTAGCTTGGCTGGGTAGGTTATTCTTGGTTGAAATTGTTTATCTTTTAGGACTTTGAAGATAGGGCTCCAAGATCTCCTAGCCTGCAGGGTTTCTGCAGATAAATCTGCTGCTATTCTGATTGGCCTTCCATGGTAGGTGATCCGGCCTTTTTCTCTTGCTGCCTTTTAGGATTTTTTCCTTTGTGCCTATTTTATTTAGGTGATTTATTATGTGTCTAGGAGTTGATCTTCTCATTTGTTGTCTTGCAGGGGTTCTCTGAATCTCTTGTGTTTGAATTTTTGCATCACTGATTAGATAAGGGAAGTTTTCTTGAATGATCTCATGGAAAGTTTGTTCCAATGTGGTCTCTGTTTCTCTTTCTGCCTCAGGGAGTCCAGTCACTCTTAGGTTAGGCCTCTTGAGGTAGTCACTCATCTCTTGAAGGTTTTATTCTGTCTTTTTGAGCTTATTTTCTGTGTTTTTAAGAGTTTGGGTTATTTCTATATTTTGGTCCTCAAGCTCTGAGATTCTTTCTTCTGCTTGGGTAATTCTGCTTTCCATGCTTATCAGTTTGTTATTTATTTCATTCACAGTATTCTTTATTACTGTTATCTCAGATATCAGCTCCTTCCTAGTTTCTTCTTGTGTCTCCTCAATTCTTTTTAATCTCTCCATTATTGTTTTGATATCTACATTTGCAGTTTGAGACCCTTCATTCTGGGGGCTTTTCATTGTTTGCATTCCAAAGTCAGTTTTCTCAATGTCTGCTCTCCCAGGTATCTGGGAGAGACCCGTACTCTTCTTTTGGTTTTTCTTCATTTCTGTAGATTTTTCTCCCTCTCCCCCTTTCCCTCCCTTTCTTCAATTCTGTTTTTGAGGGAAGGTGGGTTTGCTTTATTTCTCTTCTGCAATGACCTCTTCTTCCTTATGAGGGTCTTCTGGCTTTGTTCACTTTTCCCTCTGCTTTACAGTCTGTCTATTCAGCAGTATGTAGTCTTGGTCCGTTCAGAGAATCTCACCAGTTCACTTATTCCATCGCCATCTTGCTTCCAGTTCTGTTGATTTCTTTTGTATCTGGGATGAAGAGCAGGGCAGTTGTCGCGGAGAAGACGACCCAGTAGGCGGGCTGGTATATCTCGACGCTGCGGTGCTCACGGCTGCCGGGCTTGCTACTGCTTCTGCTGCTGCTACCACTACTGCCTTCCCTGACTTAATCTTATATGTAGAAAAACTTGAAGACTCTACCAAAAATTTTTAGAACTAATAACATCCAGTGAAGTTGCTGGATACAAACACAACATACAAAGATCAGTAATACTTTTATATGTGAACAATGAAGTAGCTGGAAAAGAAATCAAGAAGTCAATTCCATTTACAGTAGCTACAAAAAAAAATACCTAGGAATAAATTTAACCAGAGATAAGAGATCCCGAGCAAAAAAAAAAAACCCTACAAAACAGTGATGAAAGAAGTTGAAGAGGATACAGACAAATAGAAAGACATCTTATGTTTATGGATCAAAAGGGTTAATATCGTTAAAATAATCACACTACCCAGGGCAATCTACAGATTCAATGCAATCTCTGTCAAAATACCAATAACACTCTTCATAGAAACAGAAAAAAGAATCTTAAAGTTTGTATAGAACCACAAAAGACCCTGAGTCACCAAAGCAATTATGAACAACAAAAACAAAAAAAAACGGAAGGAATCACACAACCAGGCTTCAAAACATACTATGATATATACAAATGCACATATATACACAGAGCTATACTCCAAAGCTGTAGTAACCAAAACAGCATGGTGCTGGATATCACAGACACATGGACCAATGAAACAATATAGAGAACCCAGAAATTAATCCACATATCTACAGCCAACTGATTTTTGACAAAGGCTCCAAGAACACTCATTGGGGAAAGGACAGTATCTTGAATAAACAGTGCTGAAAAAGTTGTACCATCCATATGCAGAAGAATGAAACTAGACTCCCACCTCTCACCCTATACAAAAATTAACTGAAAATGGATCAAAGACCTAAACATAAGACCTGAAACTATAAAATTACTAAAAGAAAATGTAGACGATATGCTTCAGTACATTGGTTTGGGAAAAGATTTTATGAATAAGACCTCAAAAATATAGACAACAAAAACAAAAATAAACAAACTGAATTATATCAAATGAAAACGTTTCTACACAATAAAGAAAGCAATCAGCAAAGTAAAAATACAATCTACAGAATGGGAGAAAATAATTACAAAGTAGTCATCTGACGGGATTAATGTCCATAATTTCCAAGGAACTCAAATCACTCAATAGCAAAAAATTCAATTAAAAAATGGGCAAATGATCTGAAAAGATATTTTTCCAAAGACATACAAATGACCAACAAATATATTTTTTAAACAT
The DNA here is from genome assembly GCA_027257055.1 of Cephalopachus bancanus. Taxonomy (NCBI): domain Eukaryota; kingdom Metazoa; phylum Chordata; class Mammalia; order Primates; family Tarsiidae; genus Cephalopachus; species Cephalopachus bancanus. Next base: position 1,931,760 of record JAPVLO010000387.1, on the reverse strand, counting down.
TCAGCATCACTAACCATCAGGGAAATGCAAATCAAAACCACAGTGTGGTGTCTTATTATCCCAGTTAGCATGGCTACTATCAAAAAGACAAAAACTGAAAAATAATGTTGAGGAGACAGAAAAAAAGGAATCTTGTACACTGTTGGTGGGAATTTAAATTAGTGCAGCCACTATGGAGAACAATATAGAGGATCCTGAAAAAGTCACAGTAGAACTGCCATATGATTCAGCAATCCTACCGCTGGTTATATATTCAAAAGGAAGGAAATCAGTATATCAAAGTGACATGTGCACTCCCATGTTTATTGCAGCACTCTTCACGATAGCCAAGATATGGAATCAGCCTAGGTGTCCAACAACAAATGGATGGATAAATAAAATGTGATAGCACACATACATGCACACACAATGGAATATTATTCAGCCATTTTAAAAGAAAAAGAACTAAATCCTGTCATTTGTGGCAAATGGACAGACCTGGAGGACATTATTAAGTGAAATGAGCCAGAAACACAAAATTCAATACCACATGTTCTCATTCACATGTGGAAGCTAAAATAGATTGAACTCAAAGAAGTAAAAACTAGAACAGAGGATACTAGAAACTGGTAGGGAGAAGGGGGAAATAAGAAGAGATATGTTGGCCAGGCGCAGTGGCTCATGCCTATAATTCCAGCACTTTGGGAGATCGAGGTGAGAGGATTGCCTGAGCCCACGGGTTCGAGAACAACCTGGGCAAATTGGAGAGACTTCATCTCTACACTAAATCTAAAAGTTAGCCAGGCGTGGTGGCATGTTCCTGTAGCTCCAGCTACTTGGAATGCTGAGGCAGAAGGATGGCCTGAGCCCAGCAGGTTGAGGCTGCGGTGATCATGAGCGTGCTACTGCACTCCAGCCAGGGCAACAGAGTGAGACTACGACTCAAAAAAAAAAAAAAGAAGAAGAAGAAGAGATTTGTTAAAGGGTATAAATTACAACTAGATAGGAGGAATAACTTCTAGTGTTCTATAGCACTCTAGGGCCACTATAGTTAACAATAATACATTATATAGTTTCAAACAGCTAGAGAAGGTTATCAAATGTTCCCAACACAAAGAAATAATAAATGTTTGAGATGATGAATATGCTCATTATCCTGATCTGATCACTATATGTTACTATTTACCCCATAAATATGTACAATTATAATGTAAATTTAAAAATAAGCTAGTAGATTTTTAAAAGTAATACAAGATCGTGTAAAGGAATTTGGGAAATATAGAAGAATATAAGAAGAAATTAAATCTTACCAAATACAAAAAGAATTACTTCATTTCATTCTCACAGCAAATCTATGATTTAGCTGCTATTATTATTTCCATTTTACAGGTGAAGAAACTGAAGCTTAGAAGTTAAATTACTTGCCCAAGTTTCCACCAGAGACAGGCAGAGCTAGGACTGATGTCCAGGTCTAAACGGCAGTTTCCACCAGCACACTACAGAATGCAGTGAGTTTCCAAAGCCCTAACGTAACAACAATCTGTTGATAACATAGTCTGGAGAAAGCCCAGGAAATTGGAGACCATTTTCATTAGAGAGCTATGGAGTAACTTAGGTGTGTGGCGATAAGGGGGTTAACCAGGAGAATCAAAATGGAAGGGCAGAGCAACCAAGGAAACATTGACAAAGCCTTAAAGCTGATTGCACACAGGAAATAGGAAAGTTATTCAGAGATGAATCCCAGGCCTCAGGCTTGGTGATCGCAATGCAAAAATAGAAACTGGGTAGTGTGGATGGGAAGTTAGTTGGGAGAATATATAACTTGGGTTGTAAATAAGTTGAGAACAAGATGGAGGCAGAGCATTGAGTGGAAAGTGCAGTCGGAGCCATAATTTAAACTTCTTGCTAATATTCAAACAACTCTGATAAATTTGGAAAGTGGTTACAGATGGTTTTCTAAGACACATGTAAAATTTAGATAATAAATCTGCATTTATTCAGCATCCTTAGGGAACAAAGTGATTTGCACTAGTGTATTTTTTTCAGTTAATTGAAGTTTACTTCTTCAAGTAACATCTTTTTGTTGTAAACTTTTTTTAATGAAATCTGTCTAGACTATTCAATTCGTGTAACTAGTATTTTACCTTTTTAAAATTTTATTTTTAGAGACGAGATTCAGCTCTAACACCTGACTGGAGTAGAGCAAAACTATCACTGATCACTGAGGCCTGGAACTGCTGGACTCAAGCAATCCTCCTGCCTCAGCCTCACAAGAAGCTAGGCAGCATGGTGCATGCCACCATGTCTAGCTAATTTTTTTTTTTTTTTAGTTTAGTTTTGTAGAGATGGGGACTTGCTATGTTGCCCAAGCTGATTTCAAACTCCTGGCCTGAAGTGATCCTCCTGCCTTAGCCCCCCAAAGCTCTGAGCCGCCATACCCGACCCTATTTCACTGTTTCTTGGTGCAACATGTTTGTCATTATAGCTATTAATTATTGTTCTTTAATAGTTTTTCCTCTAATCTCCTACCTTATCAGGACAACAGTTACTTCTTTTGTCATAGAGTCTACCTCTTATAACCCCACTACTTTGTAACCTGCTGTTTCATTTCTGCTGTGGTGTGAGAGTATGATAGCTTTGATTCTACAAGAATGAAGAGTTGGGGGGCTCTGAAAGACACCCAAGGAACACTCCCCCAGGACTTAAGGACAAAAGCATGGTGGCAGCCACTTTAGCAGATTATCCCTTTTATGTGTGTATTTATTTATTTAGTCGGGGTCTCAAGCTGTGGCCCAGGCTGGAGGGTTGTTGTACAATCACAGCTCACTGCAGCATTGAACTCCTGGGCTCAGGCAATCCTCCTGCCTCAGCCTCCCAAGAGCTGGGACTCCAGGCACCAGCCACCATTTCTGAAGATCAGCTCTTCATGACTTACTGTTTGTCCTGGTAAGGTAATCTGAATGTCTAAAGATTCTGAAAACCCGGGGCAACTTCTGTAATAACGTTTTCTGGCATAACTTTTAGGACGTGCTTTCTGTACATATTGTCATGCTGTCCCTGTTGCCAAGGGACGAAGGGGAATGGCAGGTGACTAGAATAACTCTTGATTTGTCAGTACCCAAAGGAAATAATCAAATCTTATCTCTTTGTGTCGTCCTTACTCATTTAAACCATTTTTAATATTAAAAATATGAACCAAATGTTTCTAGGTCTTCCAGCCTTCTGTGGTCACCCTTTCCTTTAACACTTAAATAAAATACCCCAGCCCTTTCCATGCCCAGCTGGAAATCTTCATTTGTGAGGTTTTCTGGGTGGGTGGGAAGAGAGCGGTGCTTACACTCGCCTGGTCACCTCCCATCCCCATTGCTGCTCCCACAGGATTTCCAGTCCCTGTTGTCACCTTACCTAGAATTGTGTTTCCTCCATGTTGCTTCATTATAAGCACAGATCCTGCCCCAAAGGACCCCGCCGCAAGCCTGTGTGTCTATTCCACCTTCACCCGAGGATTCGAGGGTAAAAGCAGGAGTTACAGCACAGCACAGAACAGGAAACAGATTAAGACTGAGTTATTTAACTCACTGTCTTCAAAGTCCCTTGGCCATGCCTGCACTGGGACTTTCTCATTGGATATCATTTTCCTTAGTTACTAGCATGTACCCTTCCTAGAAGCCCACTCTCATTCTCACTTTCCCACATTCCAAGGTTAGTTGTGTGGAGGAAGTAGCTCATACAGGCTCACATGAGTCGACTGCCAAAATTTCAGGATCTCTGCAAGCCAGTTGTTAACACCATTATTAAAAACTAAATTAGATAAGCTAGACTGGGCTTGGTGGCTCATGCTGTAATCCTAGAACTTTGGGAGGCCAAGGCAGGAGGATTGCTTAAGCCCAGGTATTCCAGACCAGCCTGGACAAAATAGTGAGAACTCGAGTCTACAAAAAAAAAAGAAAAAAAAAACCAAAAAACTCACACAAACAAAATTAGCCGGACATGGTGACACATGCCTATAGTCCCAGCTACTCAGGAGGTTGAGAAGGGAGGATTGCTTGAGCCCAGGAATTTGTTTGTTTGTTGTTTGTTTGTTTGTTTGTTTTGAATCGGATCTCACTTTGTCGCCCAGACCAGAGTGCACACTCATGGCTACCGCAGCTTCCATCTGCTGTGCTCAGGCATTCCTTCCACCTGAACCTTCCAAGTAGCTGGAACTACAAAGGAGTGCCAACATGCCCAGCTAATTTTTTTATTGTAGATCTCGCCAAGTTGCATAGGCTGATCTCCAACCTCTGGGCTCAAGCAATCCTCTTGCCTACACCTCCCAAAGTGCTGGAATTAAAGACGCGAGCCACCTCACCCAGCAAACCTGGAAATTTGAGATTGCAGTGAGCGGTATTCACGCCACTGCACTCCAGTCTGGGCAACAGAGTGAGACCTCAACAAAAAAAATTAAAAGTTAATAAACGAAAATAAGCCAGGCACAGTAGCTCAAGCCTGTAATCCCAGGACTTTTGGGAGGCCAGGGTGAGAAGATTGCCTGAGTCCAGGGGTTCAAGACCAGCCTGGGCAACTTGGTGAGACCTCTTCTTTACAGTAAATCAAAAAATTAGCCGGGTGTGTTGGTGCACTCCTGTAGTTCCAGCTACTTGCAAGGCTGGGGTGGAAGGATCACCTAAGTCCAACAAGTCGAGGCTGAGGTGGCTCTGAGTGTGCTACTGCAGAGTGAGACTCCGACTCAAAAGGAAAAATAAAATAAATTAAATAGGCTTAGATTTAAATAAATTATGTATTTTTTAATGTAGTAAGTACTCAGATGCATTACTTCCTAATTGTTTTACTACATTTTGCTATTCTATGCTCTTGACCAATTAATTACACCTCCTGTACTTGTTTACTAGAAATACTACATAATGGTGTACATCTTTCCTAACTCGGTGACTTGATGGAAATGTTACCACAGAAATGGGCAAATGTTACAAACCAGAGTTTTATGGGTTTTTGTTTGCTTGTTGTTGGAAAGATGCTGTTACCAGCACACCACTCCCCCACCCCCAGGGGAAAACTGAAACACACCTGCTACTCTATTATACAGACCGATTTAAACTCTTCTCGGTCACAGTGGTTCTCTTTTCAGATCAGGCTCTGGAGTCTAGAGATCTGGACAAAAGAGTCCTCTTGAGGAGTTCATCTAAACTCTGGAGCCTTCTACTTCTCAGATGAATTTTACCAACATCCCTAAAATTTGAAACTGCTGCCGTGGTTTTTTTAATAAAATCCATTTGCAAATCTTTGAGTAGTCCTCTGTGTTCTTCAATAGCAAATACTGAGCATTATATCTGGGGTTAAGATGGCTCATGAGAAGTCCAGGTGAAAGAAGAGGGCGGGGAAGTTGGTTGTGACTTTGGAAAAACTCAGTCTCCTTCAGAGAAGAGAGTTGGGAGGGGTGGAGTTGTTGTGGAAGAAAACCTCCTAAAAGCAAAGCTAGTGGAAACTCTTTTCTTTGAGAGGGGGACAATAAAAGTGAGGGACACACCCCTTCCTATGGTTTATGAGTCACTTACTATTTTAATTCTTCCTGTTTGGCCTTAGTTTTTCCACAAGTAATTATCGAATTTACCTTTCACCCTTCCCTCCCCTCCCAGCATGATAATTACAGCCTGTATTGGGTGAGTATGTTGGAGCCATAAAGCACTTTGATGTCGAAAGCTGTTAGGGAGCCAGAAATGACTTCTACATTTGCAGGCATGCCAGTCACTGTGAGCCTATCTGATTAAATGTGTAGATATACGCTCCAAACCTAGCCCTGGTCTGAATGCTTCCTTCCTCCCTTTCTTCCTTCCTTCTTTCCTTCACCTTTTTCTTCCTTTCCCTCCTCATGATCTGCCCCCTCTCTCCTCCTCTCCTCCTCTTTTTCTCTCCCCCTTCCTCTCCTTTTTTCTCTTTCTTTAATCTTTCTTTCCTTATGATCTCCCTTCCTTCCTTTCTTCTTCTTTCTTTCTCTTTCCTTCTTTCTTTCCTCATGATCTGTCCCTCTCCCTTCCTATCTTTCTTTCTTACTTTCTTCTTGTCTTTCTTTCTTTCTTTCATTCTTCCTTTCTTTCTTTCTTTCTTTCTTTTTCTTTCTCTTTCTCTGTTTGTGTGTTTGTTGCTTTCATTGCTGTAAATGTCTCTTGACTGGGGAGCGCCACCACAAGGACAGGAAGCAAGGTTTTGAGCAAAAGATTTTGATGCTCATAACTGAACTCTGTGAGTCTATCAGAGACATGAAAAAAGACAGATAAGAGAAAGGAGCAAAACAGTGTTCCTTTGAAGGGGGAACCATAAAAGTGAAATTTCTTAGCCTTGTTTACTCTTGTCCAAATGACTTCAGGGAATCTACCTCTGAGAATAGTAACCGCTAGTCTTGGTGTGGCTCCTTTCTCCTAAAGTGTTCAAATAGCTGGAAAGAGCAGGAACGTTGTCCAGGACAGCCCTGAGTGTAAGAGTAACCCTGGCCCCTCCCCACCAGCCGCCTCGCCCCATGTGAGGTGCTCAGCCTCCCCTAGCAGTCCTCCCTGGCACAACTTGACGGTCAGTGGCCCACACTGTCCTGATTGTTCAATGACTGTGCAGGACCACTTGCTAAATATTTTTTAGTCAGTTCTGATTAAATTAAATAGTGTATATAAAAAACCTATCGCAGAGCCTGCCTGGCACATAGTAGTAGGTGTTTAATAAAATTTAGTTCTACCAATTTCTTTCCTATCCACCCACCTCTAAACCACATCATCAACACAGTTCTGTTGGAAAGCAGGCTTTGTTCAAGTATCATTATTATGTTCCATACCTCACATGCTCACACAAAGGAAAATTTAGGCACAGAGATGAATGGACTAAGAACATGATAGTGAGTCAGAGGGACCAGAACTTGAAAATTCCTCCTTGTGCCAACTCATAGCATTAACCACAAGGCTCCAGCACCCCCAGTAAACAATTAACAGTTTTAAAGTGGAAAGAGCACAAACTTGGAATCAGAAAGATTCTGTTTTTGCCACTTGCGATTTATGTAACCTTGAACAAATCACGTAAACGTTCTAAGTTTCCCCATATGTAAAATGGGATCAATATGCCTAAATGATTAAGTGAGGTAACACATGGCAAGCAGAGTTTAAAATGAGCTCTCCTTGTTTGGTTTGACTGGAGGCTCCAAAAATGAAAAACAAAACAACAGATGCTAAGCACTCCCCACATCACCAAGCTTGTCCACTTTTGCAGGTATTTACAAAGGAGCTAACCAAAAGTTGGCTTTGTGACTCTTAGTACACCACCTATATCAAGAGTTGAAGTCAAAGAGAAGGGGACAGAGAGGAATTCTCAGTAAAGAGTTGTTGGAATGCTGTGCTGCTCCTCTTCCCCCATGGGGAAAGGGGGCTTCTCCCTTACTTCAAGCCTTGAGTAGGCTTCAGCAGTCCCATAAGTGGAAGACCGTTAGAGTGACATGTGGCCTCTAGGGTTTGGAGTATATAAGGAATGTGAAGAGAGGCTATGGATGGACGTGCCTGAGGTCACAGAGCAAAGATAGAAAGAAGACAGCACTTGATTGCTTGAGGCCAGGTGGTATTTGAGACCAGCCTGAGCAACATAATGAGACCTTGTCTCTATAAAACAATGAAAAAAAATCAACTGGGCGTGGTAGTGCATGCAGGATTGCCTGAGCCCGAGAGGTCTAGGCTGCAGTGAGCCCTGATTGTATCACTGCACTACTGTACTCCAGCCTGGTTGAAAAAGTGAAATGCCAAATTGAAGGAAGGAAGGAAGGAGAAGGGGAAGGGGAAGGAGAAGGAATGAAAGAAGTAAGAAAGGCCGGGCTCGGTGGCTCAGCCTGTAATCCCCACGCTTTGGGAGGCCAAGGTGAGTTGATTGCCTGAGTCCGCATGTTCGAGACCCGCCTGGGCAACTTGACGAGACCTCATCTCTACAACAAATCAAAAAAATTAGCGGGGTGTGGTAGCGCGCACCTGTAGTTCCAGCTACTTGGAAGGCTGAGGCGGAAGGATCACCGGAGCCCAGCGGGTTTTCGAGGTTGCAGTGACTGGGAGCGTGCCACTGCACTCCAATCTGAGCGACAGAGTGAGACTCCAACATAAAAAAAAAAGCAAGGAAGGAAGGAAAATAGGAAGAAATTGACCTTCTACAGATGACAGGAGAGGAATGCAAGAGTGTTTTCCCAGACCAGACATAGGTTTTGCAAGATGGAGTTTTCCTGGAGCCTGTCTGAAGGCTTATCCCTCCATCACATCAAGGCGTGTGCAGCTCAGCCCTGGGAGTTGAAGTTAAAACCAGCCAGTCATCGAAGACACATCACTCAATAACAGAAACTACAGTCAAAGGTTCCCAGCAGAGGAAACATTGAATAACCTAAAATATATCCCCCCCCAAAATAACTAACAATTTATATGTGTTCTATTGCTGGTCATAACAGCACGTAAGATGCACTTACACCTCTGTTTCACACCCTCTCCTGGCATGGCTGTCATGGTGACCTCTGGCTCCAAATTCCTGATTCTGCTTAATTAGTTCAGTTTATGAGTCATTTGACTATCTCTGTGTGTTTCCTTCTTCATTTCTACCCTAAAACTAGGCAAGGCCCAGGATGCTGTCTATAATTTCTGCCCTAAAATCCCCATTTACACAACGCCACTGCATGGATAGAACATTCTGATTATACTGAAGGTTTTTGGAAGAGGGGTTGGTTACACTGAAGCATTATTTTTATCTTCCCAGCAAGAATTTCCACCCCCTTTCTTCTCATAATAAACCCTTCCCTCCAGGCAAAAATTGAGGCACATGACCTGTGTAGGCTAATCATGGAGTTCTGGTCCAAGGGATGGACACGTAATCCAAGCAGGGCTAATTATAACACATCCTTGGAATTGTTACATGACTACTTAGACAAAGAAAGCTCTGTTTCTATGGTTGCTGAGCTGAGTCTTGCCACAACCATATTTCCTGTCACGTGGCAAAGTCCTGTCTGGAGTGGGAAAGAGTGAGGTCAACATGGAAAGAGAAACAGAGTCAAGCAGTGATAAGAAAGCTAGGAAAATAAAGGAGGGAAAAAGAAAGAGAGAGAAGGAGAGATCTGGCACTGTTCATTCAAGTTTCTGTTTTCAGTTTCTACAGCTCTAGTTTATAATTCATCCTTAGATGCTGTAAAGCATCCTGGAATCTTTCCAAATGTTGTGAGCCACTAAGCTCCCTTTTTAATGTAAGCCTCTTTGAACCAGGTGTGTGTATTCAAACACAAAATGCTTAATTAATACAGCAAAAAGCTTCCAGTTAAATGTTGGATATATCTCAACTTAAAAGCCCTTTCTCCACTCTGCCCTCAGAACTCTGTGAGCCCTCTAGTTTCACACCCTCTAATGGCTTTGTTCCTTTACCTTTCTTTCTCCTTCGTCCTTCTCTTTTGTTTCCTTCTAGGATCAAAACCAAATTCCTTGCCTTTCTTATGCAAAACACTTCGGCCACTTAAAAAAAAAACAACTATTGATTCCTGAAACCCATGGCCTCATCTTTTACTGTGAGTAGGTAGTCAGGATATTTTCCTAACAACAGTACATTACTGGAGGTTTTTCTTTCTTGAAAAACTTGCCCACGGCAGATCTTTCTGTCATAAATCTTCCTCTTTCCTTCTCTTCTTCTCGCTAATAAACTCTGTTTTAAAATTTTAACCCCCCAAAAAAAGACAGTTCATTACAACAAAACTTCTTGAGTAATGAGTTGGCTATTGGAGAAAAATTCCAGTCCACACATTCTTCCTCTAAAAATGTTTTTGAACAATTGGTCAGGAAATTACTTACATTTTCTCATATATAAAATTACATTTATATAGATAAGTTAGCCCAAGCCCCCTTTAATAAGCTTGAAGAAGTTAAGTGGCTTGTCATATACTAAAAAGAAGTTAGTGGTAGTGTCATGACTAGGACATTGAGGTCCTGAATTTTGGTCCAGGTCTCAGGCCCCCAGACAAAAGAACAAGCCTTTATGACTTGACTATTGTCATAATTTAAGATGATTTAGTTTTGTAAACTCAGTATTTGAAAGGGACCTCTGAGCTTCATTTCCACAACTATAAAATGATGAAAAATAGATCACCAGTTCTCAAACACTTTTAGATCTGGAAACTCTTATTTAAATAAAACTTTACATGGACTAGAAGTAAAAATAAAATAATGATAATAATAAATGTGTTAGTTCAGAACCTCCAATAAGCAGATCTCAAAGCCTAATTAGGACAGATGCCTGTGAAGGAAAAAGAAGAAAGAGCTGGAGAAGGTAGGGAGATTCTTCAGACCATGATGTAGATCTGACCCTTAGGAGAAAGAGAAGATAGGAAAAGGGACTGGGTAAGTAGAACCTCAGACTGCTGCACTGTTCTAAGAAGGTTTCAGTCAGCCTGATGGGGAGTCCTCAAGCCAAAGTCATCTATCAGAAGAGTCTGTATCTTGCTGGAAAGCAGAACATCTGTATTTATACCACATTCAATCATTGGTTAGGAGCAGCCCATTAAATGTGTGACATCAGTGCAAACACGGTGGATTCAGAGAACAGCTGCTGGAGTCATCAATCAACTAAGCTTCCTACAACAAAAGATCTGGGCGATGGCTGCTCCATCACTCAGATCTTTTGTTCACTGCTTCATAGCTGCCTCAATAAATTTTTTGCATGTTTTAAGTAGAAGTTGCATTTGGTTCTTTTTTTATATCGTCAACCTCTCTACTCATTGTGTTTATGTAGAAAGAAACAGATGATAAAGAAAAGAACCAAATGGAGGTTGTAGAATTTAAAAATACTGTATGTGATATAACAATTCCCTGGCTAGGCTTAACAGGTGCAGAAGAGTGATCAGTGAATTTGGTGACACTCAATCAAAACTATCCAAAATAAAAATAGAAAAAAAAAGAAACAGAGCCTAGCAAAATATGGTACTGACAAGCAGAATAATACAAACACATTCAGAGACTCAAAAAGGGGGTAGCAAAAAAATATTTGAAGGAATAATGGCTTAAAATATTCCAAATTGGATAAAACTATAAGCACACAGATCCAAGAAGCTCAATGAACCTTAAATAGGATGAACATAAAGAAAATCACATCAAGTAATATCATGACCAAATTGCTGAAAACCAGTAATGAAAAGAAAATCATAGAAGAAACAGAAGAAAAAAAGGAACATTGCATATAGGGAAAGGAAAATAAGAATTGCTGAAGAATTACAGTAAAACAAACAAACAAACAAAAACACTTGAAATCCAGAAGACAAACAACATCTTTAATGTGCTAAAAGAAAACAAAACAAAACAAAACACTGAATCTGGCATTCTATCCAGAGGAAAAAACATTCAGAAAGGAAGGCAAAACAAAGACTTTTTCAGAAAAATTTTAAAGATGAAATAATTTATGACCAGAAGACCTACACTACACAAAATAGTAAAAGAAGTTCTTAAGGCTGAAATAAAAAGACTTTAGATGGAAATTTAGACGTATGCAAAGTAATAAGAGCTCTGGTTTTAATCTTACCTAAGAAAGTTTCAAAAGCAAGTCTCAATGTATCAAGCAGTTTCCAAATAAATTAAATGCACACAAAACTCAACATTATTTAAAGGAACACAAGTAACTACAAAAATCTCAATTTTAAAATATCTGACATTCAATAAAAAATTATTTATTTTATGACCCTAATGAAAACAAAAAAAAATCAATGGCAATGGAAGTAAAAATGCTACAGATGATAGAATGAGTAGAAAAGGACATTAAAACAGCTACTATAAAGATATTCTACTTGTGCAAGAAAGTAGAAGAAATGTGAGCATATTAAGGAGAGACATAGAAGATACAAAAAAGTTTCAAAATGAACTTCTAGAGATGAAGAATACAATGTCTGACTTTTTCAAAAAGATGAAATTAAGAATTGATTAAGCACTGGATAAGAAAAGATTAGTGAACTTGTAGATGTGGTAATGAAACTATTCAAAAGAAATCAGATAGCAAATTCAAAAAATAAAATAACCAAGCATTGCTGACCTGTAGAACAACTTCAAATAGACTAATATACACATAATTGGAGTCCAGGAAGGAAGAAGAGACAAAAATTAAATAAAATAGTGCCCAAATATTTCAAATCTGATAAAACTATAAACCCATAGATCCAAGAAGCTCAATAAATCTCAACCACAAGAAATGTAAGAAACCCATGCCAGTACATCATAATCAAATTGTTTAAAATCAGTGATAAAAAGAAAAATTTTAAAGCAGACAGAGAAAAAAGACAGTATATACAGAGGAAGAAAGATAAGAATAAAAGCAGACTTTTCATTGGAGATAATGTAAGCTAGAAGACAGTGGAATAACATTTTGAAAGCAAGGGAGGGGAGATTGTCAACATAGAATTCTATGCTCAGTAAAAATAGTCTGCAAAAGCAAAGGTAAAGACTTTACCAAAGCTGAAAGACCTACAGAAGCTAACAGAATTCATTGCCATCATATCAACACTATAAGAAATGTTAGAGGAAGTCCTTCAGGAAGAATGAAGTGAGAGCAGATGGTATTCTCAGTGGAGGGGGCATAGCTATCCCTCGGTCCTTTCCTTTCCCCTCCCCTGAGGTGCTTCTGATGGGACTCTGGAGATGCCCAACAATGCCTCAATACAACCTCAGACAATCTCTAATGGCCTTTTCAGTTCTTACCTTTTCATATGACTTACCTCTGGATTGTATTTTTTTTCTCTTGGGCATTTTGCTTATAAGCAGAATAAACAACCACTCAGTAAACAGTAGTGAATGAGTTATGATTTCATGATGCAAAGAATCAGAAATAATAACTTAATGAGATGATAATCCAAAAATTGTCCTTTTTCCAGTGATATATATCAAGTATTTTTTTTATCATCAGCAATCAGGGATGTGGCAGAGGAACTACAAAGGGGCAGAATTTGTGCTAAACAAAACTGATAGTAAGAAACATGGTACACAGGCTGAGCATGGTGGCCCGTGCCTATAATCCTAGCACTTTGGGAGGCTGAGGTGGGAGGATTGCTTGAGCCCAGGAGTTTGAAATCAACCTAGGCAACATGACAAGACCTTGTCTCTACCAAAAAAAGAAAAAAACTAGTCAGGCATCATAGCACACATCTGTGATCCCACCTAGTCAGGAGACTGAGGTAGAAGGAATGCCTGAGTCCAGAATGTCAAGGCTGCAGTGAGCCATGAGCATGCCACTACACTCCAGCCTGGGCAACAGAGTGAGACCCTGGCAAAAAAAAAAAAAGAATCATAGTATATAGATGAAAACGTATTGAAGCTGACTGTTGGAAAACTGAGTGCCAGGCTAGCTCCACAACTAGTTATGCAAGTTTGAGATTAATTCTTCTCTCTGGACCCCAGCTTCTTCGTATTTATAATCAGGATGTTAGCTAAGTAGCTCTGAAAGCCCTTTCAAATCTAACCGCCTGTGATTCTATGAGTGTGACTGAATTCAAACTAATCTTATCCTGTCTTGAACTACTTCACTCTTCTCAATCTGACTAGTACCAGCAGGGAAATCCCCTAACCCCAAAATGACCATTATTTTCATAATTCAACAATTAAAACTGATAAACTTTCAGTTTTAAAATGTTTTCAAAATTTTATATTAAGTAATGTCTTTGAAAAGGCAAAACTATATCAGAGAACTCATCAGTGATTTCCAGGATGGTAGGGAGGGAGAGGGGTTTATTACAAATCAGCAGCACAAGGGAGTTTTTGAGGTTAATAGAACTGTTCTGCATCTTGATTGTGAGGGCGGTTACATGACTATATGCATTTGAGAAAACCTATAGAACAATCACTCACAAAGAATGAATTTTTCTATATGTAAATTTAAAACAAAATAAGTAAATAATTTGATAAATAGGGCAATAGAGTCATTGGTGATTTACATCCATTTTTTAAAAAGTTTTTAAAAGTGTATATTAACATATATATTCTAAGTAATCTTCCAGCTATTAAATTTAACTTGTTTGAATATCTAGGCTCTTAAAAACATCTCCATCTTTTTTTTTTTAATCAGATAGGAGTAATCAGAATGCTGCAAGTCCTGATTATGTAGACGGTAATCACATATCATGTGAACTCCAATAATCATGTTCTAATCTGCCTCCAGAAGGAGGAACTGGTAATCTGTTCTTAGCGCATATTTTAAGCATATATAATGTATACTGAAAAATAAATACATTGTTTTTAAAATATGGCACTCATACTCTTTCTAAAAACAGATTTTTTAGGTATAATTCACATACCATAAAATCAACTGTTTGAAGTATACAGTTCAAAGATCTTTGGTAAACCTAAAGAGTTATGCAACCACCACCACAACCTAATTTTAGAGCATTTGACCATCCTATAAAGTTCCCTCCTGCCCATTTTCAGTTTAAGACGCTTTCAAAAAAAGTAGAAGAGCAGTCCACCTGCTAATAAATTTGCTAATACAGAATTATGAGATTTTGAGTGTTGGAAAGCTGTTAAGACCACCTAGCTCAAATTCTCACCCCATGTTCAAATGTCTCTATAGTACGTCTGATGGGTTACCCAGCCTAGTTAGACAACATTCAGTAATAAGTAAGTGATTACCTTATTTAACAACACACTTCATCCTTGACCAAGTCTTTTTATTACACGGTCATTCCTCACTCTGAAGCACTGAAGCTACACATGAGTAATCTCCCATACTTCCTCATCCTCAACCCAAGAGTCTTTAGATTTCATAAAAATCAAAAGTATCTCTGCTCTAGGAAAAAGTTGACAATCTCTAGGACTGAAAATTATATTCATATCCAAGAAAGGTGATGGGAAAGGGTTAAAAGGAATTATTCTTGAGCACTCGAGGTTCAAACAGAAGGGTGACAAGTAAAAGAAGCCTGCAAGCTTTAGAACAAAAGAAAAGGCCAAAGGAATTGAGCACAGCATTCGAAGATGAGCTAGCATTAGAGGACAGTTATAAGGCATGTCCTGGGTAAGGGAGAAGGAGCAGAGTAAGAAGTGAGAATAGAGACCAGATATTCAAATAAGAAGCCAAATTTAATAGCTGGAAAATTACTTAGATATATATTTTAGCATATACTTTTTAAAACTTTTTTAAAAATGGATGTCAATCACCAATGAATCTGTTGCCCAATTTATCAAATTATTTATTCACTTAGTTTTAATTGTACATATAGTAAAATTCATTCTTTGTGGTCGATAGCTCTATGGGTTTTCTCAAATGCATACAGTCATGTAACCACCTTCATAATTCAATGGGAGAGGTCAAGGGACAAAGTAAAACCATTCAAGGCAGAAACCTGATGCCAACCAAGTCAAGAGGACCTACCAGTAAAGTAGACCAAAACCACTAAAACTAAGATTACTTATTTTTTTGGTCTATTATCCTATCCAGTGAATTCCCTCACTTTCCACTAAGTAGGAATAACTTGCATGACTTACCCTTGTGTAATACACTGGGTGAGTAAAAAGACTGAGGAAGAAGTCATAATTCTAGAATCCACCGAGAGATGCAGGGACAACAGACATGCTGGGAGCCCAGAAAATGAAAATCTGGAGACAGAATCACTAGGGCTGTGACCTGCATAATCACCCAGGGCCCCACATTGGATTGAATGTTCTGATATTGCCATTCTGAAATTCTTAATGTTTTAACAAGGGGTCCTGTTTTCATCTTGCAAGAGACCTACAAATTAGGTAGCCAGTGGTGAAATCCATTCAAACTTAAGGAAGGGGTACGGGGATGATGGTAATAGCCACACGTCACATTTACACACCTCCTTAAGATTGCAAAGTCCTTTCACACTCATCTCACTTGACCCCACATTTATCTCCCTATCTACTAAGTGGGGGAAACAAAATATGAGGAATAGTTGTGGTTTGTCCAAGGGCAGCACATTAGAGAATTTTAGAAGAGATATTATCGGCCGGGCTCAGTGTCTCAGCCTGTAATCCCAGCGCTTTGGGAGACTAGGGTGAAAGGATTGCCTGAGCCCGAGGGTTCGCGACCGCCTGGGCAAGTTGGCGAGACCTCACCTCTACAATAAAAATTAAAAATTAGATGGGCGTGGTAGCATGCGTCTGTAGTTCCAGCTACTTGGAAGGCTGAGGTGGAAGGATCGCTGGAGCCCAGCAGGTCAAGGCTGTGGTGGCAGAGTGAGACTCCAACTCAAAAAAAAAGAGAGATGTTATCAACTGTCTGGCTTACCTTTTCCATTCCTCTTTTTACACATAAAAAAAGCTTGGGAGGCTGAGGTGAGTGGATTGCCTGAACCGCGGGTTCGAGACCCGCCTGGGCAGCGAGACCTCATCTCTACAATAAATCAAAAAATCAGCCGGGCGTGGTAGTGCATGCCTGTAATTCCGGCTACTCGGAAGGCTGAGGCAGAAGGATTGCCAGAACCCAGCAGGTCGAGGCTGCGGTGGCCGGGAGCGGCCACTGCACTCCAGTATGGGTGACAGAGTGAGACTCCAACTCAAAAAAAAAAAAAAAAAGCTCAAGTTCAGGAAGGTCAGAAGACTTAGCCAAGGTCAAACACAAGAATCCCACCAGAAACAAGACTTCTCATGTTCACTCCAGTATTCTTTCCTCTACACCATGATGTCTCTATAGAAGTTCTAGACTGTGAATTCCTTGAGAGCTGGATCATGTGTTATCTGTTTTGGCAGGATCAGTGAATGTTTATACAACTGCTTCCATTTTTTAAATATGTTATTTATGCATATATTTAT